>JAVIAB010000073.1:120492232-121092232 GCA_032433765.1 Megaustenia siamemsis | reverse complement strand
CCTACTCTGTTCGACAACTGATTGACTACAAAATAAATCAGAAAAATAATTACCAACAAAGATGTAATGATCGCAAGAGAGTGACATTAGTGTACCACAAACACTGATACAGAAACAGGCAACTTATCAATGGGAGATGACTGTGTTGCTATATTTTTCCAAGTGCGACAATTTACGGTTGCTAAATGTGGGCTTGTTTACAAGGGCCGAAATGAAAGTAGCAGAAGATAGATCGAGATGCTGCAGAAGCAGACAATGACAGTTTGGAATGCTAACACAAACATCAATGGATAAACTGATGTGAGACTGCCTGTGAAGGTGATGGTAAGAAACAGACAGTGAGGATGGTTGAGCACATACTTCAAAAACCTGCCACAAACATTACTAGATAGGCTCGTGTCTGGATCCCCAGGGGAGGAGGAAACAAGTTGGATCAAAAATCAATAGGCACATGCTCAATGGATAGTTAATATAATGAGATGTCAGTGGTGGCAAGGAGGTAAATGAACGTATTTTTGACAGAGCTAAACAGCACGGAGAGAACAATAATGGAGAGCATAATAATTTATAAAGCGGAGAAAGCCTTGTCAAAAAGATATTGGCCCAGAGCATGTAGACCACCTACTGACCGTTAGTGTGCAGGTAACATCATGGTTAAGTAACATCATAAAAAGTAAAAAGTTGTAAAGTACCCACGTCACGCCAAGTGGCGTATAGGGAATATGGTGTTAGTGACCATACATTTTACAGACCTTCGGCACATGATTTTTAGGGTAATGTGGTCGGGATTACGCCCGTGCCACTTCACTTTCTTAGGAAAAAAATCCGGTACCCATTAAAGGCTGGGTTAACCCGGAAGCCGTCGGTTGGGATCGAACCCTACCCCTTGTCCTTTGTAGTTCAGTTCACTAACCACTGAGCTATCGCGGATCCCAAGTAACATCATGGTTAGGTAAAATCATGGTTAAGTAAAATCATGTTTAAGTAACATCATAGTTAAGTAACATCATGGTTTGGTTAGGTAACGTCATGGTTAAGTAACATCATGGTTAGGTAACATCATGGTTAAGTAACATCATCGCCAGGCAAGATCATACTTAAGTAACATCATGGTCAAGTAATATCATGGCCAGGTAACATCAAGACCAGCAAACATCATGACAGGCAATGTCACAGTCATGTAATATCATGGCGAGGTAACGTCACGGCCAGGTAACATCATGACAAGCTAACATCATGGCCATGTAACATCAGGATCAGGCGACATCATGGCCAGACTAAGATCATGACCAGCAGACATCATGACAAGATAACATCATAGCCAGGCAATATCACGGCTAGGCAACTTCATGGCCAAGTAACATCATAAGCAGTAGACATCACGACAAGGTAAAATCACGGCCAGGTAACATCATGACCAGGTAACATCATAGCCAGACAACATTATGGACAGACATCATGGCCAGGCAAACGAGAAGCATTGAGACTTGCAGTCACGACAGTGGCGTACAGACTACATGAACGAAGAACGCCCACACTGTTTTTACACAAGTATTTCATATTTGTTGTTTTAACCCATTTCTTGAACATGTGTTCGATACAGTCACCTCAAGAAAGTACTTGATCTCTGCATAAGAAAGAGATAAGCTTTGTCTGACCAAACGAAAATATAGAAGATAACTCTATGCGACATTTAAGTCGGCGGTGTTGCGCAGACAGACGAACGTATAAAAGTTTGCTGTAAAACTGACATCAATGTACGCCACTTCAAGACTGATCAAGGAAAGAATTCATCGACGGCAAATTTAAATTAATGAACTTAAAATAAATCAATAACAGGTGAATAATAAGGGTAGACTGAATTGAAAACAAAATGCCACTTCAACATCTCAGGCTCCATTGCTAGCTTCCGATAAGACTAGGTGGGGTATGAATACTGACTTGATCTTGCTAGTCTGCCTGATCTCTTATTTCCCTGGACAACTTCAGGAGCATCGCAAATCGTTCCCGATATTTCACCAGAATCTCTTCCAATTCCTTTCATCCCAGTCTTTGATGCCATTTATCTCCCTATGTCTACCTTTGTGTCTCAACCATGTCTATGTCTATATCTTCCCTATGTCTACCTCTATGTCTCCCCCATATCTATGTCTATATCTTCCCTATGTCTACCTTTGTGTCTCAACCATATCTATGTCTATAACTTCCCTATGTCTACCTCTATGTCTCCCCCATATCTATGTCTATATCTTCCCTATGTCTACCTTTGTGTCTCAACCATGTCTATGTCTATAACTTCCCTATGTCTACCTCTGTGTCTCCCCTATGTCTATGTCTATATCTTCCATATGTCTACATCTATGTCTTCCTCAGATTTGTCTTTGTCAGCCCATGAGACATTGTTAAATGCTGACACAGAACAATGCATTCAATTGTCCCAAGAAACTGTAAATGAAATGAACATAAAACATGGCTGCCATAAGTCAATACAATGACATTAAGAATAAAAAAAAAAATTAAGAATGAAGGACAACTAAAGTCGGCAAAATAAAAATTTTTTAAAAAGTTTATTCAATTGGGTCTCTCAATGCCTTCAGGATAGAACGGCCAGAGTACAAGTTCAAGGTCAAATAAGTAAGAAGGTCTCTATCGAACAAGGTGTCCCACAAGGCGGAGTCTTGTCCCCAACACTCTTTTAATTTTCATAAATGACATCGTAATGGACATTCCACCCCGAATACACTCAGCAATATACGCAGATGATCTGGCGTTATGGGCTCGCAAGGAAAGTATGTCGGTGGCTGGACCCAGGATGCAAGATGCCCTAGGTGAACTTGAAAAGTGGACGAACACCTGGTTCTTACCAATCAACGAAAGAAAAACTACATATACAATTTTCGGCCTATCAAGAAAAACACTATCTGCAAACTTGAAGATTAAAGACCATACACTCCCTATTGACCAAAACCCAACATATCTTGGCGTCATCATGAAGCGCAGAATGACTTGGAAAAATCAGATAGACAGAGCAAGGATAAAAGCCAGAAAACGAACAAATATTATGAAGAAATTGGCAGGAACGGACTGGGGGGCAGACAGCAATATTTGGAAAAGACTATACGTAGGAAGAGTCAGACCAGATCTAGAGTATGGAGTCACAGCCTGGGCTATGGGTTCCAAATCACACCTTAGCAAAATTAACAGAACACAGAACCCAGGTTTACAACCCTTAGATGACAGACGGGTCACTTAAGTATTGCAACAAGCGGAGAAATATAGAAGGCTCCTTAGCCACCCCATGCACCAAAGAATATCTGGTTCCGGAATTGTAAGACTAAAGAGGAGCAACTTCGCTGCAATTGCCAATGAACTAACTACTGGAGACTCAGTACTTTCCCAAACAATATCGAAACCCTTGGGCCCATCTGATATGTCTCCTCATGGAAAACATAAAATACCAGAACTTCAGGAAAATATTATAGGAATCATGATAAAAGGCTCCCAATCAGACACAGAAAGAAAACACGTTGCAGAAAAACACATACACGATACCTACCCACAGGACTCTTGGTCCCACATATACACAGATGGCTCTTCTACAAATGCCAGAAATGGAGGGGGAGGTGTGTTCTTGACGCTGAATAATCAGGACGAGATCACCAAGTCAATAGCTACTGGAAAATTCTCAAACAACTTTAAAGCAGAAACTGAGGCCATCAGAGATGCTGCAACACTGGCTACTCAACACAAAAATAACATGCACAATAAATTGGTGATTCTGACTGATGCACTGTCAGTACTATCAGCTCTAAAAATCCCCAAGAACAATGAACTAGATGACTTGAGAACAGCCCTGGACCAACTATGTAATAACTTCCAGAGAGTAGTCATTAAGTGGATACCTTCACACTGTAATATACACGGGAACAAACGAGCAGACAAATTAGCTAAAGAGGGAGGGAGATTACCACAAGAGAACCATCCGCTCAGTTATGATGAAGCCAAATCCATCCTCAAGGGTCAGTTCCACGAAAAATGGAAACGAGAACACCCAAAGCATAACGAGAGTGACGGATACCACCAACTATCAAGAAGGGATCAAGTCATCATACTTCGCCTACGCACTGGCCACAATAGAATGAGAAATCACATGTTCACCAAAGTCAAAATAGGTACAACCAGCTTATCCCACTGTACACTGGACAATATGACTACAAAACATGTTCTACCGGATTGCCCCCAGTACACAAACCTGAGAAGAGCAATGTGGTCCACGCCCATCTCCCTGGAGGAGAAACTATATAGAGCAATTGATTCACTTAAACAGACAGCTGACTTCATGAGAGAGTCTGGAATCCTACTCTGATTGAATCTTGATCGCAGAGAGAGAGAGAGAAAAAAAAAAGCTTGGCTAAAGCTAAAGTGACTACATAAGTTACAAGCCGTGAAGTTCTGTCACGATCTCTCGCATCCTGTAGCTCACTGGTGATGCCGATATGTGAGCTACCAGCGGTAAGTAGCGGGACAGTTAACGAGCGAATCTCTGTCACTGGTACGACTGTTAACGAGCGAATCTCTGTCACTGGTACGACAGTTAACGAGCGAATCTCTGTCACTGGTGCGACAGTTAACGAGCGAATCTCTGTCACTGGTGCGACAGTTAACAATCTACCCTCTGTCAGTAGTGCGACAGTTAACAATCTACCCTCTGTCAGTAGTGCGACAGTTAACAATCTACCCTCTGTCAGTAGTGCGACAGTTAACAATCTACCCTCTGTCAGTAGTGCGACAGTTAACAATCTACCCTCTGTCAGTAGTGCGACAGTTAACAATCTACCCTCTGTCAGTAGTGCGACAGTTAACAACGTACCCTCTGTCAGTAGTGCGACAGTTAACAACGTACCCTCTGTCAGTAGTGCGACAGTTAACAATCTACCCTCTGTCAGTAGTGCGACAGTTAACAACGTACCCTCTGTCAGTAGTGCGACAGTTAACAACGTACCCTCTGTCAGTAGCGCGACAGTTAACAACGTACCCTCTGTCAGTAGTGCGACAGTTAACAACGTACCCTCTGTCAGTAGTGCGACAGTTAACAACGTACCCTCTGTCAGTAGTGCGACAGTTAACAACGTACCCTCTGTCAGTAGTGCGACAGTTAACAATCTACCCTCTGTCAGTAGTGCGACAGTTAACAACCTACCCTCTGTCAGTAGTGCGACAGTTAACAATCTACCCTCTGTCAGTAGTGCGACAGTTAACAACCTACCCTCTGTCAGTAGTGCGACAGTTAACAATCTACCCTCTGTCAGTAGTGCGACAGTTAACAATCTACCCTCTGTCAGTAATGCGACAGTTAACAATCTACCCTCTGTCAGTATTGCGACAGTTAACAATCTACCCTCTGTCAGTAGTGCGACAGTTAACAATCTACCCTCTGTCAGTATTGCGACAGTTAACAATCTACCCTCTGTCAGTAGTGCGACAGTTAACAATCTACCCTCTGTCAGTAGTGCGACAGTTAACAATCTACCCTCTGTCAGTAGTGCGACAGTTAACAATCTACCCTCTGTCAGTAGTGCGACAGTTAACAATCTACCCTCTGTCAGTAGTGCGACAGTTAACAATCTACCCTCTGTCAGTAGTGCGACAATTAACAATCTACCCTCTGTCAGTAGTGCGACAGTTAACAATCTACCCTCTGTCAGTAGTGCGACAGTTAACAACGTACCCTCTGTCAGTAGTGCGACAGTTAACAACGTACCCTCTGTCAGTATTGCGACAGTTAACAATCTACCCTCTGTCAGTAGTGCGACAGTTAACAATCTACCCTCTGTCAGTATTGTCGCAGTTAGCGTGTTGTCCAAAGTGTTCCGGTTTCAATCATAATCTTACACGTTAAGCAGTTGACTTCAGACAAATAATGAGCAACATAACAACATATAGAGAACATTATTGTGAGAGCAACATAACAACATATAGAGAACATTATTGTGAGAGCAACATAACAACATATAGAGAACATTATTGTGAGAACAACATAACAACATATAGAGAACATTATTGTGAGAGCAACATAACAACATATAGAGAACACTATTGTGAGAGCAACATAACAACATATAGAGAACACTATTGTGAGAGCAACATAACAACATATAGAGAACACTATTGTGAGAGCAACATAACAACATATAGAGAACACTATTGTGAGAGCAACATAACAACATATAGAGAACACTATTGTGAGAGCAACATAACAACATATAGAGAACACTATTGTGAGAGCAACATAACAACATATAGAGAACATTATTGTGAGAGCAACATAACAACATATAGAGAACATTATTGTGAGAGCAACATAACAACATATAGAGAACACTATTGTGAGAGCAACATAACAACATATAGAGAACACTATTGTGAGAGCAACATAACAACATATAGAGAACATTATTGTGAGAGCACAATAACAAAATATAGAGAACACTATTGTGAGAGCAACATAACAACATATAGAGAACACTATTGTGAGAGCAACATAACAACATATAGAGAACATTATTGTGAGAGCAACATAACAACATATAGAAAACACTATTGTGAGAGCAACATAACAACATATAGAGAACACTAGTGTGAGAGCAACATAACAACATATAGAGAACACTATTGTGAGAGCAACATAACAACATATAGAGAACATTATTGTGGGAGCAACATAACAACATATAGAGAACATTATTGTGAGAGCAACATAACAACATATAGAGAACATTATTGTGAGAGCAACATAACAACATATAGAGAACACTATTGTGAGAACACAATAACAACATATAGAGAAGACTATTGTGAGAACACAATAACAACATATAGAGAACACTATTGTGAGAACACAATAACAACATATAGAGAACACTATTGTGAGAACACAATAACAACATATAGAGAACACTATTGTGAGAACACAATAACAACATATAGAGAACACAATAATAACATATAGAGAACACTATTGTGAGAACACAATAACAACATATAGAGAACACTATTGTGAGAACACAATAACAACATATAGAGAACACAATAATAACATATAGAGAACACTATTGTGAGAGCAACATAACAACATATAGAGAACACAATAATAACATATAGAGAACACTATTGTGAGAACACAATAACAACATATAGAGAATACAATAACAACATATAGAGAACACTATTGTGAGAGCAACATAACAACATATAGAGAACACTATTGTGAGAACACAATAACAACATATAGAGAACACTATTGTGAGAACATAATAACAACATATAGAGAACACTATTGTGAGAACACAATAACAACATATAGAGAACACTATTGTGAGAACACAATAACAACATATAGAGAACACAATAATAACATATAGAGAACACTATTGTGAGAACACAATAACAACATATAGAGAACACTATTGTGAGAACACAATAACAACATATAGAGAACACAATAATAGCTCCGCAGAGTTAGAGAGGAATCAACATGGAGGAAAAGGGCTGTGATGGGACCACGAAGGAGTAGTTTCATTCCTAACTGCCATACAATTGTTATATTGTTATACAACCGTTAAGTAATAATATGTTAGGTTAAGTAACGTAAGGTAACTTTAAATGAAGAATTGTAAAATGAAGAGTATCAGTCACGTGTTGAAGCTGATAGGCAATATGGTTTTCATGTCCATATTTGTTCCAAAACAGTGATACTTTTAATGGATGGATTTTTCCTTTCCTTCGTTCGTTCGTTTGTTTGTGTTCACTCGACCACTAGAGGGTTAGTTTCATCTCTTCGTCATCATCTCTTAAAAGGACGGTAAAAAGGGGGGGGGGGGGGGGTTGTAATGCGTGGCCTTGTGCAAATACTGCGATATTTGCGCCTTTGGGACCAACACATCACCTTCATCATCATCGTGTGCCTTCTCCGCAACGAAGGTTGGCTACCATGGATCGCCATTCTACTCTGTTTTTTGCTTTGATGGTGCAGGCTGTCATAGATTGATTTGGCCATCTTTGATGTACTCGTCCATGTTAGTCTTGGTCTGCCTCTGCCTCTTTTACCTTGTATTTTTCCTTCCAATATTACTTTTAGTAGGCTGTTGTGTCTTTTAACATGCCCCAAAAATTTCGTTTGTCTTGTCTTAATTGTATTTAGTAGTTCTCTTTTTATTTTCAGTTGTTTTAAAACTTTATCGTTTGTTATCTTGTGTTTCCATCCAATTCTACCTATTCTTCTATAAATCCACATTTCAAAGGCTTCAATTTTCTGCTCTGTTTTCTTGTCTAATGTCCATGTTTCTGCACCATACAATAATATTGAGAAGATTTAACATTTTGCCATTCTTAGTTTCAGCCCTGCTGATATTTGTTTTGTTGTTAGTATATTTTTCATGGCATTAAAATTACTTTTTGCCATACCTATTCTTTTGTTTATTTCAGTTTTACATTTTCCATCATTGGTTATAGTATGTCCCAGGTAGTTGTAGCTCTGGACTGTCTCCAGATGTATTCCCTCAACTGTGATATTTAATTGTAGGTCTTGAGAATTTTGTTTGTTTATGATCATAGTTTTAGTCATTTTGATATTCATTTCTAGCCAATATTTTTTGCTTGTTATGTTTATCACATTAAGCAATTGTTGTAGATCTTTAGGATTTTCTGCTAGTAGAACAGTATCATCAGCATATCTTAGATTATTGATTATCTTTCCATTAATGTTTAGGCCTGGTATCTCTGAGATGTTTTTAAAGATTTGCTCAGTGTATAGATTGAACAAGCTTGGTGATAGGATGCATCCTTGTCTTACTCCTCTTTTTATGTCCATGGGTGTAGAGTTCTCCTTGTTATATCTTATTATTGCCAGTACAAATTACATATTAGTCGTATGTCTGCGTCGTCTAGATTTATATCCTTTAGTGCAGTCTATAAGTTGGTTATGGTGTATTCTATCGAAAGCTTTGGTGTAGTCTATAAAGCAGGCATATATTGGTTTGTTTACTTCTATGTACTTTTCAATCAATGTTCTCATGCTGAATATGACTTCTTTTGTCCCACTGTTTTTCCTGAATCCAAATTGTTGTTCATCTAATTCAGTATTGATTTTATTCTGAATCCTTCCCTGTATAACTTTTAGTAAAATTTTTGTTACCTGGCTCATTAGGCTTATTGTTCTGAAGTCACTGCATTCAACTGCACCATTCTTTTTAGGCAATGCAATGAAAGTTGATGTTTTTAGATCGTTTGGTATGTATCCTGTATGGTATATGTCATTGCATATGCCTGTGATCACGTCGACGCCAAACTCTTCTAGAGCCTGTATCATCTCTATCTGTATACATCACCTTCAGCGCGGCATTTTTGAGTACCTGGTTGCCGTACCTCTCAGTCCCCAGTGACTTGGCGAGATTAGACTAGTTAGTCAGTTAGTAGAGCATCGTGAAGTGGTGTTGAGGAGGATCTGGCTAGTTTGGTTCACCATCAGCTATGAGTCGTCGACAAGTTCCAGTTTTGTTACTGTCAAGTGCACTGCCCCTTCCCCCCCCCCCCCCGCCCCATCCTCGACATATGATCAGTATCAAGCAAGGCCGACCGACTTGTCCCCAGAGACAAACTGCGGCTTCATTTCTCGATGCGGGATAGACAGTGGTAGACTTTTCAACATAACAAATAAATTACCACATTTTAGAACTGAACACAGGATCGCTTGATCTGATAACGTATGCACCTACCACTTCACCGCCGCAGCTTCGTATTTTGAAGAAATTAAACTTGAACAATCACCCCCTCCTCACCATGTCACCTTCAAATACAGTGACCTATGAGAGTTTAATACCTCAATAATCTACAACATTAACTGCTCCAGGGTAGTCTTTATATCTCTGCAGCAACAATAAATGTCGATGAAAGCAAATCTAGACTGTTGATAGCAGGATCGTTAACGTTATTCTCTTTATGATGATAGCATATAAATATAATAATTATCAAATAAACGTTAGTGTAGTGACTTGGTCTCGATCTTAGTTCAGCGACTCGTTCTTGCCAGGATTATCAACCCTCGCTCTGTGCTCAGTCGATTTAAGACAATCGTTGAAACTCAAAGCAGTGGTCAATGCGTCTCGTGTGACAATAGGAAAAGTGTCTTTTAATGAAAACTCTCTCCGAGATTGCCCAACGTTCTACTTGATGGGAAACACGTCAGTGCTGAATAATGTCGTCGATCTACAATGATCTTAGTGATGTACATCATTTATAGAGTTTACTTTCGACACATCAGTAAAGAGCCAGCGAACAACAAAACAAGTTCTGTCACAGTTGGACAACAAACTCACAGCTCGTTTTGGGACTCTCAAACCGAGAGGTTTAAATTCCGTTCACTCGTTTCTTTAAACTCTCGTCTCCTCTCTATTTTTTCCCTGTGCCATATCCCTATTTCTCCCTGTGCCATATCCCTATTCCTCCCCGTGCCATATCCCTATTTCTCCCTGTGCCATATCCCTATTTCTCCCTGTGTCATATCCATATTTCTCCCCGTGCCATATCCCTATTTCTCCCCGTGCCATATCCCTATTTCTCCCTGTGCCATATCCCTATTTCTCCCTGTGCCATATCCCTATTTCTCCCCGTGCCATATCCCTATTTCTCCCCGTCCCATATCCTTATTTCTCCTTGCGTAATATCCCTATTTCTCCCCGTGCCATATCCCTATTTCTCCCCGTCCCATATCCTTATTTCTCCCTGCGTTATCTTTATTACCACTCCTACTCTTCTTCCTCCTTGCCACTCCTGTCTTCTCTCCCTCTTCCTCTTTTTATCGTTTTCTTCATACCCAATGGGACACCTCCTTTCACTCCTCCTCATGAGACCCCCTTTCCAATTATTCACTATTTGGTTCCTTTAGATCCAACCTGCCCTCTTGTCTATTAATCGTATAGCGAACCTCAGTTGCTTACCTATCTGTCCTGGCCACTATCTTCTTCGGCCATTTGTTAGATCTGTGTTGTATTTTCTGGCTTTGATTGATTTCTTTAATCTGTATGGTTTCTCTGTTATATCTGATGAAGGATTTTGTCGAAACGTCGTAGTTTGTTCTGTCTTTCTATGAGTTTAGCAGCTCCATTCATTTTATGTGTATTCTACATATTCTTTATAGCTCTAATAGCGGCTGTCAGCGATCCACCAGCGGCATAGCTGGAAGCTGTCAGCGATCCACCAGCGGCATAGCTGGAAGCTGTCAACGACCCACCAGTGGCATAGCTGGAAGCTGTCAGCGACCCACAGCTGATGACTTGAACCAGGATCGGTGAACAGAACCATCCGGACCCTACTCCACCTCTCCGTGGTGCCTCCAGAAACAGACTAACCTGTCCAGTCTGGCCAAGCGAGTAGGGATCGAAGAGGGAAGACAACCCGGTACCCAAACATAACATACTGAAGTCGGATGTGTTGGGTAGAATGACGCAAAAAGCACAGTTCTACTGCAAACTACAACACACCGTATCTACGCCACTTTAACGTCTTGCTAAGGGCGGATGACGAAGCGGACAAGTCATTTATTTTGTAGTCATCGGGAGAACGGCAAGGAGAAAGAGAATATTCAAGGCAAGTCGTTTGTTATTTTTATTTTTTTCTGAGTGTTGAAAACATACCTTTTCCCGTGAAATAATTTTTAGACGGATAGCACCAAGGTTTGGATTGAACGGAGCATACCATCCAGAAAGATAAACACAATCTTAACACCCACACATAGCAGGCACGCGGGAACAAAATATATCAGACGACAAAAGGCGAAGGAGGAAGGACACGAGGCCAGGCACCACAAATACATCTTATTTATTCTGCTGACGGATCTGCCTGTCCAATATTGGAAGATTCAGCCACGAAAAAAGCTGTTGAAAGCAGATTCTAGAATAAGACACTAATGTTTTACTAAACTACTGACTGATCATGATTACTTGAATATAGCATCTTCATCATCGTCATCATCATCATCATCATGTCCCATACCGGTTGGCGTAGGCGATCATGTCCTTCCACAATCTTCTATCTACAGTGCATCGTATCAGTTATTTTGTTGGCTGTTTTCCATGCCATGACACCAAGCTATCTAGTATTTTCTCTCTTTGTCGTCCGTGATTTTCCTTGTATTTTGCCAGTTGTAACCAAGTATTCCAACTTTCCTCTTCTTATGATGAAATGATGAGAGTTATCAAGTTCTCAAAATGTTTGAATATATAGGTCAAGGTCAAGTACGAGACTTGAATCGGCGTCTTAGCACGCGAGTGGAAACCCATATGTGCTCGGGCGCCTATCCACAAGTGTTCGGAGACTTCTGAATAGTGTCGCTTCAAGCATCAAACTCAAAATGCGAGGCGGCATCCCTCACCTTCCCAGCGTGCTACCCTGGTAACCATTTCTGTCAGCATCTGGTTCGACCGCGGGGGTTATTTTTTGTTTCCAACCACGAGAACAACTCACAAACTGCTTCCAGCGGGAACCGAACACGGGTTGTCCGAACGTCGGTAGAAGGGTGGATTCCCACCTAGGCTACTGTGGCCCCCATGTGACATTTCTTGTACGATAATCTTCACACTCCATGGCTCCGCGTTTCTTAGAAATTATATCAACAGATTTATTTCCTTCTAATATTCACCCAATTATTACTAAAGGAATGAAAACCCTCTTCGTCATCCGCCCTTAAAGGGATGTTATGTGTGCGTAATTGCGTTGTTTTTGTGATTTGAGACTAGGCTATAATATGTGCACCATTCGGTCCAAGACATCCGACTTCAGCACTGCATTAGTGAATACTGGATTGCCTTCTCTATTTGATCCCCACCCGCTTGACTAGACTGGATAATCTCTAGGAGCACCGCCGAGAAGTGAAACAGGGTCTTGATCAGCTGTTGTTCGCCGATCCTGACGCATGCAGTTAGCTAGAGATCTAATACTGTTTAGCGGAAAGATTTTGTGAACATATACGTGATGTCCAACAAAATACTGGTACTCCGGTGTCTTCCCACTTCTACTCCCCTGATCACAAGGGCAAAAACGACATCCGTGTCACTGGTATTGTCCTTTGTCACTCTGGCGACCGCAGCCGCTATACTTTGGAAAATCGTCTCATAGTCCAGTATGGTTCGCTGACCCCACGAGGTATGAATGTATCACACTCATATAAATAGTTTCCTTTTGGTTGCTCCTTCCCTTTTGCACAGCCTTCTCTACCGCACATATTTGGGTTCTTTGGTCTACTTACTATGCCATGATATTTATAGTTCTCCTCCTCGAGTCCCTAATGAGACACTTCGGTGTTCTCCTCTATATCTTTTTTCTGTGCTCCTTACCCCTTATTTGTTTTCATTGTACCCCACTCTCGGACATCTCACTCTCACCAGCTTTTGAGCACCTGTTAGTCTACCTTTCTATTCTTTCTCCTTTGTGTTTGTACACTGACCCCTGTGTGAACTCCTCTTGTTCTGTGTACATTTACGCACATTTCTGCACGTTTCTGTACGTTCACGACAGCCGCACTTGTTTGCTATTTCCTTTTCGTTTTGACCTCTGTTTACACACAGGATAGTCACATTTGTGTTTTCTTTAACACATTTCGAATGTTTTTGTTTTGGTTGTTTCGTTATTAGTTTTGTGTGTGTGTTTTTTTTTGTTCCTGCTGAAGGCCTATTGGGCCGAAACGTCGTTTAGTCAGTGTCGTCAACTTATCACGTAAAGCTTCTTACATACCATTTTTTTCTATTTTTTAATTTTTCCTAGCTAGAGATGGCTGACCGCGGTCAGCTCAGTTGCTGGGTAGGCGTCTTGACACCCATTTGTAAATATGTAAAGGTAAAGGTAAAGTACGAGACTTGAACCGGTGTCTTAGCACGTGGTTTGAAAAAAAAAATACCCCCACGGTCGACCCAGCCGTTGGCAGAAATGGGTACCAGGGTATTACCCTGGGAAGGTGAGGAATGTCGCCTCGCATCTGAGTTTAGATGCTTGAGGCGAAACTATACAGAAATATCCGAACATTTCTGGATAGGCGGCCGAGCACATATGTAAATATGTATTTTAGTTGATCATTATCCACTGTATTAGATCATCATCCACTGTATATCCGTAGTTGTAGATACTAGTCAATGTTTTGATATATTAGAAGATATTGTGGACTATACAGAACATAACTTTATTAGAAATAAACTTCTCTTTCATCTCATGTCTGCACTTTCACTTGTTCCCGTTCGGGTGTCGAGGGAGGTGCATATTTCTGCTTCTCGCCCTTTTGGCGACTTCGCCTATTGTCACTTGTTGTTGTTGTGGCGTTTCTTTGATGCTACTTCCTCATCTTACTCTGGGTCTGCCTCTTGCTCTTCTCCCTTCTCCTCTATTAATATAAGCTTTGTATGGTAAGGAATCACAAGACATTCCTTCTAGAAGGACAAACCAGTTTATTTGTTGTTTCTGTATATAGCTTAGGATAGGCTCATTGTCTTCTCTTTCTCTTATAATATCATTTCTGATTCTGTCTTTTTTGGTCACTCCAAACGCTTTTCTCAGACATCTCATCTCATTTTTTTTTTTCGAAGCTTTCTATTATGCTCAGTCATGAATGATTATGCTCAGGAATGAATGATTATGCTCAGTGATGAATGATTATGCTCAGTGATGAATGATTATGCTCAGTCATGAATGATTATGCTCAGTGATGAATGATTATGCTCAGTCATGAATGATTATGCTCAGTGATGAATGATTATGCTCAGTGATGAATGATTATGCTCAGTCATGAATGATTATGCTCAGTGATGAATGATTATGCTCAGGAATGAATGATTATGCTCAGGAATGAATGATTATGCTCAGTCATGAATGATTATGCTCAGTCATGAATGATTATGCTCAGGAATGAATGATTATGCTCAGGAATGAATGATTATGCTCAGTCATGAATGATTATGCTCAGGAATGAATATACTCTGTATAAGATGTTTCTTGGTGGTAATATCTTTTGCTTTGTGTTGAAGTATAGGGGATAACTGTTCCAATAATTCGTTTGTTTTATTGCATCTTATCTTTATTTCTTTATAATTTTTACCATATTCAGAAAATGTTCCAAGATATTTAAAGTTTGTTACCTGTTTTATAACTTTATGTTCTACAGCGATGTTTAATGTCTTCTTTTATCAACCTATTGATATAACTGGTATATATATATATATATATATATATATATATATATATGTTTTTTTTCAGAGCTTATTGTCATGTTATTCAATTAAAATCCTTTATTCAAGGACAGTAGATGTTGTTGAAGTTATGTTCCTTCGAAAGCTATTAGGACCTGATCATCGGTAGAAAGTAGCTCATTTATAACTTGACACTGATTTGTCATCCTTTCATATATTCTCAATGTTAGTTATAAACTAGAGAGATGACAACACGCAGCCTTGTCTTACTCCAGATGTTACTGACAGTGGTTTTCACCTTTTCTTGCTCTAATCACACTTCAACAGTTACTATATAAGCTCTTGTAACATCTAATAAGGTGATCATTTACTTGTTCTAATCACATTTCTACAGTTACTATATAAGCTCTTATAACATCTAATAAGGTGATCATTTACTTGCTCTAATCACACTTCAACAGTTACTATATAAGCTCTTATAACATCTAATAAGGTGATCATTTACTTGCTCTAATCACACTTCTACAGTTACTATATAAGCTCTTGTAAAATCTAATAAGGTGATCATTTACTTGTTCTAATCACACTTCTACAGTTACTATATAAGCTCTTGTAAAATCTAATAAGGTGATCATTTACTTGTTCTAATCACACTTCAACAGTTACTATATAAGCTCTTATAACATCTAATAAGGTGATCATTTACTTGCTCTAATCACACTTCAACAGTTACTATATAAGCTCTTGTAACATCTAATAACGTCATCATTTACTTGCTCTAATCTCACTTCTACAGTTAGCATATAAGCTCTTACAATATCTAATAACGAGGTCATGTACTCCGTAATGAGCCAATGTTTGCCATCATATATTTCTATCCACACTAACGAAAGCTTTCTCTTGGTCAACAAATGCTATGAACATATTTTTTTCCTATTAAATGTTATTATTAGAAATAAAGGGGAGCCGCGATAGCTCAGTGGTTAGTGAACTGGACTACCACGGACAAGGGGTAAGGTTCGATCCCAACCGACGGCTTCCGGGTTCACCCAGCCTTAAATGGGTACCGGATTTTTTTTCTGGGAAAGTAAAGCAGCACGGGCGTAATACTGACCACATTACCCCAAAAATCATGTGCTGAAGGTCTGTAAAATATAGGGTCACTAACACCATATTTCCCTATACGCCACTTGGCGTGACGGGGGTACTTTACTTTTTTAAAATTAGAAATAAAGAGGCCAACACAAAAAGGGAGCTCCTAAAAAATATCAGAAAAAATATTCAACATTTTTCGGGCACATCACGAGAAGAGGAAAATTGGAATACTTGGTTACAACTGGCAAAATAAAAAGAAAGAGAGATCGTGGATGATAAAATAGAGAAAATACTGGATAGCTTGATGTCATGGCATGGCAAAAAGTCAACAACAGAACTGATACGATGTAATGTAAATAGAAGATTGTGGAAGGACATGATCGCCTACACCAACCGGTATTACACATGATAATGATGATTAGAAATAAACTCCAGGGTAAAAGAGCAATCGAGGGTAAAGGCTGAGTTAGACAGATAAGCATCATAGTTTGGACAGAACAGAGGGTACCATCAAGACAAGATATACGCAATCTTAACATCGACATACAGCGACCCCCTGCAATCTGTACCAGGGTTTGTTGAACTGTCAGCAAATTTGATAGTGACCAGGTCGTTAACCTTAACAGACCTACGCCCATGACATCTTGTAGTAACTGAGCACGTGACAAGAGCTACATAAAAGGAACAGTCGTTATCAGTGGCGTTACGTTCTATCCTTACAAACGATTGATACTTCCTCTTTATCGTAGCGGCCCTTTCATGTACAAGCGGCTCGAGTTGCTTAACGTTATCAGTTCTTTTGAAAATACTACCTGTAACATTGTTCTGCTCGCTCTGTCAAAAACAAAAAAAAGTAAGTAAAGTACCCCAGTCACGCCAAGTGGCGGCGTATAGGGGATATGGTGTTAGTGACCATAAACGTTGGAATGAAGATTGTATTGTATAGTGCTCGTTTTGCCTCCAAGGAAATAACTCTGGAGGCAAAACGAGTACTATACAATACAATCTTCATCCCAACGTTGTGCTACCAATGCCAGACCTGGACCCTAGATGCAAGAACAATAAGAACAATAACCTCTACAGAGATGAAATGTGTTAGACGAATGACAGGAAACAGTCTGAGAGATAAGATCAGAAATGAAGAACTGAGACAAAAGCTAGGAATAGCCCCAGCCATAGAATATATAAGGAAACAACAGATAAAATGGTTCGGCCACGTGACAAGGCAGAAAGAACAAAACACAACACAACGAGCCTTCAACAAACGTTGTGAGAACAACAGACCCAAGGGTCGACCACGAAAAAGATGGATCGATGGAATATTAGAAGCACTAGGAAACATAACAGCAGCAGAGACGAACAGAAGAGCAAAAGACCGCAAATTATATCTCCCTCGACGCTGAAAGGCAGATGAGGAAGGAAAGAAGAAGAAGAGGAAGAAGAAGAAGACCATAAATTTTACAGACCTTCAGCACATGATTTTTGGGGTAATTTGGTCGGTATTACGCCCATGCCGCTTTACTTTCTCAGAAAAAATCCGGTACCCATTTAACCTGGAAAATTTAACCAGTGAACCTGGAAGCTGTCGGTTGGAATTGAACCCTAACTCTTGTCCTTTGTAGTCCAGTGGACTAACCACTGAGCTGTCGCTGCTCCCCTGCTCTTTCTGTACTCATAATCAACTTTCTCTCGTAGATATTATCCGCACTTTTTCTTTTAGATTTTATCTAAAATTTCTATTTTAGATATTATCCAAACTCTATCAATCCTATATATCATCCAAACTCTGTCTCTTTTAGATATTAACCAAACTCTTTCTCTTTCTACTCACTATTTCTCGTGTAAAAATAAACAAACAAATGCATAAAGAAGCTTTACCGAGATAAAAGAGCACAAAGGAACGTTTCTTCTAAAAGTCTTCGTCAGTATGACAGGACAGCAAGGGTGTTTAAGATGGGTACATGATGACACGGATTGAAACAGATTCACTATTTCTCACTAGGATACGACTCACACTCTCTCATTCTCCACTGACCTTTTTCTCCCTTATTTCATTTTCATCTTCTGGATTCCATTATCTCATTACATTAATTTCCTCTTCATCCATCACTCTTCTTCAATTTTCCGTTTGTTGACTCCTTTACTTTAACTCATTACATCGATTGCTTTATCAATAAATGATTACACAACTCCGCACCTAACTAACTACTCCGGTCTCTTGCCTCATTCCCTCCTAATTTATTTTCGTGTCTCTTAAAAGTAGTAGGAAACTCTTTGTACAAAGCTTCGCAGCAGGAGGCAATCTGATCATCAGAAGTAGACTCGTCGAGCAAGTGCTTCGGCCCTTTAGCTTCTTGACACTCTAGGGAAGGTGGGCCTACCTGGGTCATGACTCCCAGGCGTTGACCTCCTGCTCCATTGCCTCTAAGGCTTACACAGTATGTTCGGCACAAAATAACTACACTTAATAGGAAGACACTCGAAAATAGTTTAAAAAGTAATCTCTCTCTTATAATCCACCATCTCTTTTCCTCTCTCTTCCCCTCCTCGTCTGTCTCAATTCACCTCTCCCTCTCACCTTGTCTCTGCATTTCATACCCAACACTTCAGCGTTCTCCATCTTTCTTCTATCACTCTCCACCTGTATCTTTCTTTCCATATTACTCCACTCGCTATCTTTCTCTCTCATTTCATATTTCATGCCAGTCTCTATCTCACTCCCTCCAACTTTAGGACCATAACATTTTACTTCAAAACAAATGGGCTAAAGTATTTCCTCCACAACCTTCCATCACTGCCGCCACCCCCCCCCCCCCCCAAACCCCCAAACACCCAGCCTCACCTGTCCTCACCTGTCTCTGCCCTGTCCCGCCAGGAAATATGAAACCACCAATCGGTAAATGATTATCACAAGATAGGCAAGCAGATAGCACGAGGTGCCCTACTTTTTGATATCATACACGGCCTAGGGCACGTTGGAGACACGACTCGCGATCCCCTATCCCTGTCAGCTTCAAATCTTAAACCGACACGGAACGCACCGCCCAGAGAGAGTTTCTAAATTGTGACGCCACTGATTAGACAGCCTCAGCCAGTGGTAAATTTACAGAGTTCTTGAAACAGTGTTAAAGTCTATAACACAAACAAATAGCAGCTCAGACCCGAACACCTCGCAGCGACAGCATTGGACAAGCGGCATTTCGTTCGTTCGCTTTCGTCAGCTTTGACCTCTGACGAAGTCCCACCCACTCAATTTTGTGGGACTGAATTTTTGCGTGTAAAGTCTGTTTTATCCCATTACAGAATGCCCTCGCCATGCAGGCAGATTTACTCCGACTTCAGAGGTACTAATTTTTAGGGAATTAGTAAAACCCAGGTGTCCTCGCCAGGGTACGAACCCCGGCTGTTGCCGTGGTAAGCCAACCGCCTATCGATTGCGCTAACCGGACACCCAAGCGGCATTTATTCTGGAGTCCTATAAATCACCCCCCCCCCCTTCCCCCGGCAGACCCTAGTAATGGGGAAATGACGTCATTATTGTATTATTATTATTATTATTATCCCGCGATTTAGGAAAAATAGCGGAACAAAAGAAGCCATATTCTGCATGAGAACATTAATAGAAAAATACACAGAAGTAAACAAACCAATATATGCCTGCTTCATAGACTACACCAAAGCTTTTGATAGAGTACACCACAAACAACTTATAGAATGCCTAAAAGAGATACATCTAGATGACATGGATATACGACTAATATGCAATCTATACTGGGAGCAAACAGCAATAATAAAATATAACAAAGAGTTCTCTACACCCATTGATATAAAAAGAGGAGTAAGACAAGGATGCATCCTATCACCAAGCTTGTTCAATCTATACACTGAGCAAATCTTTAAAAACACCATAGAGATGCCAGGCCTACAAATTAATGGAAAGATAATCAATAACCTAAGATATGCTGACGATACTGTACTACTAGCAGAAAATCCTAAAGACCTACAACAATTACTTAATGAAATAAACACGTCAAGCAAAAAATATGGACTAGATATGAATATCAAAAAGACTAAAACTATGATCATAAACAAAGAAAATACTCAAAACCCACAAGTGGATATCAAAATTGAAGGAATAGACCTTGAGACAGTTCAGAACTATAACTACCTTGGACATACTATAACCAGTGATGGAAAATGTACAACTGAAATAAACAAAAAAATAGGAATGGCAAAAAGTAATTTTAATGTCATGAAGGACATACTAACATCAAAACAAATAACACCAGAGTTAAAACTAAGAATAACAAAATGTTACATCTTCTCAATATTCCTATATGGTGCTGAAACATGGACATTAGACAAGAAAACAGAACAGAAAATTGAAGCCTTTGAAATGTGGATGTATAGAAGAATAGGTAGAATTGGATGGAAGGAAAAGAAAACAAACGATGAAGTCTTAAAACAACTAAAAATGAAAAGAGAACTTCTGAACACAATTAGAACAAGACAAATGCGATTCTTAGGCCATGTTAAAAGACACAACAGCCTACTGAAAGTAATCCTGGAGGGGAAAATACAAGGTAAAAGAGGCAGAGGCAGACCAAGATTAACATGGACGAGTAACATCAAAAGATGGACAAATCAACCGATGACAACCTGCACCACCAAAGCAAGAGACAGAGCAGAATGGCGCTCCATGGTAGCCAACCTTCGTTGCGGAGACGGCACTCGATGATGATGATTATTATTATTAAGGAAACATTTCTGAATGACAAACTAAATGTATAGCAAAAATATCAAATGAAGAATGTTTAAAACGAGTTGGTGAAACCAGAGATATAATCAAAATCATAAGAAATAGACAATCTACATTTATTGGACATGTCATGCGAAAAGAAAGCATTGGGAATACTATAACAACAGGCAGAATGGATGGAAAGAAGAGCAGAGGAAAACCAAGAGAGAAAATATTGAACTGCTTATGCAAATGGCATAACAAAAGATCACTGACTGAAATTATGACATGTATGAAGGACCGAGTGATGTGGAGAGAGATGATCGCCTACGCCAACGTGCATGGTACATAATGATGATGATGATGACAAACTATGGTGAACCGGTGAAGACCTCAAAATCCCCGTCTTGTTACTGATCCATGCTGGTCTAAAGGTCTATATGATCCATGCTGGTATAAAGGTCTACATGATCCATGCTGGTCTAAAGGTCTACATGATCCATGCTGGTCTAAAGGTCTATATGATCCATGCTGGTATAAAGGTCTACATGATCCATGCTGGTCTAAAGGTCTACATGATCCATGCTGGTCTAAAGGACTATATTACAGCTTATGTTAATCACTGAAGAGAGTCTATTAAAAAAAATAAGTAAAGAGCCCCCGTCACGTCAAGTGGCGTATAGGGAATATGGTGTTAGTGACCATAAATTTTACAGACCCTTAGCACATGATTTTTGGGGCAATGTGGACGGTATTACGCCCGTGCGACTTTACTTTCCCAGAAAAAAATCCTTTATCTAGAAAGAGGTGAAATGAAAGGTACGTGCTTTACGCCGATTTCAAAGATAGGAGCGATGATGATAATGATGATGATGATTGTAACGTTGGTAGGCGAAAGTAACAATATGCAAAAAAGTGAAATACGGATTATTGGCATCCATTTCTCGTCTCTCAGAAATTTACAGCTGTGTGCTTACACGTGCCACGCATTACATTCTTTGTTGAAGCACCGTGTAAATGTCTCACAGGATCATCTTATTTCATTACGAAAATAAATGTCCATGTTTGTCTTCAATTGAATTAATAGTTGAATTTAACATCTGAACTAAAAACTAATGACACTGTGAAGGCTGTCAATTGGTAAAACTATTAAATGTGACAATTACAAAAATATCAAATAGTAAAACGGTTAAATGTGACACTGAGAAAATTATTACATAGAAAAACGACTAAATATGACATGAACGATATAAAGACAGTGGAACAATATTAAAATAAGTAAATTAATTTAAATAGCTGGGAACAATTTTAACCTCAGATGGTAGATCTACAACAGAGATGAGATGCAGAATGGCTCAGGCAGAAGCAGCTTTCCGAAAAATGAGGAAGATACTATGTAATCCATTTTTGACAATAGAAACTAGAAAAAAACAGTTCTTAAATGTTATGTAGAACCAGTTTTAGCATATTGATGTGAATCATGGACAATAGAACAACAGACAAGAAAATCATTGGAGGCTATAGAAATGTGGGTTTACAGAAGAATGTTGAGAGTACCATGGACAGCAAAGAAGAGAAATGAAAATGTTCTGAGAGAGGTCAAAGCAAAAAGAGAGATAATTTCAAAAATTAGGAAGAAATAATCATCATTTTTTGGCCATGTAATGAGAAGGGAACAGCTGGAATATATTGTAACAACTGGAAAATTTGAAGAACGAAGAGATAGAGGGAAGGAAAGAGAAAAGATACCAGACAGCTTAAGAGAATGGCTTGGCAGAAGGTCAACAATAGAAATGATACATAACTGTCGAGATTTAAAGTTGTGGAGAGACATGATCATCTACGCCAGCAGGCAAGGTACTTGATGATGATGATGATGATGGCGAGAAAATGTCAAATAACAAAAAAGTTAAATGTGGCAATGTGAAAAATATCAAATAACAAAACGATTAAATGTGACAATGTGAAAAATGTCAAATAACAAAACGATTAAATGTGACAATGTGAAAAAAATGTTAAATAACAAAACGACTAAATGTGACAATGTGAAAAATGTCAAATAACAAAACGATTAAATGTGACAATGTGAAAAATGTCAAATAACAAAACGATTAAATGTGACAATGTGAAAAATGTTAAATAACAAAACGACTAAATGTGGCAATGTGAAAAATGTTAAATAACAAAACGATTAAATGTGACAATGTTAAAAATGTCAAATAACAAAACGATTAAATGTGACAATGTGAAAAATGTCAAATAACAAAACGATTAAATGTGACATTGAGTTATTGAAAGTGAAGATGTGGACAATGCCGGCGAGACAAGCAGCAGCTAAATGCTGTGCACGATTAGTTCTACAATATCTCATTCACACAGACCGTGCCCTCTCAGCCTGTCTACTCTGTTTTCACAATTTGCCTTCTATGCTCCATGCACGCAGCACTCAACCGTGAAATTTATCCCTCGGTTATATTAAGACAGCTTCGTGTGCTGTTGGTTTTCTTTTCTTGGAGCCATAATGAAACTTTGAATGAGGCGGTTCATGAAGTGGGTACAAATAGTGTTCGTGCAAAGTCCTATTTTGAGAAGTCTTTCAATGTTCCAATCGCCTTTGTTGATTCTGGTTATTATTATGGTTATGATTCTGGTTATGATTATGGTTATGATTATGGTTATGATTCTGGTTATGATTCTGGTTATGATTATGGTTATGATTCTGGTTATGATTCTGGTTATGATTATGGTTAGTCGAAGGCCCTGTTATCGCTGCAAAAGAATTAAAATCCATAACTGATCAATCGCCAGTGCCAGTGGAATAATCAGAATTAAAACTCATATCATTGAAGGATTCAAACAAAGAAAGACAGCTTCAGTCCCCATCACTGCAGCTACAGCACACGCCAAAAGAAATAAGACCAAACGGCACCGAAAAGTGAACGCAGCTGAACTGTCCTTTGTCATGCGATGTCATCATTCATCGTAAGCGATCGGAATATCGAAACACGATCCGATGAAAAAAAAAACACAGCTCACGATGTACACAGAGCACTAAACTCAGTAGCTCCGGCAGCAGACCGGACTTGGAATATGAGGAAACTGCAACAAGGAACACTTTTCTGACAGAGCCTCAATGGTTCCTGCCGCCTATCCGCCATATTGACCGGAAGTCCCGTCTTTGATGCGACTGAGCCAAATATAAATATACAGTTCTTTAGTTTCCTTGATATATGTTCTAGAACTAACCATTGAGTGAAATAAAGTCTTCATTATTGCATCTTTTTTTAGGTCCGTTTTTGGAATTCCCAGGGGAAGAGACAAAGAGGAAGACCAAACAATTCTTGGAGAAGGCAGGTGGAAGCAGAGATTAGGGTGTGGGGGAAGACATTGAACGATCTTAAAAGAATGGCGAGAAATAAAAAGGCTTTGAAAGTGTTTGTTGGAGGCAAATGCGCGCCTCACAGCAGCAGAGCCGGAAGTTGTCAACAAACCACAGCTGATGGCTTGCGTCAGGATCCACCACTTCGTGGTGCCTCCAGTAACAGACTAAACCTGTCTATTCTGGTCATGTGAGTAGGGAACGAAGAGGGAAGGCAACCCGGTAATCAAAAATGTCGTGCTGAAGTCGGATATGTTGGACCAAAAGGTGTAAATATTACAGTTATACTGCAAACCACAATACAACGCAGACACGCCCACTTATCGCCCGTATAAGGGAGGATGACGAAGAAATGTACTCCTTTAGTCATCGAGCAAACGAAAGCAAGCAAAGTGTTTGTTGGAAACCTATGCTTCACATGGAACTGAGATTGTTTGTTGAAGACCTATGCTCCACTGGGAACTGAAAGTGTTTGTTGAAGACCTATGCTCCAAAGGGAACTGAAAGTGTTTGTTGAAGACCTATGCTCCACAGGGAACTGAAAGTGTTTGTTGAAGACCTATGCTCCACAGGGAACTGAAAGTGTTTGTTGAAGACCTATGCTCCACAGGGAACTGAAAGTGTTTGTTGAAGACCTATGTTAGTTTTGTAGAGACAGTATATAGTTAATGTACGTGTTTAGTGTACAAGTTAAGTGATGTGTAATGTATGCGTTTAGTGTACATGTTTAGTGTACATATTAAGTGTGTACGTTTAATGTATACGTTTAGTGTACAAGTTAAGTACGTATATTTAATGCATACGTTTAGTGTGTATGTTTAGTGTATTTGTTTAGTGTGTATGTTTACTCTAAATGCATAATGTACATGTATGTAATATATTTTTAGTGTACATGTCTAGTATATTTGTCTAGAATATATATTTCCTGTAAACGTTTAGTGTATATGTTTAGTGTACATATCTAGTGTATATATTTTGTATATACGTTTAGTCTACGTATTCAGTGTTATGTTTATTGGACATGCTTAGTGTACATGTTTAGTATATATGTTTAATAAATATATATATACACACACACATACACACGCACAACACTCATATTTAATATGCGTAGTTAGTTGTAGTGTACGTGATTTTGTTAGTGTACATATGGATGGCTGTTCAGTGTGTGCATGGAGACGTGTTTGGTGTACATGTGTACATATATCTTGTCTTTACTTGTCGAATAGTTTAGTGTAGATGCGTGTTATTGTTTAGAGACAGCGCACCGTAAATGTTTAGTATATATCCATGTGCATAAACGCTTGCTCGGTCATAATAGTATGGAGATTCGTTTCTACCCATGCAGTAGATCATAGCTTTTGCAATACCTTGGCTTGACACTATCTATTAATATAAATATGAAAGATGACACCACAAGGATCATGACAAGGACATGGCACGTGCAAATAAAAGCATTTCCAGAAATGTCAAAGAAAACAATTTGTGTAAAAGTTAATAAATGCAATAAATTGCTCAATTTGAAAGTTAACAATTACATTAAGTTATGAATGCAATCATGATCTCTACATTACAAGTGTAAGCAGTTTAAATCATGCAATATGACTGAATGAAGCAGATGCAATGAACATAAATATAAACCCGAGGCAGTATCGTGTTCAAATATATGTGCTGGGCATATAATGTTGTGGGAGCCGCGATAGCTCAGTGGTTAGTCAACTGGGGAGCCGCGATAGCTCAGTGGTTAGTCAACTGGGGAGCCGCGATAGCTCAGTGGTTAGTCAACTGGGGAGCCGCGATAGCTCAGTGGTTAGTCAACTGGGGAGCCGCGATAGCTCAGTGGTTAGTCAACTGGGGAGCCGCGATAGCTCAGTGGTTAGTCAACTGGGGAGCCGCGATAGCTCAGTGGTTAGTCAACTGGGGAGCCGCGATAGCTCAGTGGTTAGTCAACTGGGGAGCCGCGATAGCTCAGTGGTTAGTCAACTGGGGAGCCGCCATAGCTCAGTGGTTAGTCAACTGGGGAGCCGCGACAGCTCAGTGGTTAGTCAACTGGGGAGCCGCGATAGCTCAGTGGTTAGTCAACTGGGGAGCCGCGATAGCTCAGTGGTTAGTCAACTGGGGAGCCGCGATAGCTCAGTGGTTAGTCAACTGGGGAGCCGCGACAGCTCAGTGGTTAGTCAACTGGACTACAAAGGACATGAGGTCGGGTTCGATCCTGATCGACGGTTTCCGGGTTCACCCAGCCTTAAATGGGTACCCGACTTTTTTTCTGTGAAAGTAAAGCGGCACGGGTGTAATACCAACCACATTACCTAAAAAAATCATGTGCGACGGTCTGTAAAAATTATAGTTACTAACACCATATTCCCTACAGCTACTTGACGTGACGGGGCTCCTTACGTTTTATATAATGTTGTAGAGAAGTGGCATATTTCATTCCGAGCTATGAGAGGGGTCGGCGTGACAGGGCTACTTTCATCATCATCATCGAGTGCCTTCTCCGCAACGAAGGTTGGCTACCATGGATCGCCATTCTACTGTTTCTTGCTTTGATGGTGCAGGCTGTCATAGATTGATTTGTCCATCTTTTGATGTTACTCGTCCATGTTAGTCTTGGTCTGCCTCTGCCTCTTTTACCTTGTATTTTACCTTCCAATGTTACTTTTAGTAGGCTGTTGTGTCTTTTAACATGACCAAAAATGTCATTTGTCTTGTCTTAATTGTATTTAGTAGTTCTCTTTTTATTTTCAGTTGTTTTAAAACTACCTCGTTTGTTATCTTTTGTTTCCATCCAATTCTACCTATTCTTCTATAAATGCACATTTCAAAGGCTTCAATTTTCTGTTCTGTTTTCTTGTCTAATGTCCATGTTTCTGCACCATACAGGAATATTGAGAAGATGTAACATTTTGCCATTCTTATTTTCAGCCCTGCTCATATTTGTTTTGTTGTTAGTATATTTTTCATGGCATTAAAATTACTTTTTGCCATACCTATTCTTTGGTTTATTTCAATTTTGCATTTTCCATCATTGGTTATAGTATGTCCCAGGTAGTTGTAGCTCTGGACTGTCTCCAGATGTATTCCCTCAACTGTGATATTTAATTGTAGGTCTTGAGAATTTTCTTTGTTTATGATCATAGTTTTAGTCATTTTGATATTCATTTCTAGTCCATATTTTTTGCTTGTCATGTTTATTTCATTAAGCAATTGTTGTAGATCTTTAGGATTTTCTGCTAGTAGTACAGTATCATCATCATATCTCAGGTTATTGATTATCTTTCCATTAATGTTTAGGCCTGGTATCTCTGAGATGTTTTTAAAGATTTGCTCAGTGTATAGATTGAACACGCTTGGTGATAGGATGCATCCTGGTCATACTCCTCTTTTTATGTCCATGGGTGTAGAGTTCTCCTTGTTATATCTTATATAACCTTTTTTTTTATGAGATGGGTCAGTGGTTATCGTACACCAACACCTTCCTCAACTGAACTAGTCAGGTATCTTTTAACTGAGGGAGGTCTGGAGAATGTCAAGGTTGAAGATATCAAAGTGAAGTAAACAGGTTGAAGATATCAAAGTGATGTAACCAGGTTGAAGATGTCAAAGTGAAGTAAACAGATTGAAGATGTGAAAGTGAAGTAACCAGGTTGAAGATGTCAAAGTGAAGTAAACAGATTGAAGATGTCAAAGTGAAGTAAACAGGTTGGAGATGTGAAAGTGAAGTAACCAGGTTGAAGATGTCAAAGTGAAGTAAACAGGTTGAAGATGTCAAAGTGAAGTAAACAGGTTGAAGATGTCAAAGTGAAGTAAACAGGTTGAAGATGTCAAAGTGAAGTAAACAGGTTGAAGATGTCAAAGTGAAGTAAACTGGTTGAAGATGTCAAAGTGAAGTAAACTGGTTGAAGATGTCAAAGTGCAGTGAAGTAAACTGGTTGAAGATGTAAAAGTGAGGTAACCAGTTTGAAGATGTCAAAGTGAAGTAAACAGGTTGAAGATGTCAAAGTGAAGTAAACAGGTTGAAGATGTCAAAGTGATGTAACCAGGTTGAAGATGTCGAAGTGAAGTAAACAGGTTGAAGATGTCAAAGTGAAGTAAACAGGTTGAAGATGTCAAAGTGAAGTAAACAGGTTGAAGATGTCAAAGTGATGTAACCAGGTTGAAGATGTCGAAGTGAAGTAAACAGGTTGAAGATGTCAAAGTGAAGTAAACAGGTTGAAGATGTCAAAGTGAAGTAAACAGGTTGAAGATGTCAAAGTGAAGTAAACTGGTTGAAGATGTCAAAGTGAAGTAAACTGGTTGAAGATGTCAAAGTGAAGTAAACATGTTGAAGATGTCAAAGTGAAGTAACCAGGTTGAAGATGTAAAAGAGAAGTAACCAGGTTGAAGATGTCAAAGTGATGTAACCAGGTTGAAGATGTCAAAGTGAAGTAAACAGGTAGAAGATGTCAAAGTGAAGTAACCAGGTTGAAGATGTCAAAGTGAAGTAAACAGGTTGAAGATGTCAAAGTGAAGTAACCAGGTTGAAGATGTCAAAGTGAAGTAACCAGGTTGAAGATGTCAATGTGAAGTAACCAGGTTGAAGATGTCAAAACGCAAAGCTGAATCGATTCTCTAGTTAATGTGACGTTGCTGTAAAAGATGGTCATTTGGTTTTCTTCTCCTAACTGTATGGTTCCCTTACAGACAGCACGATGAATGTATACAGAACAAGTGAGATATAACTGATAACACCAACGTGTGTGAGCATAGAAAGAACACGAGAAAAGATAGACATTATTGTACAGTTGTTGATATATATATTGTCGTTTCAATCACTTGGAGCTGAACTTTCAGGCTGTATCTGAAATCCTTTATATCAAATATCAGACCTTTTACAGGACCTATATTGTATCTTGCCTCACGTTCCTATTCTAGACGAGTTTGTTAATCTAGACAAGGGAGATTATGCCTGCTCTTGTTGCCACTCACATTAATGTTCTTATTTCTTTTGGTTGGCCTCATTTTCTAATACTATTCCCATTGGCTTCATCACGTGACCAACATAAGACTCACTTCTCATCACATGACCAACATAAGACTCACTTCTCATCACATGACCAACATAAGGCTCACTTCTCATCACGTGACCAACATAAGACTCACTTCTCATCACATGACCAACATAAGACTCACTTCTCATCACATGACCAACATAAGACTCACTTCTCATCCCATGACCAACATAAGACTCACTTCTCATCACATGGCCAACATAAGACTCACTTCTCATCACATGACCAACATAAGACTCACTTCTCATCACGGGACCAACATAAGACTCACTTCTCTTCTCATCACATGGCCAACATAAGACTCACTTCTCGTCTCATCACATGGCCAACATAAGACTCACTTCTCTTCTCATCACATGGCCAACATAAGACTCACTTCTCTTCTCATCACATGGCCAACATAAGACTCACTTCTCTTCTCATCACATGGCCAACATAAGACTCACTTCTCTTCTCATCACATGGCCAACATAAGACTCACTTCTCTTCTCATCACATGGCCGACATAAGACTCAATTCTCTTCTCATCACATGGCCAACATAAGACTCACTTCTCTTCTCATCACATGGCCAACATAAGACTCAATTCTCTTCTCATCACATGGCCAACATAAGACTCACTTCTCTTCTCATCACATGGCCAACATAAGACTCACTTCTCTTCTCATCGCATGACCTACATAAGACTCACTTCTCTTCACATCACATGGCCAACATAAGACTCACTTCTCTTCTCATCACATGGCCAACATAAGACTCACTTCTCTTCTCATCACATGGCCAACATAAGACTCACTTCTCATCACATGGCCAACATAAGACTCACTTCTCTTCTCATTACATGGCCAACATAAGACTCACTTCTCATCACATGGCCAACATAAGACTCACTTCTCATCACATGGCCAACATAAGACTCACTTCTCATCACATGGCCAACATAAGACTCACTTCTCATCACATGGCCAACATAAGACTCACTTCTCATCACATGGCCAACATAAGACTCACTTCTCATCACATGACCAACATAAGACTCACTTCTCATCACATGACCAACACAAGACTCACTTCTCATCACATGGCCAACACAAGACTCACTTCTCATCACATGGCCAACATAAGACTCACTTCTCATCACATGACCAACATAAGACTCACTTCTCATCACATGACCAACACAAGACTCACTTTTCATCACATGGCCAACATAAGACTCACTTCTCTTCTCATCACATGGCCAACATAAGACTCACTTCTCTTCTCATCACATGGCCAACATAAGACTCACTTCTCTTCTCATCACATGACCAACATAAGACTCACTTCTCTTCCTCTCTCTTCTCATCACATGGCCAACACAAGACCCCTTCGCTTGCTCTCTCTTCTCATCACATGACCAACATAAGACTCACTTCTCTTCCTCTCTCTTTTCATCACATGACCAACATAAGACTCACTTCTCTTCCTCTCTCTTCTCATCACATGACCAACATAAGACTCACTTCTCTTCCTCTCTCTTCTCATCACATGGCCAACACAAGACCCCCTTCTCTTGCTATCTCTTATCATCACATGACCAACACAAGACCCTTTCTCTTGCTATATCTTCTCATCACATGACCAACACAAGACCCCCTTCTCTTCCTATCTCTTCTCATCACATGACCAACACAAGACCCCCTTCTCTTCCTATCTCTTCTCATCACATGACCAACACAAGACCCCCTTCTCTTGCTATCTCTTCTCATCCCGTGACCAACATAAGACCTCTTCTCTTGCTATCTCTTCTCATCCCGTGTCCAACATAAGACCCCCTTCTCTTGCTATCTCTTCTCATCCCTTGACCAACATATTACCACTTACTTCACTTGTTTATAGATATTTCTGCTCTGATTTAGCTTTCTTGTGTTCACTCGATGACTATAGAAATATACTTCTTCCTCAACCGCCATTAAAAGGACTTTAAGTGGGCGTGTATCCATTGCGTTGTGGTTAGCAGTTAAACTGTGATATTTGTGCCTGTCGACCCAACACATCCGACTTCAGCTCACGCACTGGTTTTGAATCCACTCCTTGGTATACGAAGTATTTTTCTGGGGCATTTGTTTTCAATTGTATCTAATTAATGTTCCATTTCTTGAGTTGTTTTTTTTCCAGCTCTCGCGTGCATTAGTGTGTGTGGTTAACATAATTGAAAATCCTGAGCTTTGTTGTACTTAGTAATTTTGATTTCCCTCTTTTATCAAGGTTCTCAAAGTTATTGCTATCTCCAATATATTGTGATTCTAATTTTTTTTCATTGTCTCTCTCTCTCTCTCTCTCTCTCTCTCTCTCTCTCTCTCTCTCTCTTTTTTTTATAGATCTATGCAGCTTTCAAGATATACAAGATCTACTTCGTCTCCTGATTTGTCTTCATGTATACTTTTTTTTTCTGGACGAATTTGAATGTTTATTACTTTTATCTTTTCTTGTTTCGATCTAGAATCCTATTTTCTTAGCCACTGATGACAGTTGGAATACTTGGTTACAACTGGCAACATACAGGGAAAGAGAGATCGCGGACGACAAAGAAATAAAATACTGGATAGCTTGGTGTCATGGAAAACAGTCAGCAACAGAATTTATACGATGCACGGTAGATAGAAGATTGTGTAAGGACATGATCGTCTACTCCAGCTGAAGGCCTAAAGAGCCGAAACGTCGTTCAAATTTGTGGCGTACATTAATCACGTATAGCTTTAACCATACCGTTTTAAAATATTTGGTTCAGTTCTCGCTCTCCCACGTAAAGTGCGTCATTGCTTCAGCTCAGTCTGGAACCAATCACTGAGTTCTGTCTCTGGACGAAACACACACGAGAAGCCTTTGATGATGTATTTGTTGTTTGTGGTAGTCCACTATACTGTCTTAGTATATTAATAGAACCTCTTAACTCGTGCTCTCTATTCTAGTACCTGTGCCTCAGCGATTCGTCGCTAAAGGCTTGCGTCATGATCAACGACTGTCAGCTGATTAGTAACGTCACTCCGAAATCGAACGTTCAAGAGTTGATCGGTATTACTTTCCGTAGGTCAGTGAGTACCAGTAACAAAGTAAAGAGCCCCGTCACGCCAAGTGGCGTACAGGGAATATCGTGTTAGTGACCATCATTTTTACAAACATTCAGCACAAGATTTTTAGGGTAATGTGGTCGGTATCACGCCCCTGCCGCTTTACTTTTCCAGAAAAAATATCTGGTACCTATTTAAGGCTGGGTGAACCTGGAAGCCGTCGGTCAGGATCGAACCCGACCTCTTGTCCATTGTAGTCCAGTTCACTAACCACTGAGCTATCGCAGCTCCCAGCGACCACCTGTAGCTGCTAGGCATTCTACCATATTCGAATCAGTCAGCACGAGTGAACAGCCACTAAACACTAACAATTGTTAATAGCACGTTTGTATTATATAGAGCCAATTCTGACCGATGGAAGCGAACATAGACAACAAACAAATGAAAAGACGATTAGAGGCCACAGAGATGGGATTTCTCAGAAGAATGTTGAAAGTTCCCTGGACAGCTAAAAAGACCAAGGAGGATATTCTCAAACAGGCCAGCACCAAAATAGAGCTGAACATCAGAATAAAACAATCAGCATTTGTCGAGCTCATCATGAGAAGAGGGAAGTTGGAATACTTGGTTACAACTAACAAAATACAGGGAAAACCTGATCGCGGACGACAAAGAGAGAAAATACTGGATAGCCTTGGAAGTCATACTAGGTGTTTCTTGGAAGTCATACTAGGTGTTTGTTGGAAATCATATTAGGTGTTTCTTGGAAGTCATATCAGGTGTTTCTTGGAAGACATGCTAGGTGTTTCTTGGAAGTCATATTAGGTGTTTCTTGGAAGTTATACTAGGTGTTTCTTGGAAGTTATACTAGGTGTTTCTTGGAAGTCATATCAGGTGTTTCTTGGAAGTCATATTAGGTGTTTCTTGGAAGTTATACTAGGTGTTTCTTGTAAGTCATATTAGGTGTTTCTTGGAAGTCATATCAGGTGTTTCTTGGAAGTCATATCAGGTGTTTCTTGGAAGTTATACTAGGTGTTTCTTGGAAGTCATATCAGGTGTTTCTTGGAAGTCATATTAGGTGTTTCTTGGAAGTTATACTAGGTGTTTCTTAGAAGACATGCTAGGTGTTTCTTGGAAGTCATATCAGGTGTTTCTTGGAAGTCATATTAGGTGTTTCTTGGAAGTTATACTAGGTGTTTCTTGTAAGTCATATTAGGTGTTTCTTAGAAGTCATACTAGGTGTTTCTTGGAAGTCATACTAAGTGTTTCTTGGAAGTCATAGTAGGTGTTTCATTGTGTCATAATAGGTGTTTCTTGGAGATTCTGAGATTTGAATTATCCCCGCTGTTTCTTGCGAGTTCATAATCTATAACTGCTTCTTTAACAAACATCACACATGAAGATAATTTTAGTAATTTACGAGTTTAGCGACATTTATTAAAGTGATCTCCCCTAATTGTAGAGAAAAGAGAAACAACACGAGAGTAAAGTCCTATGTTTCTTAATCTAAACCTGTAAATTAAATTAAATACGTTAGTGATGAACATTGAAATACTTTTTAGTATTTGAGAACCAGTGTAGTTTTATTGTGACGCCAGCTAAGGGGAGATCACTTTAATTTATGTCGCTAAACTCGTAAACTACCGATAATTTAACAGATTTAATAACTCATTCAATTATAATGATATATGCTCACAGAACGTGGGCTAGAACTAATATGCCACTTCTAGACTGAATCAAGCAGACGTGCTTGTTCTGGTGGCTGTCAAAGACGGGCGGTTACGTCCCTTAGTCTCCAGAAAGAATCTCCGAGCCCTGTCGACACAAAGGCGTCATGGCTCCCTGTAGTTGATAACAATCCTCTCCCTCCGCCCTGCCCCTCTCCCTCCATTATGTATCACCTTCAGAACCACGTTTTATCGACCGGATTGAGCCTAGAAGACAGCTGTAACTATATTTAGAGTGCTGGACGCTTTTGTTTGCGCCAAGACCGTATTTAGAAGGAGCGGACAATAAACGTTCAGGGATAGCTGTTTTTACAGGGTAATTAATATTCAGTAATGACTGTTTTTAGAGCAACCAGTAATTTATATTAGATTATGCAGGTTTTTAGAGCATGTTTCGCTGGTTTATTGTGATTATTTAGATGCACATAATTAATGAGCAATCATCATCATGTACCCTGCCGGTTGGCGTAGGCGATCATGTCCCTCCACAATCTTCTATCTACAGTGCATCATATCAGTTCTGTTGTTGACTGTTTTCCATGTCATGACACCAAGCTATCCAGTATTTTCTCTCTTTGTCGTCCGCGATCTCTCTTTCCTTTTATTTTGCCAGTTGTAACCAAGTATTCCAACTTTCCTCTTAATGAGCAATATGTACACATTTAGAAGATCGGATTGATCGGTGCTATATAGAACCAATTCTGACCTATGGAAGCGAATCATGGACAGCAAACAAACAAATGAAAATACGATTAGAGGCCACAGAGATGGGATTTCTCAGAAGAATGTTAAAAGTTCCCTGGACAGCTAAAAAGACCAACGAGGATATTCTCAAGGAGGCCAGCACAAAAAGGGAGCTAAACATCAGAAAGAAACAATCAACATTTGTCGAGCACATCATGAGAAGAGGAAAATAGGAATACTTGGTTACAACTGGCAAAATATAGGGAAAGGCTGATCGCGGACGACAAAGAGAGAAAATACTAGATAGCTTTGGTGTTATGGCGTGGGAAACAACAAAATTGATAGGATACACTGTGGATAGATAATTTTGGAAGGACATAATTGCCTACGGGAGACGCGATAGCTCAGTGGTTAGTGAACTGGACCACCACGGACAAGGGGTAGGGTTCGATCCCAACCAACGGCTTCCGGGTTCACCCAGCCTTAAATGGGTTCCGGATTTTTTTCTTGGAAAGTAAAGCAACACGGGCGTAATACTGACCACATTACCCCAAAAATCATGTGCTGAAGGTCTGTAAAATATAGGGTCACTAACACCATTTTAGAACAATAAGCCTAATGAGCCATGTTACCAAGATCTTGCTAAAAGTTATACAAGGAAGGATTCAGAATAAAATCAATACTGAATTAGATGAGCAGCAATTTGGATTTAGGAAAAATAGCGGGACAAAAGAAGCCATATTCTGCATGAGAACATTAATCGAAAAATACACAGAAGTAAACAAACCAATATATGCCTGCTTCATAGACTACACCAAAGCTTTTGATAGAGTACACCACAAACAACTTATAGAATGCCTAAAAGAGATACATCTAGATGACATGGATATACGACTAATATGCAATCTATACTGGGAGCAAACAGCAATAATAAAATATAACAAAGAGTTCTCTACACCCATTGATATAAAAAGAGGAGTAAGACAAGGATGCATCCTATCACCAAGCTTGTTCAATCTATACACTGAGCAAATCTTTAAAAACATCATAGAGATGCCAGGCCTACAAATTAATGGAAAGATAATCAATAACCTAAGATATGCTGACGATACTGTACTACTAGCAGAAAATCCTAAAGACCTACAACAATTACTTAATGAAATAAACACGACAAGCAAAAAATATGGACTAGATATGAATATCAAAAAGACTAAAACTATGATCATAAACAAAGAAAATACTCAAAACCCACAAGTGGATATCAAAATTGAAGGAATAGACCTTGAGACAGTTCCGAACTATAACTACCTTGGACATACTATAACCAGTGATGGAAAATGTACAACTGAAATAAACAAAAGAATAGGAATGGCAAAAAGTAATTTTAATGTCATGAAGGACATACTAACATCAAAACAAATAACACCAGAGCTAAAACTAAGAATAGCAAAATGTTACATCTTCTCAATATTCCTATATGGTGCTGAAACATGGACATTAGACAAGAAAACAGAACAGAGAATTGAAGCCTTTGAAATGTGGATATATAGAAGAATAGGTAGAATTGGATGGAAGGAAAAGAAAACAAATGACAAAGTCTTAAAACAACTAAAAATGAAAAGAGAACTTCTGAACACAATTAGAACAAGACAAATGCGATTCTTCGGCCATGTTAAAAGACACAACAGCCTACTGAAAGTGATCCTGGAGGGGAAAATACAAGGTAAAAGAGGCAGAGGCAGACCAAGATTAACATGGACAAGTAACATCAAAAGATGGACAAATCAACCGATGACAACCTGCACCATCAAAGCAAGAGATAGAGCAAAATGGCGCTCCATGGTAGCCAACCTTCGTTGCGGAGACGGCACTCAATGATGATGATGAACACCATATTTCCCGTGACGGGGGAACGGGGTATATTTGGCGTGACGGGGGTACTTTACTTTTTTACTATGATTGCCTACGCCAAACTGTATGGCACATGATGATGATGATTGAGAAAGTTTCATGTATTTCGTCTCCTGTTTTAACTGTCAGTTAGGAGTCGCGCCTCACAGCACCAGAGCTGGACGTTGTCAGCTACCCACAGCTACGTTCGCCCGATGACTAAAGTAATCTAGAGTATTCGTAGACTGTAGAATTCCTTTTTGTCATCCGCCCTTAAAAGGATGATTAAGTGGGCGTGTCTACGTTTTGTTGTGGTTTGCAGTATAACTGTGATATTTGCGCCTTTCGGCCCAACACATCCGACTTCAGCACGACATTTTTGAGTACCGGGTTGTCTTCCCTCTTCGATCCCTGCTCGCTTGGCCAGACTAGACAGGTTAGTCTGTTGTTAGAGGCACCGCGGAGAGGTGGAGCAGGATCTGGATGGTTCTGGTTCACCGATGCTGGCGCAAGCCATCAGCTGTATGTAGGTCGCTGACAACTTTCAGCTCTGCTGCTGGGAGGCGCGCCTTCGCCACAACTGATGGCTTACGTCAGGATCGATGAACCAGAACCATCCAGACCCTGCTCCACCTCTCCGTGGTGCCTCTAGTAAAAGACTAACCTGTCTAGTGCTCTCTGCTGTACTCACAAATGATATACATAAGTCGGATATGTCGGGATGAAAGACGCAGATATAGCAGCTTGTCGGATATGTCGGGATGAAAGAAGCAGATATAGCAGCTTGTCGGATATGTCGGGATGAAAGACGCAGATATAGCAGCTTGTCGGATATGTCGGGATGAAAGACGCAGATATAGCAGCTTGTCGGATATGTCGGGATGAAAGACGCAGATATAGCAGCTTGTCGGATATGTCGGGATGAAAGACGCAGATATAGCAGCTTGTCGGATATGTCGGGATGAAAGACGCAGATATCGCAGCTTGTCGGATATGTCGGGATGAAAGACGCAGATATCGCAGCTTGTCGGATATGTCGGGATGAAAGACGCAGATATAGCAGCTTGTCGGATATGTCGGGATGAAAGACGCAGATATCGCAGCTTGTCGGGATGAAAGACGCAGATATCGCAGCTTGTCGAATATGTCGGGATGAAAGACGCAGATATCGCAGCTTGTCGGATATGTCGGCATGAAAGACGCAGAAATCGCAGCTTGTCGGAAACCGCAGGGCGCCGTAAACAAAACTCTCTTAAGGGCGGACACCAGGTGGCAGAGCTGAGAAGCAAAAGGGAAGGGATAACAAGAGAAGTGCAAGAACGACTGGAGAGTGATCAGCTTTTTCCTGAGAAGATTAAACAAAGTAGTGGGCGTTTGTTTCAACGGCCAATATCATGTCACGTTCAAATACACTACCTCAAACACGAATCTTTCTTTTTTCAATGATAAGTATTTGTCCTTTTGCGTGCTCAACGTGAACACATATTATATCATCCGTCTCTGATAAGACCGGGTACACGATCACAGTTCCTCCAATTCTTCTGCTATTATGACTGATTCGTCCGTTTCGGGATTCTCTTTAGAAACTGTTTCAGCACCTCCATGTAGTTTCTCTTCCAAGGTTATGAACGTGTGCAACGTTTTCCATCTCAAGTCTGTGTAATGGAGCAATCTTAAAATCTCGTATGTGTTATCCTATTATATTAGCATGGGTACAGCATGGGTACAGCTTGGGTATAGTTTGGGTACAGCATGGGTACAGCTTGGGTACAGCATGGGTACACCTTGGGTACAACATGGGTACAGCTTGGGTACAGCATGGGTACAGCATGGGTACAGCTTGGGTACAGCATGGGTACAGATCGGCAGCACACATTCTGAGCTTGAAATAAACGTAGTGTCACATTCTCTTGATGCCATGGTGAACATGGTAACTTAATCTCTCCTGTTACCATCCATTTCTCTCTCTCTCTCTATATATATATATATATATTGTTTTGTTTTTGTTTTTTTGCGGGGGTAGTTGGGAGAGGGATTAGCGGGTCTTGTTTCCACTTTACACAATATTCCCTTAGATGATGGATATGGTGTCTCTCTTCATAGCTAACCAGATGATCTCATTGTTGTGGTTCCCCTTGACTTGTTTGTCTGCGTACTGCTAACCGTGTTAAGTGTTGGTATCCACTGGGTCATTTCATCTTGATCTTACTACGCCGCATGAGGTCACATAGGGCTTGTGGTGTTTGTCGCTATCTCTATTCTTGGCGAGATGTTCGATCATATCTAATAAGTCCATGCCTGCCAATTTTGCTTCTCTTATAAATATTCTTTTTAGGACCTGTCAAGCTCTTCTTCTACTTTTGTATCCTGATGTTTCCCATGGAAAAGCTTGTTTTGAAATTCTCTTGTTGTCTCTACTCAGCACATATTCGACATATATTCACCATATCTTCCTAATTGTAGGAGAGATCGTTGGTTGCATGCCCATTTCTCTTATCTCAATATTAGTCTTGAATTCATTCCATTGTACACAGATTAATTTTCTTCGGCATTTGTCTTCAAAAGTGTTTGGTTTTTTCAAACTATTTTGTTGTTTTCCAGCTTTCAAATACATAGGTTAAGATTGATAATACGTTTAAATTTAATATTCTAAGTTTAGTTTTCTTGTTTAGTATTTTTGATTTCAATATTTTGTCCTGGTTTTTTTTTTAAATCGTTGCTGCTTTTGCCATATTTCTTCTGGTCTCTTTCTTTGTTTCACCTTCTTGATCTATGTTACTATCAAGACATACATAGTTTTTTTTTTTTTAACATCGTTATCATTGAGTGCCGTCTCCATATCGGAGGTTGGCTTCCATGAAGCGCCATTCCACTCTGTCTCTTGCTTTGATGGTGCAGGTTGTCATAGGTTGGCATGTCCATCTTTCAATGTTGCTCGTCTATGTTAGTCTCGGTTGCCTCTTTTACCTTGTATTTTCCCTTCTAAGATGACTTTTTAGCAGTCTGCTGTGTCTTCTAACATGCCCCAACAATTTCATTTGTCTTGTTTGAACTGAGTTTCGTAGTTCTCTTTTAATTGTTTTAAGACTTCATCATTTGTTTTAATTTCTTTCTATCCAATTTTTCCTATTCTTCTATAAATCTACATTTCAAAGGCTTACATTTTCCGTTCTATTTTCTTGTCCAATGTCCATGTTTTTGCACCATTCAGGAATGTGGAGAAGATAAAATATTTTGTTATTCTTAGTTGTAGCTTTGATGTTATTTGCCTTGATGTTAGTTTTTTTGACACAGCGTTAAAAAGTCTTGATAGTAGGACCTGATAATGAGCATCCCAACAATGTCCTTTTATCTTGGTAGGAAAGTCCACTTCCAACATGACTCGGGTGAGTTATGCCCGAGATTCGATGGACTAGTCCGAGGGTTAGGCACATAGAAGCAATGTGACCCTACCCAGGCACCCGTTAGACGTCACGGCGGCAATGAGGGAGCTAATAATAGCAGCTTGGAATCCCCTCTAGCGGTTTAGGGGTGTGGCCTTTACTGGAGGGTTAATAATAAAAGTAACGCGACGAGAGGTTGTCACACTACGAGGCTGAGGGGAGGGCATATACTGTCTAACGTGGGAATAAGACGAGGGGTAGAGGGTCGTCACAGCACGTGGACAAAATTTATGATACAGGGAATGCTAACCTTGGTGTCAGGGCACCAAACCAAAGTTGACCAAGAAATGTTTTGTCGTTCCAGGGATAAATAATAATAAATGAACATTTTTGTAAGGGGAACTTCCGAGGCGATAGATCAGCGAATTATTTCAGGGAGAGATTTTGTTTACAACACTCGGGAAGAAAGACTCACAAATAACCAACAGAAAACAAGAAAGAATAATAGACAGTCCGAAGCAGGATCGAACCCGTATACTCCCCGAAACAGCTCTCCATGTTGCTCTGCCATATAACAATTTTGGCAAAAGAAGAAGATTGAGTATGGAAAACAAACTTCTTTTTTTTTTAAAAACAAACAGGCGTTCACTAGAAGTCAGACATCGGATGTGTCGGGGCGAAATGTGGTTAAACTGCGACGTACCACACGCCATTTCAGAGTAAACAAAATAGTTGAATAAAAGGTGAGAATAAGAGGATTGAACATTCTGAGCATCAGAAGATATGACAAGATCAGTAATGTAAACTCGTTGGCTCCCGGAACAACACAGGGGCAAACGAGAAAAAATAAAATAATACAATTGAATGTAAGAAAACAACAACAAAACACGTGGATCAGGGAGGGGGTAGGTAGTAGCATTTGAAAATAAGGAGAAATGTTTTCTCCCTTGAAATGTGAACTTGATGCGGTCAATGTCTCCAGCTACATGTGCACTAGTGCAGTGAACAATCACATGTTAATTATAAGTAAGTAAAGAGCCCCCGTCACGCCAAGTGGCGTATATGGAGTATGGTGTTAGCGACCATAATTTTTACAGATCTTTGGCACATGATTTTTGTGTAATGTGGTCGGTATTACGTCCGTGCCGCTTTACATTCCCAGAAAAAAATCCGGTACTCATTTAAGGCTGGGTGAACCCGGAAGCAATCGATCACGATCGGAACCGACCCCTTGTCTTTTGTAGTCCAGTTCACTAGCCAGCGAGCTAACGCGGCTCCCTTGTTAATTATAAGAGAAGGGTATATTCTTCTTATTCTGCCATAATGGCTCATTCAGAATAGGACTCTGGACTTTATTATGAAGGCGGCTGTCTGTTTAAGTGATTCTGTTGCCCCGTAGAGTTTCTCTTCCAGAGATGAGGGTGTGGACCACATTGTCCTCCTCAGGCCTGCGTGCTGAGGGCAATCCTGTAGAATGATGTGATTTGAGGAGAAAAATATCACAGAATGTGGATGAAATAAAGAATATCAGGAGTCTCTGAGGGGAATGTGCGCGTAAAGAGAGGAGGAAGTACACACATCGGAGATTTGACGAGAATATCAACACGGATTTGCCAACAACAGACACAGACACTGTTTATCACTCAACAACAGACACAGACACTGTTTAACACTCAACAACAGACACAGACACTGTTTATCACTCAACAAAAGACAATAAATACCTACATATGTCACAAAAACGCGTAATCCACAAAAGAAATAAAACCACCCACATTAACATGACAGAGAACTTTCATCACACAAAATAAAAGTAAAACACAAATTAAAACATTAAAACACAGATTAACGACAAACAATAACACAAAGATCAAACACGTTTCTAGAACTAAATAAACAGAACAAACACACATTTACAGCAATGAAACTGCAAAAACAAAACAGACTGGTACAGACAAGAAACAAGCTGCTATATATGTGAGAAGTGAAAAAGGAAAAAAAACTTGAATACTCCCAGAACACGTATTTGCACCTAATACATGGTCTAAGCTTTATTTCAGCTTTGGTGCGCTTATTACATTAGCTACGGTAGATGTTTGAGAATGGATTTAAATACAAATTGTTATCGGCGGATAAACAGAACATCAACTTAACTATAGAAGGCAAGCAACTAAAACAAGTAGAGGAATTCAAATACCTAGGAAGTTTAATGACAAACGATAATTCTCAAACAGCAGAGATAGAATCAAGACGCAACAAATCAATGGACAGTTATCACCACTATTGTCCAACAAGGAAATAACTCTGGAGGCAAAACGAGCACTCTACAATACAATCTTCATCCCAACGTTGTGCTACCAATGCCAGACCTGGACCCTAGATGCAAGAACAATAAGATAAATAACCTCTACAGAGATGAAATGTGTTAGACGAATGACAGGAAACAGTCTGAGAGCTAAGGTCAGAACTGAAAAACTGAGAAAAAAGCTAGGAATAGCCCCCGCCATAGAATACATAAGGAAACAAGAGATAAAATGGTTTGGCCACGTGACAAGGCAGAAAGACCAAAACACAACACAACTAGCCTTCAACAAACGTTGTGAGAACACCAGACCCAAAGGTCTACCATGAAAATGACGGATCGATGGAATATTAGAAGCACTAGGAAACATAACAGCAGCAGAGGCGAACAGAAGAGCAAAAGACCGCAAATTATATCTCCCCTCGACGCTGAAAGGCAGATGAGGAAGGAAAGAAAAAAGGAGAAGAAGATTGGCGGATAGTTTTAATGGATTTGAAGCAAATTATGACTCCACATGGAGCTGTTGACGGAGAAGATGGAGAATTGGGATGAAGGTCAGCGTGTTTCCGTTGCTGTAGAACTTACTGTTGGTGATGTTTTTGTGTTTTACTACTATTGAAGGAAACATCATCATCAGGTTGCGCGTCCTTTTCAGAATGTTATACTCATCGAGACAAGTAATAATAAATGAATATTATTATGGCGGCAAACTTCCGAGGCGAGAGATCAGCGAATTATTCCAGAGAAAGAGGTTTGTTTACAACACTCGGAGAAAAAATCATAAATAATCAATAACAGTAAAATAAATATAAAAAAAAAACAATAGATGGGGTGTAGATTCGAACCCGCACTTCTCAGCACAGCGCCTTGCCATGAGAAACCAAACGCACGATCACACGACCTACTAGGCTATTTAAATATAGCTATCGTTGACGATGTTTTTCGCACAGGTGCACTCATGGCTATAGCATTGAGTTAGGAACACAACTCAGAAATACATTGTGCATCTGTGTTTTCCTAAACGAAAACTATCTCTGTTGGTCCCCAGGTTACTCACTTCTTCTGTTGTCATGTTCAAGGTCTCCTTGAAACCACCTTCTACTCAGTCTGTCCCTAATGCCTAGCCCAGAAACCACCTTCTACTCAGTCTGTCCCTAATGCCTAGCCCAGAAACCACTTTCTACTCAGTCTGTCCCTAATGCCTAGCCCAGAAACCACCTTCTACTCAGTCTGTCCCTAATGCCTAGCCCAGAAACATGCCTTCCATTGTTCATTTCAGCCCGCTGAGTTGTTTCACGTGGCCATGGTGTATTTTAATTTCCTCAGTAGAGTGATGTTTATAAGCCAGTTCTTTGTAATGTTTAAATCTTGTAATAAGTTGTCATTGCTCTTGTCATCCAATGTGTTTTAAGGGCTTTTCTCTAGTATTCTGTTTCATTATCAAATGTATCTGAAAGACTTGCCTTTAGCTTTTTGTTCCATTAGCAAAGTTATCATCAAATTTTTCTCTGTTGCATTTTGTTTTATATATATTTATGTATATTAACGATTTTTCTGTAGTGATTTGTTTCATTCACACGTTAACTGTGGAAAACCAAGCAAGGAAGAAATAATGAAAGTCATCAAGCTTTTAAAACAATGGTAAAGCCACATGACCAGATGAAATTCCTTCAGAAGTCATCAAAGCAGATATTAACACCTCTACCAGGATGTTACATAATCTATTAGATAAAATTTGGGAGAGGGAAGAAATACCTAAAGGCTGGAAAGAAGGTTATATGATCAAACTACCAAAGAAAGGAAGTTTACAGGAATGCACAAATTATAGGGAAATTATGCTACTATCAGTGCCAGGAAAAAATATTAAGCAGAATCATTCTGGAGAGACTAAAAGAGGCCATAGAGAAACATTTGAGAGATGAACAAGCAGGCTTTAGGAAGAACAGATCATGTGCTGATCAAATAACTATTCTACGTATAATAGTTGAACAAAGTTTAGAACTAAAATCCTCACTTTATACTGGATTCATAGATTACGAAAAGGCATTTGATAGTTTAGACAGAAGAATGCTTTGGGCGTTGCTGAGTCATTACGGAATCCCCATAAAGTTTATTAACCTGATAAAAACAATGTATGAAGGAACGAAATGTAGTGTGGTGCATGAAGGACAGCTCACAGAAGCATTTGAAATAAGAACAGGAGTAAGGCAGGGATGCCTTCTGTCTCCATTTCTCTTTCTACTGGCCATAGATTGGATTATGAAAATAACTCAAAACAACAGAAATGGAATCCAGTGGTCACTGACCAAGCAACTAGATGATTTAGACTTTACTGATGACATAGCTCTCCTATCACACAGCCATCAACAGATGCAAGATAAAATGAGCATACTTGATGAGAGATCACAACAGACGGGACTGAAAATAAATAGAGATAAGACCAAAATTATGACAAATAATGTAGTTGGCAATAACGAAATAAAAATAGGAGAAATACGTCTACTAGACGTACAATCTTACATATCTGGGCAGTAATATAGATAAAGAGGGAGGAACAGAAAATGATACCATAATAAGGATATCAAAAGCAAGAGGAGCATTTGTCGCACTGGGATACATATGGAAGTCCAAAGAAATTAAGCTAAATATTAAAATAAAAAATGTTCAACTCCAATGTTAAGTGAGTCTTATTATATGGCTGTGAAACATGGAGAACAACTAAAATGACAATCATGAAGATACAGACTTTCATTAATGGATGCTTACGCAGAATAAAATGATGGAAATAACTATCTTTACGACACATAGTACCATTGCTGGTGTATGTCGGGGGGCAACGATAGAACCAGGGGAATAAAGGCTGCTTGGTCAAGCAGTCGCCACGACGTGTGCGACTCAGGATTTTTATTTCACCTCCGATAGAAAAAATCCTTTCTGTCTACCGCGGGTTTCGAACACCGTACGTCAGCTTTTCAGCCAGCGGAACTGTGGTTTTAGCCGCACGGCCACGCGCACCTCCCATGGAAATGGCAGGACAAAATCACTAACATAGAATTATGGAAATGTACCAGTCAAATACCAGAGGATAAAGGGATACAGCCAAGACGATGGCGCCGTGTAGGACACACTCTACGGAAGCCAACTGAGAGTATTACACAACAAGACCTTTTTTGGAATCCCCAGGAAAAAAGACAAAGAGGAAGACCAAGGAATTCTTGGAGAAGACAGATATAAGCAGAGATGAAGATGATGGGGAAGACATAGAACGATCTTAAAAGAATGGTAAGAAACAGAACGACTTGGAAAGTGTTTGTTGAAGACCTATGCTCTACAGGGAGCTGAAAGGTAGAAGAGGAAGAATTTGTTTTATATCCAATGTATATTAAATATCTTTCTGTAGTAATTTGTTTTATAGCCAATGTATATTAAAGATCTTTCTGTAGTAATTTGTTTTATAGCCAATGTATATTAAAGATGTTTCTGTAGTAATTTGTTTTATATCCAATGTATATTAAAGATCTTTTTGTAGTAATTTGTTTTATATCCAATGTATATTAAAGATCTTTCTGTAGTAATTTGTTTTATAGCCAATGTATATTAAAGATGTTTCTGTAGTAATTTTTTTATATCCAATGTATATTAAAGATCTTTCTGTAGTAATTTGTTTTATAGCCAATGTATATTAAAGATCTTTCTGTAGTAATTTGTTTTATAGCCAATGTATATTAAAGATGTTTCTGTAGTAATTTGTTTTATATCCAATGTATATTAAAGATCTTTCTGTAGTAATTTGTTTTATATCCAATGTATATTAAAGATCTTTCTGTAGTAATTTTTTTATATCCAATGTATATTAAAGATCTTTCTGTAGTAATTTGTTTTATATCCAATGTATATTAAAGATCTTTCTGTAGTAATTTGTTTTATATCCAATGTATATTAAACATTTTTCTGTAGTAATTTGTTTCGAATGAAGCTGAAGTAAAGAGTAAATAAAAATTATCCCGAGTCATTGCAGTGTCGGCGTTGAGATCATTTGGTATTCAATATCTCTTCACAAAGGAGCTATGCTTTTAGTGACATTCGACAAGGTTCTGTTGAAACAGGATGAAGCTGTAAGACAGGAAGGTTCTCACACTGTTAATAGTAAGGACACATTCATGAGACCACTGCGGTATGTTGATTACGTTATAAACGTTTTTTCCCCTTGGGAGAATAGAACGAGGAGGGAGATTGGCCGAGTCAGTTGGGATTCTTAGTATTTAATCAAGTAGGATTGGGTTCATCACGATAGTTTCGACTTTATTTTTCTATCGTTGGCACCTCGTGATGGCGTCATGGTGGGCATGCCGACTTTGTTCTCTAGACTAACCGCTACTAGGGCATCTTTCTCTCTCTTTCACTCTTCCCCACCCCCATTTCTCTCTGTCTCTCACTCTCTCTCTCTCTCTCTCCCCCCACCATACATTTTTTACATGCAATGAAAAGAAATTAATTTTTTTAAAATTAAAAACAAATTTTTTTTTTTAATTCAAAGGAGTGTACTATCATTACCTGATTCATAGAGGTGATATATGCTATCATTAACTGATGGTTATATGTGATGTGTACTATCATTACCTGGTTTACAGAGGTGATGTGTACTATCATTACCTGATGGGTATATGTGATGTGTACTATCATTACCTGATGGTTATATGTGATGTGTACTAAAATTACCTGATGGGTATATGTGATGTGTACTATCATTACCTGATGGGTATATGTGATGTGTACTATCATTACCTGATGTGTATATGTGATGTGTACTATCATTACCTGATGGGTACTATCATTACCTGGTTTACAGAGGTGATGTGTACTATCATTACCTGGTTTATAGAGGTGATGTTTACCATCTTTACCTGGTTTATAGAGGTGATGTGTACGATCATTACCTGGTTTATAGAGGTGATGTGTACTATCATTACCTGATGGGTATATGTGATGTGTACAATCATTACCTGACTTATAGAGGTGATGTGTACTATCATTACCTGATGGGTATATGTGATGTGTACAATCATTACCTGATGGGTATATGTGATGTGTACTATCATTACCTGGTTTATAGAGGTGATATGTGGTATCATTATCTGATAAGTAATGCATCTCATATCCTTGTGTGCATGTCTATGTTAGTCACATCTCATACCCTTGTGTGCATGTCTATGTTAGTCACATCTCATATCCTTGTGTGTCTGTCTATATTAGTCATGTCTCATGTCTTTGTGTGTGCATGTCTATGTTAGTCATGTCTCATATCTTTGTGTGTGCATGACTGTGTTTAGTCATATCTCATATCTTAGTGTGTGTATCTGTGTTAGTCATATCTCATATTTTAGAGTGTGTCTGTGTTAGTCACATCTCATATCTTAGTGTGTGTGTGTGTGTGTGTCTGTGTTAGTCATATCTCATATCTTGGTGTATGTCAGTGTTAGTCATGCCTCATATCGTTGTGTGCATGTCTGTGTTAGTCACCTCTAGTGACTCGGGCAGATGGTGCTCGTAAACCTGGGAGGGCCAACCATCTAAGGGCAGAATCCCCCTACAGAAAAGACAATCTGCTGCCTTGCAGGAAGATTGGGGACAATCAAAGGCTAAGGAAAGCAAACCTGAATAAAATGCTGGCTGAAATCGGATGAACTGGGCCACTGGCGCAGAGCACAGTGCAACGTTTTAAAAGGTATTCAATCAGAGTAGATCTAACAGACTCTAATTATGATGTTCTGTCAGTGGGGTCGATCAATTCACTTAAACAAACAGCTGTCTTCATGTGAGAGTCTGGAATCCTACTCTGATTGAGTCTTGATCGCAGACAGAAAGAGATAGATAGAGAGAGAGAGAGAGAGAGAGAGAGAGAGAGAGAGAGATTATCTGATGAATAGATGTGATGTGTGGTTTCATTATCTGATGTATAGATGTGATGTGTACTATCATTGACTGATGTATAGATGTGATGTGTACTATCATTGACTGATGTATAGATGTGATGTGTACTATCATGACTGATGTATAGATGTGATATGTACTATCATTGCCTGCTGTATAGATGTGATGTGTACTATCATTGCCTGATGTATAGATGCGATGTGTACTATCATTGCCTGATGTATAGATGTGATGTGTACTATCATTGCCTGGTGTATAAATGACATCTTTGCTATTCTTACCCAAGATCAGGTTGAGGTTTCTCCTAAAATTAGCAGAAGTTTGCATGTGATGTGTCATATCATTACTCTTACATTTGTAGCATTAACATTCCCCCTGTCACTACTCTAACATATGTGGCATTTAAAGCTTTCCCTGTCATTACTCTTACATTTGTAGCATTTAAAACTTGTAATATCATTACTAATACATTTGTCGCAATTAAAACACGTCCTATATCCTGGTCTGAAATTGTCGTATTACGAGATTACTTACAATCAAGTTCACATTTTCTCCGCTATTGTTTTGGATCTGAGCCAACGTTAATTAGACTCACGTGATCTTGAATGTGTCCTAACCTACACGTAGACAGCAGGTCATCTAAAAACAAAACAATCTAAGTATCTGCTAAAGAATTCAAATAAGTGAAACAATTATGCATCAGCTAGTAGCTCACAAAAACAAACATTTAATTTTGTGCTTCTGAACGCAGAATTGAAAAGGAATGAAAGCAGGCACAAGTGAACTTAATCCAGGCGAATACAACAGACACTGTTTGTGAGGTAAGAGAAACAATACAGAAGTTGGGGGTATGAAAGAAAGCGAACTAAAGTAGACGCTTTGTTTGTTAACTAGTGTGATAGACGATGTCTGGCTTGCTTTCAAAATGTTAACAGTTTAATAAACTGAAGGGTAACCATAACTCTGGCTACCACTAATTAGTAACACGACTACCACCAATCACTTCTCTTAGCCGAATGAACCACATTGATTATCGTTGATTATAGTTGATTGTATTCTCATGCTCTGATCGATGAAGTACGAAATACTTATGTCAATAATGTGTACACATTCTATTTTTGTACACGACGTGCACGATTGTTGGTATATAGTATATAGATGTGTACCTTGTACATGTTCCATGTTCGTACAAGATTGAATCTATTGAGAAACACAATTGTGAAACAGATTCACTCATTGAGTGCCGTCTCCGCGTTGAAGGTTGGCTACCATGAAATGCCATCCCGCTCCGTCTCTTGCTTTGATAGTGCAGGTTGTCATAGGCTAACTTGTCCATCTTATTTTACTCGTCCACCTTAGTCTTGGTCTGCCTCTGCCTCTTTTACTTTGTATTTTCTCTTCCAAGATTACTTTTAGTAGGCTGCTGTGTCTTTTAACATGCCCTAAAAGTCTAATTTGTCTTGTTTGAATTGTGTTTAGTAGTTCTCTTTTCATTTTTAGTTGCTTTAAGAATTCATCGTTTGTTTTCTTTTCTTTCCATCCAATTCTTCCTATTCTATCAATGCACATTTCAAAGCCTTCAATTTTATGTTCTGTTTTCTTGTCTAATGTCCATGAAACAGGTTCAGTGTGTCAAATTACGTGGTGAAGAGAACAGAGGGTAAGTTTACACTTCCTTATTCACTGTAGGGTGGTCTAGTACCGTGCCACGAGGAAACAACTACCAAGACTGTATATATGGACAGAGAAAAACGTCATATTTGAATATGGAGACGATTTGTAAGAAAAAAAGAAATCACAGGCAGAAGAATGAAGAAAGAGATTTTACAGAAGTAGATAAAAATAGGAAGGGCAGTGTGAAGAAGAGCAGGAGAAAGAAGATAAAAATAGGAAGGGAAGTTTGAAGAAGAGCAGGAGAAAGAAGATAAAAATAGGAAGGGAAGTTTGAAGTAGAGCAGGAGAAAGAAGATAAAAATAGGAAGGGAAGTTTGAAGAAGAGCAGGAGAAAGAAGATAAAAATAGGAAGGGCAATTTGAAGAAGAGCAGGAGAAAGAAGATAAAATAGGAAGGGCAATTTGAAGAAGAGCAGGAGAAAAAAAGATACAAATAGGAAGGGCAATTTGAAGAAGAGCAGGAGAAAGAAGATAAAAATAGGAAGGGAAGTTTGAAGAAGAGCAGGAGAAAGAAGATACAAATAGGAAGGGCTATTTGAAGAAGAGCAGGAGAAAGAAGATAAAAATAGGAAGGGAAGTTTGAAGAAGAGCAGGAGAAAGAAGATAAAAATAGGAAGGGAAGTTTGAAGAAGAGCAGGAGAAAGAAGATAAAAATAGGAAGGGAAGTTTGAAGAAGAGCAGGAGAAAGAAGATAAAAATAGGAAGGGAAGTTTGAAGAAGAGCAAGAGAAAGAAGATAAAAATAGGAAGGGCAATTTGAAGAAGAGCAGGAGAAAGAAGATAAAAATAGGAAGGGCAATTTGAAGAAGAGCAGTAGAAAATAGATACAAATAGGAAGGGCAATTTGAAGAAGAGCAGGAGAAAGAAGATAAAAATAGGAAGGGAAGTTTGAAGAAGAGCAGGAGAAAGAAGATAAAAATAGGAAGGGCAATTTGAAGAAGAGCAGGAGAAAGAAGATAAAAATAGGAAGGGCAGTTTGAAGAAGAGCAGGAGAAAGAAGATACAAATTTAAAGGGCAATTTGAAGAAGAGCAGGAGAAAGAAGATAAAAATAGGAAGGGAAGTTTGAAGAAGAGCAGGAGAAAGAAGATACAAATAGGAAGGGCAATTTGAAGAAGAGCAGGAGAAAGAAGATACAAATAGGAAGGGCTATTTGAAGAAGAGCAGGAGAAAGAAGATAAAAATAGGAAGGGCAGTTTGAAGAAGAGCAGGAGAAAGAAGATAAAAAGGTAGAAAACAAAGAATTGCAATTTAAAAGAGTGAAATAAATTAAAAAAGAAAGGAAGGAAAGCAAAATTAAAGAAAGAAAGAAAGAAAGAAAACAAGAAAAGCTTAAAACAATAATTATAAATGAAATGATTACACGCAAATACAAGTTGTAAACATCGTGGGATAAGAAGAAGATGACGAAGATTGGTTTTCAAAACAGATAAAAGAAAAAAGAAAGGAAAAGATGAAAGTGATTAGGGTGATAATTTCGATTTAAAGAAGGAAAAAATAAATAATAGACGATGTTGAAGTGGGAGCCGTGATAGAGCAGTAGTTAGTGAACTGGAATACAAAGGACAAGAGGTAGGGTTCGATCCCAATCGACGGCTTCCGGTTCACCCAGCCTTTAATGGGTACCGGATTTTTTTTTTTTCTAGGAAAGTAAAGCGGCACGGGCGTAATACCGACCACGTTACCCCAAAAATCATGTGCCGAAGGTCTGTAAAATTTATGGTCACTAACACCATATTCCCTATACGCCACTTGTCGTGACGGGGGTACTTTACTTACGATGATGAGGAAGAAAAGACGATAACGATAGAGAATCTATATAGTAGAACTTGCACAACGGATGACATTATTTGGGAAGAGCAGAAATTAACAGAGAAATAAAGAGATAAATAAGTAACAATCTTCATCCCAACGTTGTGCTATCAATGTCAGACCTGGACCATAGATGCAAGAACAATAAGAAAATAACATCTACTGAAATGAAATGTGTTAGACGAATGACGGGAAACAGTCTGAGAGATAAGATCAGAAATGAAGAACTTAGAAGAAAGCTAGGAATAGCCCCGCCATAGAATATATTTAAAAAAAAACAAGAGATAAAATGGTTTGGCCACGTGACAAAGCAGAAAGATCAAAACACAAAATAACGAGCCCTCAATAAACGTTGCGAGAACACCAAACACCAAGTGTGGACCACGGAAAAGATGGATCGATGGAATATTAGAAGCACTAGGAAACATAACAACAGAAGAAGTGAACAGAAGAGCAAAAGACCGTAAATTATATCTCCCCTCGACGCTGAAAGGCAAATGAGGAAGGAAAAAGAAGAAGTTAGTAGCAGAAGTAGAAAATAAAAAAAAGACAATGCACGCTGTTGCACAATTAGTAAACATAACGTGAGATTAGCGATATCCCTGACAAAGAAAGACCTGCAAATACCAGGTGAAATCGTCGCTTCACAAAGTAAAGGTCACGCTGAAGGCAAATCTTTGACAATGGATGGGAGTTTTTCCTGCAACATTGAAGCGTTCTTGATTTATTGATGTCAGTCCACGAGAATTAGTAAACAAACAAGAGACATAGTAAAAGCCATCGACAACGGTTGGTAACGGAACGTCGAGGTATATACAATTTAGGAAGTAAATATTGAATGCTGTATGACGTCAGTCTTCGCAGAAATGTGTTACAAATATAGGCAGGAAAACTGTCAGCTCATTACAAGGTAAATACCAAATGGTGATATGGTTGAAAATATAGGGAATAATAGAAGGAAAAGGTATGTGTTAGCACTCGGAAACAATGACAAATAAACAACAGCAGAAAAAAACAAAGAACAATATATGGTCCGAAGCAGGATCGAACCCGTACTCCATGGCACTGCGCCTTGCCACGAGAAGCCGAACGCTTGGTACACTGCCACTCAGCTAATTAAAAATTAGCTATTGTGAGCAGTGTCTTATACGAAGGCGTTCCCATGACTATAGCATAGGGTTACGATCACAGATTGGAAATAAATTGTATTTCTGCTGAAAATATAGTTTGATGGAGGACAAATATGTCTACAAATATTTCAACCATACACACACACATATATATAGTGTAAGGAATCTCGGTGGCTGAGTGGTTAGCGTGCTCGCCTTCTAATCAGAAGAGTCCGGGTACGATTCCCAGAAGTAGCGGATTTTTTTTCCCCCGGCAAGGCTCCGGGATTCACCCAACCTCTAAAAATGGTACAAGAGATTTGTATGCGAAGTAAAGGCGGTCTGGCGTTATACCGACCACATCACCCCAAAATGTGCAGTAGTCATGGACAAATATGTCCTAACATCATATTCCCCATACACCCAGCAAGGAAAGCCGGGGACTTTTACTTTGTTGAAATATATAGAACTGTATTTGTATGTATTAAACATCTATAGTACAAATAGTTGTGTTCTAATTATATAGTGAAAACTTACGTTATATAGTAACCACACTATAGCTCGTTTCAAATCACTTGCCCAACTTCAAAACGCTATTGTTCAGTAACCGTTTGTTAAATACTGTTGAAATTTTCCAAACGTTATTAGAATGCAAAAGACCCTTTAAATGTATATTTAACAAATATCTTGCAGCTGCAGTTTTCTTAAAGCGGCGAATTTCTTTGATGTTTGTCAAAATTGTAAATTGTGAACCCCTAAATAATATAAATTACCGTAGTTGCTGGTCTATGATTAATTTTCACTAGGTAAAGGCGTGGCCGTAATGGGGAAATGACTGGATAAAACAAAACACCAGGAGAATTATTGTCTTCTCAGTTCGAGGACGGACGATAATATCAAGGTATACCTGTATGTCCAATTTTCATAGTTGTGTGGTCCTGAAAAGGACCGTTTGTTGAACTAATTTAAGGTAATATAGGGCCAACATTGTGGGGGCTATATACTTTCATTCTAAATCAGACGAGTCTAAAAGATTAATAACTGTTTGGGGTTGAACATTCCACAAACCATCATTTTTCCAACATTCCTCTTCCTGTTTTAAGACATGGTCTTCACATTTAGCCCAATAATCTTTGTCTATATTTAATAAAGCGAGATTAGCAAGAGTCTTTACATCGCATATTTTGAATGTTGTATTTTCATCTGCCATTTGTCCTTTTAATTTTGCCCAGATTAGTTCTGTTGGATTTAAATGAGCATGGTAAGGTGACAGCCTCAAACTTATATGACCGTGCTCTTGAATAATCTTATCTATTTGAAAAATCTTTGTCCTTTGTTTTTGCTTTACTAGAGATAGTAATTCAGGTTTTAAGTACATGTTATTAAATTGTATGTGCTCCTTTGTGAGCCATATCTTAATAGCATCTTTTGTACTGGATGACGTCGGGACTTTATCTTCAAGTGCAACAATGTTGTGGTACGCTGCATTGTCCATTATTAGGCAAGATGGTCGATCTAGTGATGGGAGAACATAATTTTCAATCCAATGTCTAAATATGTGACCATTCATCTCAGAGTGATAATCCCGATTGTCTATGGATTTTGAAAGAAAAATGAGCTCTGCATTCTGTATTAGTCCATGTTGTCGACTACCTGCATGAGCAATTATCAAGCGCTGTCCTTTGCTGCTAGGTATTAATCTCTTAATCTTTCCATCTGATGACTGCCATTCCCTTTGGTTAGTGTGGTGAGCATTGATCTATGTTTCATCCAAGTACACAATATCATAACCTTGCTTGCGCACCTCTTTTACTTCACGTAAGTACTTGCTTCTCATGACTACTATATGTGGCTTCTCACAGATGATGTTTCGTCCATTGGAATACTTTCTGAATGTAAAGCCTGCAACTCTCACATTCCTCCATAATGTAGACTTTGATATTTCAATACTGTTGTTCTTTTTCAGCGAAACTTTTAATTTTCTTATTGTAACAGTTTCATTCATGCCCAACATTTTGCGAATTTCACGTCTACACCTCTGAATGAACGGAAATGGAACACACAATTTCTCAAGTGTCTAATTGTGTCAAAAAAACCACGGCGAAAGCGTGCAAACACGTCAATTTTACCGTGTATGGATTTTTACTCGCTATTTTAAACTTAAAATACTGTAAACATTAAGTTTTGACCATCAATGGGTCGTTATAAATTTATATAAATCAAAAAAGCAACAATAATAACTAAATGTTTTTTTTTTTTATGAAATTAATTCCCTGTTGGGTTCTAATCATTATAACTTTACATGCAAATTTTGAACAACTTACAACAAGCGGTTAAAAAGCTGTCGATTTTAAAAGTTGGGCACGAGTTATGAAACAAGCTATAGTTAGAGTACGTTTTATAAGAAAACGATACAATTTTATGATAAGTGTCCTAGATCTATAATAAGTGTTCTAGATTTATAATAAGTGTCCCAGATCTATAATAAGTATTCTAGATTTATAATAAGTGTTTTAGATCTATAATAAATGTTCTAGATTTATAATAAATGTTCTAGATTTATAATAAATGTTCTAGATTTATAATAAATGTTCTAGATTTATAATAAGTGTCCCAGATCTATAATAAGTATTCTAGGTTTATAATACGTGCTCAAGTTCTATAGTAAGTGTTCATGTTCAATTGTTCAACTCTATAGTAAATGTTCTAGTTAAAGGTAAGTCTTCTACTTTTTCTGCCTCAGCTCTTCGGATGGGTACGCCTTCAACAAAACATTCTTTTCAATGACATTTAATAAGCAGGTCTATAGTAAGTGTTTAATTCTTGGTAGGTTTTAAGTTCAATAATATAATTCTATAGTAAGTGTTTAATTCTTGGTAGGTTTTAAGTTCAATAATATAATTCTATAGTAAGTCTTTAATTCTTGGCAGGTTTTAAGTTCAATAATATAATTCTATAGTAAGTGATTAATTCTTGGTAGATATTCAAGTTCCTTAATATAGTTTTATCATCATCATCATGTGTCATACCGGTTGGCGTAGGCGATCATGTTCTTCCACAATCTTCTATCTACAGTGCATCGTATCAGTTCTGTTGTTGACATTTTTCCATACCAATACACTAAGCTATCCAGTATTTTCTCTCTTTGTCGTCCGCGATCTCTCTTTCCTTTTATTTTGTCAGTTGTAACCAAGTATTCCGACTTTCCTCTTCTCATGATGTGCCCGAAAAATGTTGATTGTTTCTTTCTGATGTTTTTTATGAGCTCCCTTTTTGCGTTGGCCTCTTTGAGAACTTCTCATTGGTCTTTTTAGCTGTCCAGGGAACTTTCAACATTCTTCTGAGAAATCCCATCTCTGTGGCATCTAATCGTCTTTTCATTTGTTTGTCTACTGTCCATGATTCGCTTCCATAGGTCAGAATTGGGTCTATATAGCACCGATGAACTCTCTTTCTCATTTCTATTGACATAGATTTGTTGCATAATATTCTGTGGTGCATCTCCCATCTGATATTATTATTGTGCCCAAGTATTTGACACGTTGCACTTGTTTCAAATTTGTCTCGTTTATTTTTATGCTGCATGCCGGTGATGATTGTTTCTTCGATATAACCATTACTTCTGTTTTCTTACTATTCAGACTGAGACCTTTCTTGTTGCTTTATTTTACTATTATGTCTATCATTTCTTGTAGTTCATTCTCTGTCTCTGCTATTAAGATTGTGTCATCCGCATATCGCAAATTATTTATGTTGTGACCGTTGACTTCAATTCCTTTTTCGTCTACTATTGATCTCATAATATGTTCGCTATAAAGTGGAAACAAATCCGGTGACAGAACACAGCCTTGTCTGACTCATTGTTTTATAAGTTGAAATTATAGTTTTATAGTAAGTGTTTAATTCTAGAATTCTAGGTAGGTATTGAAAGTTCATTAGTTCAGCTAGATTGTAAACGTTAAACGTTCTAGGTGAACTAATTCATGCTCAGTTGCAAAGTTGAATATGTACAGTAGAATTTGTACAGAGAATTTGTACAGTAGAATGTGTACAGTAAGAGTTTTACTTCATTAATAGGTGTTCCAGTTTAATACGTTCTATAATAAGAGTTATAGTTTATTCCGAGTGTTCTAGTTCTATGGTACATCTAAGTGTTCTAGTTCTAAAGTGCATCTACAGTAAGTGTTCTAGTTACATAGTACATCTACAGTAAGTGTTCTAGTTATATAGTACATCTACAGTAATTGTTCTAGTTCCATAGCAATTGTTTTGTTTCTAAAGTAAACGTGCTACACTAGTTCTATTGCCAGTTTATACATGAAGCAAGCTTGATGGTGCTCACTGGTTAGTTTCTATGGACCTCATTATTCTTGTCTATAGCAACACTGTCAATAAACGGTCCTTTGTGTTGTTTACATTAGTGATCAAAGCAGGATCCCTGGTCCATTTAAACACAATATGTCACTTTTTTCAATTAATTGCTGTGATCGGTTAAGACAAAGGATCAAATTAACTGCACCGGTTAATTTGGGAAAAGATTAACGAACTATGGTAGACGTTTTGTTACTAGGTCGTGGTAGCGAGTACAGCAAAGACAAATTTCTGGTGACTATCGATGGGTAAACTGATTAATAGAATGGTGAATATTTACTGATAGAGAGAATGACAGAACTTTTAAATAATATAAAAAAAAAAAAAAACTAGATGGATAGATGTACTAGGTTAGATCATTTTGTAGATCAGTAATATTTGCAGGAATAAATAAATGTACACATTGTATTTAAATTTAAAAAAAAATTGATATTCATGAATTCCTGGGATGTGTTGCATTAAACTGACGGATTTATTAATGATTTCTTTGATAAATTGATTGATCAGTTTGGTCGACATGTTCGATTGACTGATTGACGATTTAGTTGTTTGAATGAAATGTTCTCAATTTGACTCAGCGACTATCTTTTCTATCTTTGTGGCAGTGGGGAGCACAAACACCTGCCACCTGCGGTCGCATTAGCAGGGTCGGCGCACCATCAGCTGGCCAAGACCTAGCAGTTCTACCTCCTCGTGGTCTCCCCTGGTAACAGTCTGCGTCAAAACAGACTGGCTAACAGAAGCTAGGATCGCCGTGTTCCCCGTAGTGGTGGCTGTTACTGATATAGAGGACCCAGTATTGCAGTACCTCTGGACTGGACTAGTGGTTTCCCAGCATAGCCTGGGACAGACGAACTCCAACCTCTCCAGTAAGAGCCGGGAATGTCAAGAAAGCCATTACGACCCGCCACATCTTATGAGTCAAAGAGCAGCAAGCTCGTATCAACTCGTGACAATCAATCAATCAATCAATCAATCAATCAATCAATCAATCAATCAATCAATCATCATCAATCAATCAATCAATCAATCAATCAATCATCAATCAATCAATCAGTCAATCTTTGTGGCATTATTCCATTACTGAAGCCTGCCGGGGTTGGGGTGGGGGCATATATGGCCAGAGAATAAAGGCCGCAAATTCAGTGCATTCGCCGCCAGGTATTCGGGTCTTATTTCACAGAAAAAAAAACTCATGACCGTACCGGTTTCAAACTTTAAACAAAACATTTATATCCTTCGACATGCAGCACGTCTCTCTTTAGTTCCATCATTTCGTCCCTTATCCCTCTGTTTAATTCTCCTTGTTTTACCAGTCCGCTTATCCTAGATGTAGCAGAATTGACTTTAGTTCCATCATTTCGTCCCTTATCCCTCTGTTTAATTCACTTGTTTTACCAGTCCGCTCATCCTAGATGTAGCAGAATTGACTTTAGTTCCATCATTTCGTCCCTTATCCCTCTGTTTAATTCACTTGTTTTACCAGTCCGCTCATCCTAGATGTAGCAGGATTGACTTCAGTTCCTTGTTCGTTAGTGTTATTCACGTTTTTCTGAGGAAGGTTCACGTAGGCCGAAACGTCAGTATTTAGTTGTGTTCCTTTTATTTTGTAAAACTATCATCGTACCTTGCACAGCTAGGATGAGTAAAAAGAGTAATGAAAACGTTCTGAAAGAGGCCAAAGCAAACAAGAGAGATCATTTCCAATATTATGAAGAAACAATCTCTTTTTTTTGGCCATGTGATGAGAAGGGAAAAAGGCAGCTCCTAAAAATCATCAGAAAGAAACAATCAACATTTTTCGGGCACATCATGAGAAGAGGAAAGTTGGAATACTTGGTTACAACTGGCAAAATAAAAGGAAAGAGAGATCGCGGACGACAAAGAGAGAACATACTGGATAGCTCGGTGTCATGGCATGGAAAGCAGTTAACAACAGAACTGATACGATGCACTGTAGATATAAGATTGTGGAAGGACATGATAGCCTACGCCAACCGGTATGGCACATGATGATGATGAATGAGAAGGGAACATCTTGAATATATTGTGACAACTGGGAAAATTGAGGGACGAAGAGATAGAGGGAAGCAAAGAGATAAAATACCATACAGCTTAAGAGAATGGCTTGACAGAAGTTCAACAACAGAAATGATAAATAACTATCGATTTCAGAAGTTGTGGAGAGACATGATCAGCCACCAGACATAGTACTTGATGATGTCACCATACATTGTAGGAGAGTAAGTTACACCCCACCACTGGCTCAGGTTTCAAACCCGCATTCCTCAACGTCATTACAAAACAGAGTGAATACCCTTGTCATCTCATCGATCAAAAGATTGGCCGATAGTTTGACAATTGACTCGTTTCAACTGTTCACGATTTCAATCATCGATATCACTATGAAACAGAACGAGGGAATATCAAACACAGATATACAGAGAAGGCGTCATCCTCGAAATAATATTTGGTGTACACAGAAGAAGAAAAAGCAGGAAAAGAAGAAGAAGGAGAATATTTAAAGCAGAAGTTAATTCGAGGGGACAGACGTAAATATGCGGAGCTACATCACAGATCACCGGCAGGTAAATACATGATTTAAAAAGGTATGGTTGCAAATTTATATTGAAGAAGGACAGAACAGTACGATTCGACGTCATAATACTACTACGTCATTGTAGTATGTCATTGTAGTATGTCATTGTAGTAAGTTATGATCGTAGGAGACTCATTACTTCTCTTCGCCGTCCGCCATTAATAGAGCGTTATTGGGCGCGATTAACGCTGTATTGTGGTTTACAACAACCTGTCAGATCTACGCCTTCTCGTTCAAAACTTCCGATTTCAAAAGGGAGTTAACTTTCCCACTACCTCGTTCACTCTGCTGGCCTGGTTAAAGTAGTTGGCCTGTCTCCAGTTAACCACAGGGAAGCGAGTGGTTGCAGAGATAAGCATATATTTACTACCTCACTAAAAAAAAAAGGAAATAAACACGAAAATAAATAAATGTTTATCACAGATGAAAACACCGGGGCGAGAATGAAACATAGATTACACAGAGACATTTTTAAAAAACAAAACTCAGAAAATAAGAAATAAACAAGAAAATAAATAAACACATGAGTGTTATAGATGGAAACTTGAAATGAGATTTCATCTGTTGTTTGTGAATTTGTTTGGGAAGATTACAATTGTCTGCGCCTCTGTTTGTTAGAGTCTGACCTAGGAGTTTCCATCTATAATCATCATCATCAAGTACCGGGCCTACTGGCGTAGGGGATCATGTCTCTCGACAACTTGAGAAGATTAACATTGTCTGCGCCTCTGTTTGTTAGAGTCTGACCTAGGAGTTTCCATCTATAATCATCATCATCAAGTACCGGGCCTACTGGCGTAGGTGATCATGTCTCTCCACAACTTTCGATCTCGGCAGCTATTTATGTATCGCCTTTCATTCTCGTCCCCTTGTTTTCATCTGTGATAAACATGTATTTATCTTCGTGTTTATTTCCTTTTTTTTAACGAGGTAGTGAATATATGCTTATCTCTGCAACCACTCGCTTCCCTGTGGTTAACTGGACACAAGCCAACTACTTTAACCAGGCGAGCATGTCTCTCCATATTTAATCACCATCATCAAGTACCGGGCCTACTGGCGTAGGTGATCATGTCTCTCCATCTATAAAAAATAGAGGCAAAGGCGTAGTACAGCAGCAGAGCTGGAAGCTCTTAGCGACCCACAGCTGATGGCTTGCACCAGAACAATCCAGATCTTACTCCACATCTTGGTAGTGCCTCTAGAAAAAGACTAATCTGCTTAGTCTGGTCAATCTAGTAGGGATCGAAGAGGGATGAAATCCCGGGACTCAAAAATGACATATTGAAGTCGGATTTGTTGGGCTGGAAGGTGCAAATACTACACTTCTACTGCAAACTACAACACAACCTATCTGTGCCCACTTAACGACCTTGTAAGGACGGATGACGAAGAGGAAATCAATTCTTCTAGTAGTCATCGGGTGAACTACAGAAGTGAGATAATCTATAGTAAATATATATGTTATCACTGCCCGCGACGATGTAAGCGCCACAGAAAGCATTCAAGTCTCAAATGGAGACATATATAGAACAGCGCTGTCCGGCGCACAGGCGTACCATGGCGCTCTCGGCCAATTTTCCTGGCCGCCGCATCATAATTTCCATGACAGACATTGCCGATGACGTTGTAGTCGAGGCAACGTAGACAGTGTCCCCTTCCTCCTTCATATTTTTAGAACCCTCTACACGTTGTTGACCCTCCCATCGGCTGGTCAATTACAGCGCGTATCCGCGAATCCTTTCTCCTTCTGGCCACGGTTCACAACACAGGGAAGACATTTTTATTTCTTAAACTAATTTTAATCATTTTGTTTTAGATGCTTCATTACTAGTTAGCTATGTAGGGCTAGTTTTATTTACCTCCACATCTGTGTGGGCGATGTTTGATTTCTCCTGCTGAAGGCCTATTGAACCGAAACGTCGTTCAAATTCGTGTCGTCCATCAATTACGTAAAACTTTAATCATACCATTTTTTTTCATTTTTTCATTTTTCCTGAACATAACTTCCAGTCGCTAAATCTTACTCAGCGAACTTTAACGTTCATTAAAGACACTCTCTTTTTAAGGGATAAGTTCCCATCTCTTCTTTTAGGGATAAGTTTCTATCCCTTCTTTTAGGGATACGTTCCATCTCTTCTTTTAGGGATAAGTTTTCATCTCTTCTTTTAGGGATAAGTTTTCATCTCTTCTTTTAGGGATACGTTTCCATCTCTTCTATTAGTGATAAGTATCCATCCTTTCTTTTAGGGATAAGATTTCATCTCTTCTTTAGGGATAAGTTCCCATCTCTTCTTTTAGGCATACGTTTCCATCCCTTCTTTTAGGGATAAGCTTTCATCTCTTCTTTTAGGGATAAGTTTCCATCTCTTCTTTTAGGAATACGCTTTCATCTCTTCTTTTAGGGATACGTTTCTATCCCTTCTTTTAGGGATGAGTTTTCATCTCTTCTTTTAGGGATAAGTTTTCATCTCTTATTTTAGGGATAAGTTTTCATCTCTTCTTTTAGGGATAAGTTTTCATCTCTTCTTTTAGGGATACGATTCCATCCCTTCTTTTAGGGATAAGCTTTCATCTCTTCTTTTAGGGATAAGTTTCCATCTCTTCTTTTTAATTACCGTAATATTACTAATGTTTCTTTTCTAATAATTGTTATTAGTATCCTCGAAATAGCAATATAGGCCTCCCCCAAACTGGTACATGAACAGCGCGAGCTTTAATGAGCAAGGAAAAGCTGCACAAGTAGCAGCAGTAATGACAAAATAGATATTCAGTGGACAATGAGATATAATGAAGATGAGAGGGGTAGGACACACACTGCGGAATCCAACTGAGAATATTACATGACAGGCCCTTTTTCGGAATCTCCAGGAGAAGAGAGAAAGAGGAAGACCATAATATTCCTGGAGAATACAGGTGGAAGCAGAGATGAAGATGATGGGGAAGACATGGAAGGATCTTAATGTAATGGTAAGAAATGGTAGGGCATGAAAAGTGTTTGTTGAAGACCTTTGCTCCACAGGGAGCTGGAATGAAGAAGAAGAAGAAGTATAGAAACTTGGCGCCCGCGCAGCCACGGCTATCAGTCTGACGTGTGTATGAACACGTTGGATAGCGCTGATGTAGAATATCTGCGATCAGGACTCAATCAGAGTTGGACTCCAGACTCTCATACGAAGACAGCTGTTTAAGCCTGTTAGATCCACTCCGATTGAGTACCCGTTAAAACGTTGCACTGTGTTCTGCGCCAGTGGCCCAGTGCATCCGATTTCAGCCAGCATTTTGTTCAGGTTTGCTTTCCTTAGCCTTTGATTGTCCCCAACCTCCCTGCAAGGCAGCAGGTAGAATATAATGATAATTAAAAACATGAATTCCCGACTCGTGATCAAAATGATGATCAATGTTGCAACTAAATCTGGCTTTATCTGCTGGTATTGATTTTATCGTAGAGTCGTATAATCACAGACCTTTTCTTGTTGTTCCTTTACATCATGCCATTATTTCAATACTCCAGCAGCTAGCTCATTGTCCCTGTTTATTGTTTATGCAAATCGACATAAACAATTCACAACAACGAGAGATACTACGTGCGTGGAAAGCAACGAGCTAGCTGACGAGGGCTCGCATAATTCTCTCGTCAAGTGACACTTTGAATGTACAGTCTCAGGCTCAGCGGAACAATCTCTGTTTTAACACAGGAAGTCGTAAAATAAAGCGGAAGAGTGACTGAAAGAAAGATGAACGGCTATATGTGGGAGGGGTGGAGCAAAGGTGGGGTGAACGAAAATGTGTGCGTGGTAATTGAATGAGTAAATGAATGAGCGTGATAGTAAGATAGTAATTGAGCTCAGATGGGAAATGAGCCAGAAGAGTACGGCGTTAGTTATTCAAATAATGTTTAACAGACTAAGACTGTAAGAGTAAATGAACGAAGGATGTGGAATCTGTCGTCTACGAAGATCGTCAAACATTTTTTTCTCTCCATTTTACGCAAGTAGCGACTTTTAGAAAAAAAAAATATGAGCCAGTTAGTGATTAATAGTAAAATAACATACTGGAGCTACGTGGAGCTACGGAACAGGTAGTACAGGTGGTAGTAGTATTAGTATTATGAGTGGTAGCAGTAGTTGTAGAAGTGGTAGTTATAGTAGCATTGGTAGTAGTAGTTGTAGTAGTAGTAGTTTTGTAGTAGTATTAGTATTAGTAGTAGGAGTGGTAGCAGTAGTTGTAGAAGTGGTAGTTATAGTAGCATTGGTAGTAGTAGTGGTAGTAGTAGTAGTAGTAGTATTAGTATTAGTAGTAGGAGTGGTAGCAGTAGTTGTAGAAGTGGTAGTTATAGTAGCATTAGTAGTAGTAGTAGTGGTAGTAGTAGTAGTAGTTTTGTAGTAGTAGTGGTAGTAGTAGTAGTAGTAGCAGTAGAATCAGCAGCAGCAGCAGCAGTAGTAGTAGTAGTAGTAGTAGTAGTAGTAGTAGTAGTAGTATGGTTATGGTTAGTCGAAAGCCCTGCTAGTGCCGTAAACGAATTAAAATCCATAATTGCTCAACCGCCCGTGCCAGAGGAATCATCCGAATTAACATCTCATTGAAGGATCCAAACAAAGAAAGGCAACCGCAGTCCTCATCATAGCAGCTACAGCACACGCCAAAAGAAATAAGGCCAAGCAGCACCGAAACTGAACGCAGCTGAACTGTCCTTCGTCATATAATATCATTAATCATCGTAAGCAATCAGAACATCGTACCACGATTGGGATGAAAAACACAGCTCAGGGTGTGCACAGAGCACTAAACTCAGTAGCTCCGGTAGTAGTAGTAGCTGTTGTAGTAGTAGTAGTAACCTCTATCGATCATTGTTGACTATGGATTTTGCAGAGTCCCTACTAAGAAATGTTATTTTGTTCCCTTTTCTTTCTCCGTGTATTCTCTTTTTCTATGAATCTGCTTCTTATTTGAGTTTGAGCTTTAGAGTGTGTTTCCAAAGATTGTTGTCTGCAGTTATCTCTTCCCAGGCTGTAGAATTTATGTTTCAGTCTTCTTTCCATAGTCTATAAATTAGAGTTTTTGGTCTCCTCTAGTTTTTTTGTTATCTGCTAGTTATCCATAGAGTATATCTTTTGGCATGCGACCATCCTTTATAGGGTGTAAGTGGCCAAGCCAGCGTAACCTAATTTGTTTCACACCATCGTGTGGATGTTCGGGAGGTCTAGTACAGGTATAATAAAATGACAAAAAATAATCATGTTCAGTAGCACAGTATAAAGAAAAGTTGCAACAAAATAAGTTGACCTTTCGGCTCTAAAAGGTCTTCAGTGGGAAACAAACACAAACAAGACAATATAATCTTGGTAAACAAATACAGACAAGACAATAGAATCTTGGAAACAAATACAGACAAGACAATAGAATCTCGGTAAACAAATACAGACAAGACAATAGAATCTTGGGAGACAAATACAGACAAGACAATCGAATCTCAGGAAACAAACACAGACAAGAAAATACAATCTCGGTAAACAAACACAAACAAGACAATACAATCTCCAGATCCTCTTTGAAAGCGTTGTCTGTAAATAAATGAATAAACAAAACGTCAAGCGTCGCATTCATGGATACCCTTGATATTTATATTTGTTTTGTTTATGTTTTCCATCTTAACGGCCTTTTAAAATCACATTAGCTTGCTTTTGTCTTACACACAGCTGTACCAGACAATTCAATGTTCTTTTATTGTAGGTCCAACAACCTGAGGACATCTACACACTACTTGCAGCAATGAATGAGCTAGTAACAGCTGTGGACATTAATACATTGGGAGACGGCTTTTCTTTAGTTAAATAAGACTTTAAGCCATTGATTTCACACGAGGTCGTAGCTAGGAGCTCATTTTTGTCGTAAGTGAGGGAGGTTTATACTCTTTCCCTGTCCACCTTCTGTGGACGAAATGTTTTATTTGTGCCCATGACTTTCCAAAATCCTTAAAAATGCAAGCATATAATGGTATATTAAATGTATGTAATGGTATAGTAAGTAAAAAAACGGTAAAGTGTCCCCGTCACGCGAAGTGGCGTATATGGAATATGGTGTTAGTGACCATACATTTTACAGACCTTCGGCACATGATTTTTGGGGTAATGTGGTCGGTATTACGCCAGTCCCGCTTTACTTCCCCTGAAAAAAATCGGGTACCCATTAAAGGCTGGGTGAACCCAGAAGCCATTGATTGGGATCGAACCCTGTAAAAGTAAAGGCGAATGAAAGTATGGGGCAGATAACTCAGCCGGTACCCATTTCTTAAGAGACTATAACAGTAACATAGTTATTGGTTATTGGTTATGGAAGGCCTCGGTCTCACAGCAAACGAATCAAAATCCATAATTGCTCAACCGCCCGTGCCAGTGGAATCATCCGAATTACCAACTCATCTCCCAAACAAAGAAAGGTAACTGTAGTCCCCATCGTAGCTGTCTCAGCACACGCCAAAAGACATAAGGCGAAACCGCGCAGAAAGTGAACACAGCCAACTGTTCCCCGTCATACGATATCATCATTCATCGTAAACAAGCGGGATATCGAAGCAGGATCAAAACGGATGAGACACACAGCTCACGGTGTGCACAGAGCACTTAACTCAGTAGCTCCTGCAACAAGCCGGACTTGGAATATGAGGAAACTGCAAGAAGGAACACTTTTCAGACATAGCCTTCAATGGTTCCTGCCGCCTATCCACCATATACCATGGGAGTTCACGTCCTCCCGAAATTGATGATCGTCATAGCACTTGATGATGTTAGGCCGTCATTGATGACTCCAATTCCAAACATATAGACACACAGTAGTGGTAAGTTATAATTTCCAATCCAACAGAAGCCACATGACCTGTAGTTAGTAAAACCACAGAGAGAATATGATTTTGTGACCTTCACTGATTCACTCTTAGATGTGAATGCGTAGTTTACACAAGAGGAGAAGTTTTCAACTACAGTGATTCCATTTAAGGCAATTCTGGGATATCAAGGCAAGTCTCCTTTATCGCAGCAGAACTTGATGTTCTCCGCTCCCTTCTTGTAGCTGCTGCCACACGATTCTGATGTCTCATTAACTTGGACATCATTCAAGAACAATGTCAGATTAACATTCCATAGATATGGCTCTGCTGATGAAGTGCTTGGTGCAACAGTTGTATCAATCATACTGGAGGCTCCTGGTCTGTGGTCATTAATATCACATACGGCACATGGTGTTGTTATATTCAGTATTTCTTTCTGGGGTGTAAATATGTGGCACACACATGTAGAGTGGTTTGTGGTCACAGCAATCCCATTAAAGGCAATTCTAGGGTAGCATGTCATAGCTGTTTCAGAACAGCACAATCCTGTGATGTTTTCTGTGTTCGCTATAAAGCTGCTGCTGCTACACAATCCTGACCAATTATAGGTGTGGACATTATTCACTTGCAATGACAAAACTGCTTTGTTTACATCATAAACCTCTGGAAGCGAATCATTTATGGGACTAATAGTACAATTTATTCTTCCATCGGGGATATCTGCATTGAGTCCCCCAAAAAAGGTCTTTGGTTAAAAAGCACAGATGCGTTTGAGTTAAACACACAATGAGCCCACTTCGTAGATTCAAAATGATCCTTGCCAATGCCATCGGTTTGCACAAGTTAGGTCCTTAGCTACCAACGTCAAAAATGTCTGAAACGAAGCCATCCAATTAACGACTTTATCTACAGCGAAGGTTAACGAACTGTGAACAAACATTTATGTTCAAACCCTTGAAAACATTTTCAAAAATCTGCCAACTCGCAGCAATAACATTTATCGTGTTGTTCAATGTAAACATTGCTAGGTCCATAGCTCGAATATAAATAAGCTGCCATTTTTTAACATAGAATAACGGACATCAGTGTTAGTGACAGAATAACGGCCATCAGTATTAGTGACAGAATAGCAAGTTATGCTCATGGAAAGTTCATAGCGGGTGGTGGACAAAGCTAAGAAAGGAAGGTGCAGAATAGTACTGGACATAATAAGTTTAGAGAATGGAAATTTTCCAAGCTGGTTGTGGAAGTGGGGATAAGCGCATGGCTTTACTGTCCGGTAAATAGGTTGATAAACAACTTCCAGGACAGGTCAAAGCCATGAAGTAATCATTATTTTGAAGTCACGGAGCGGTCAAGTTTAGAGTTTGCTCACGGAGTCAAAAACAACTTGTTATTGTCAAGTCTTAGACATAGGTCACTTATCTTTTTTATCTTTAGAAATATATGCCAATAGCTCACACAAGACATAGATTTATCTCTAGAAACATATGCCGATAGCTCACACAAGACATATATTTATCTCTAGAAACATATGTCGATAGCTCACACAAGACATAGATTTATCTCTAGAAACATATGCCGATAGCTCACACAAGACATAGATTTATCTCTATAAACATATGTCGATAGCTCACATCAACACTCAAATTCGTCCTTGATTTTCTTGTGGACACCAGACGTTGATGTTCTTATGGACATCATTTATCAACGCTTGCTGAAGCGGAAGTAACGTAACGAAAGAAGCAACAAATACAAACACCTGTACAACGTGTTTCATAATTAACGGAGGAAAAAGTAGTTACGACAATGAGGACAATGTGAGTAGAATGTGACGAGAATGTGAGTAGAATGTGAGTAGAATGTGAGTAGAATGTGATGAGAATGTGACGAGAATGTGAGTAGAATGTGAGTAGAATGTGAGTAGAATGTGATGAGAATGTGAGTAGAATGTGAGTAGAATGTGAGTAGAATGTGATGAGAATGTGACGAGAATGTGAGACTTAGTGGAGGAAGACCATTTTCATTTTTCAAATCAGTTGGACGGAGGTTCGAATCACTTGAAGATCAAGGAATTACTTTTGTTCCTAACGACACGAACACCTCGTGGCGACAGGACAAGACATGCGGTCTTTATTCTCCTGTTCCATACCCCCCCCCCCCCAAAAAAAAAATAATATAATAATGAGTTAGAAGAAATGTTAGACTTTATAGTGAAGGAAATAAAAAATAAAGGACTCAGCCTTCATAGCAAAAAGACAAAAGCAATGGTAGCAACAAAGAAATCGACATTACCACAATGCACAATAAAAGGCAAGTGGAACAATATTGAAACAGGTAAATGAATTTAAATATATGGGAACAATGATGTGAACCTCAGATGGTAGATGTACAACAGAGGTGAGATGCAGACTGGCTCATGTAAAAGTGGCATTCAAAAAAATGAGGAATATACTGAGCAATCCATTTTTGACAATAGAAACAGAGTTCTTAAATGTTATGTAGAGCCAGTCTTAACATATGGATGTAAATCGTGGACAAGAGGACAACAGGCAAGCAAATTAGTGAAGGCTATAGAAATGTGGTTTTACAGAAGAATGTTGAGAATACCACGGAGAGTCGATAAGAGTAATGAAAACGTTATAAAAGAGGCCGAAGCGAAAAGAGAGATAATCCCAAAAGTAGGAAGAAACAATCATCATTTTTTGGCCATGTAATGAGAAGAGAATAGGTGGAAAATATTGTAACAACTGGAAAAATCGAGGGACGAAGAGATAGAGGGAAGCAAAGAGAAACGATACCAACTTAAGAGAATGGCTTGGAACATGGTCAACAACAGAAATGATAAATAACTGTCGAGATCGAAAGTTGTACAGAGACTTCTTCACCTACGCCAGCAGGCAGGGTATCTAGTGATGATTACACCCCCCCCCCCTTCCTCTCACCCCTCGACAGTTCCACCTTGAGATAAATGATATAATGATAAATGATATAATGATAAATGATATAATGATAAATGATATAATGATAAATGATATAATGATAAATGACATAATGATAAATGATAGTTTCATAGACACTAAAGATAAGGGGATACATTGATATTGTAGTATATGAGAAAGAGATTTATTTGCGTCAAATGGTGTTGGAAGTGATTTTGGGCACCCTCTTCGGTGATGCCTTTTGAAATTGTCGCCCATGTAGCCGACTTGGGTCGCACTGGAGTTCAACCTTGCTCTTGGGTGCCAACCGACAATGCAAAATAAAAATGGCTCCATGTGGCCCAGTTTTTGCATGGACGGACGCAGTCCTCGTTTCGGTTGATTATTTTGTTTTAAAAGTGTGTTTTAAATGTATGTTTTAAATGTGTGTTTTAAATGTGTGTTTTAAATGTGTATTTTAAATGTGTGTTTTAAATGTGTTTTTTAAATGTGTGTTTTAAATGTGTGTTTTAAATGTGTGTTTTAAATGTGTGTTTTAAATGTATGTTTTAAATGTGTGTTTTAAATGTGTGTTTTAAAAGCTGTGTTTAAAATGTGTTTTAAATGTGTGTTTTAAATGTGTGTTTTAAATGTATGTTTTAAAAGTGTGTTTTAAATGTATGTTTTAAAAGTGTGTTTTAAATGTGTGTTTTAAATGTGTGTTTTAAGTCTGTGTTTTAAATGTGTGTTTTAAATGTGTGTTTTAAATGTGTGTTTTAAATGTGTGTTTTAAATTTGTGTTTTCGTGGACATTGGAGTGAGGAAGTGACTGTACACTCTCTATTCGATGGGAGTCGTATGTAATCGTCGCCTGTTCGCCGAGTAAGCTGCATGGTAGTCGACTATGTAAACAAAATTTGCCACCGCACCTTGGCGACATCTGTGATATGAGTGGAGCGGATATGGGTAATTCCCGCCTGCAGTGATACTGATTCCATGATCGGAACAGTGAAAGAGAAACCGACAGAGAGACACAGACACACACAAAGAGGGAGAGCAAAATGAAGAATATTAAATTCCATGACGGCATCATTGACATGTTTCTCTCCTGAAAAAAATGGATTCAAAGATGGCCGGTAAGATCTGTCCGGACCGGAAGTGTGTGCTGCAGTGAGAACAAGAATGTACTGATTACTGTCGCCGCTTTGAGAAGCCTGGCTGGAGAATGCTCGTTGTGGCATTGAGATGATCTCTCCACTTGTTGGCGAATTCGAACTTCACTTTTGACAATCAATTATATGGTTTTTGTTATTACTGTCAAGCGTAGTTTTTATCTAAGGCAAAAGAGAAATGATATTGAAATAAGAGCAAAATAAGATGTGATGTGACAAGAAATTGATTACAATGACTTTTTCTGTCAAGCAGACAGAAAGAGCAAAATGAAATGGTTAAGCCAGATCACGAAAGTGTAGCTTAAAAAAGTAAAGTACCCCCGTCACGGCAAGTGGTGTATAGGGAATATGGTGTTAGTGACCATAAATTTTACAGACCCTCGGCACATGATTATTGGGGTAATGTGGTCGGTAATACGCCCGTGTCGTTTTACTTCCCCCCCCCCCCAAAAAAAAAAAAAAAAAAAAAATCCGGTACCCATTGATACCATGGTTGAACCGGAGCCTTCGGTTGGGATCGAACACTACCTCTTGTCATTTGTAGTCCAGTCCACTAACCCACCTATCGCGGCTCCCTAAGGTGCAGCTTAGCATATCGTTAATAAGCGTTGACACTATCCAACGATCTGGCTTCAGAGGCACGAGAGTCACGTGGACAGGTCTCTCTCTTTCCAGCGTTCACCTGATGGCTACCAAAGGAATGAATACTCTTCTTCGTCATCCGTCCTTATAAGGGACTATACGTGTGTGATGTTGTGGGACTATGTACGTGTGTGATGTTGTGTGGTACTATGTACGTGTGTGATGTTGTATGGGACTATGTACGTGTGTGAGGCTATACGCTTTAATGTTAATGTTCTTTGACCAACGGTTGGAATTATTTAACAAACTGGAACAGTGCACTGGTGGCAGCGATAAAGGTGTCCCGTTTCAATAGTCAAAGAAGACTCCACAGCTGTCGTTTCCAGTAGACCGATGGTTATGTATGTATCTTATCAGCCCTCGTCTCCTATTTTTCCTTATCCTACTCGTGCCACGTATATGTTCATATTCCATAAAAAAGACACATCTTCATCTGTCCTTGTGTCCTTATGTTGGCCGCTGTCGTAACTTAACGATGCGGTTTACTCACGGTCTTGTCAAAAGTCTAAACTAAGGTTGAGTTACACGACACGCACTTTGTCTTTGACATTAACGTCTTCATGTCCAGGGCAAGACACAAATATTTGATATGGTCAAGCGATCAAAGTTCCCACAATTTGAAACCAACTTTCAATGACGCCAATGACGCAGGTTTCAGATTTTGAACCGTTTGAACAAGACATATTGTATACAAATTATATTCATTCCCACTTTGGGAAGTCAACAAACATGGTCACTTATTAAAAATAACAGGAAGCTTGTTACCATGGAGATGAGATGTCTGAGGAAAGCGCTTGGATTGATCAGAAAAGACAGAATCAGAAATGATATTGTAAGGGAGTAGGCATTGAGCCAATCTTCAGCTACAAACCGAAGCAATAAACTGGTTTGCTTATCTAGATGCTCCGTGCTTTTGCTTATCATCATCATCATCAAGTACCGGGCCTGCTGGCGTAGGTGATCATGTCTCTGTACAACTTTCGATCTCGACAGCTATCCTTTCTGTTGCTGACCTTCAGCCAAGCCATTCTCTTAAGCTGTCTGGTATCTTTTCTTTTTGCTTCCCTCTACCTCTTCGTCCCTCGATTTTCCCAGTTGTCACAATATATTCCAGCTGTTCTCTTCTCATTAGATAGGCAAAAAATAATGATTGTTTCTTCCTGATTTTGGATGTTAGCTCTCTTTTTGCTTTGGCCTCTTTCAGAATGTTTTCATTACTCTTCTTAGCTGTCCATGGTATTCTCAACATTCTTCTGTAAAATCACATTTCTACAGCCACAAGTGATTTTCTTGTCTGTTGTCCTTCTGTCCATGATTCATATTCATATGTTAAGACTGGCTCTACATAACATTTAAGAACTCTTTTTTTGGTTTCTATTGGGAAAAATGGATTGTGCAGTATCTTCCTCATTTTGTGGAAAGCTGCTTTTGCCTGAGCTATTCTGCTTCTCATCTCTGTTTTAGACCTATATTCTGAGGTTAACATCGTTCCCAAATATTTAAATTCACTTCGCTGTTTTAATATGATTCCACTTGTTTTGTCTTTTTCTTTGTTGCTACCATTACTTTTATCTTGTTACTATTGATGCCGCGTCCTCTATTTTTTACTTTCCTTCACTATAATGTTGAACATTTCTAACGTTGCTTACCACATAAAAGTAAAGAAAGGTAAAGTGCTCCTGTCACGCCAAGTGGCGTATAGGGAATATGGTGTTAGTGACCATAAATTTTGCAAACCCTCGGTACATGATTTTTGGGGTAATGCAGTCGGTATTACGCCCGTGCCGCTTTACTTTACAAGAAAAAAATATGATACCCAGTTCACTAACCACTGAGCTATCGATGCTCCCTTAACATATAAGGCATATATCAAAAGAGAGAAGAGCAACAGGCAGACCCAGAGTAAGATGGACAGACAGCATCAAAGAAACGTTACAACAGCAACAAGTGAGAATGGTTGAAGCAGCCAAAAGGCAAGTAGAAGTGAAAAAGTAAGCAATGAAAATAAGGAAAGGAAAAAAGAAAGAATCCTTTATAACCAACTTTATTTTCAAGCAAGTATTCTATTTTCATTCCTATGTGACCAACTCATTTATACATTTATTATAATATATTATTTTCACCATTTTTTTCTTTGTGTATTTACTAATTATAACAAATAGAGAGAGGGAAAAAATACTGGAGGTTACCGCTCAAACAGAAAGATACATATATATCATCCACTAAATGCAAGGCTTCAAGCACTGACAACAATGTTTATAGTTTATGCACATTTTAGGTTGCCTGTACAATTTAAAGTCCATGTATTGATTACTTATATTTAGCACCCTGCCTGCATTGTTTGAATGTTTGTTTCTGCGTCTGTTTACAGTCCTTCAGTTTTATTTTTGCTTCTTCTAACGAGCTGATGAAGTTATATCAGCGTGTGCGAGCGGGGTGAGTACTGCTGTAATGCTGCACTTTCTTGACAAATATAGTACCCGGTCTTGAAGTGAACTTTGAACAGATACCAGTTACCGCCATGAATGCTTCCTCTTCTCCTTCTTCACATCCCGTTGTATCCTGTATTTCTATTTCAGTTATGAAAAGGTTATAAAGGTCTAGTGGGACTGGGTGGTCTAGAGGTAAAATGTTGGCTTCTGAACAAGGAAGTCCTAGGCTCGTTTCCCAACACATCATCATCATGTGTCATTACCGGTTGGCGTAAGCGATCATGTCCTTCCACAATCTCCTATCTACAGTGCATCGTATCAGTTCTGTTGTTGACTGTTTTCCATGTCATGACACCAAGCTATCTAGTATCTTCTCTCTTTGTCGTCCGCGATCTCTCTTTCCTTTTATTTTGCCAGTTGTAACCAAGTATTTCAACTTTCCTCTTCTCATGGTGTGCTCGTAAATGTTGATTGTTTCAAAGAGATAGACTGTAAGATAGACGGATCGACATACAGACAGGTAGAAAGATAGAAAGATTATAATTTGTCATTTGAACACGGACTGCTTGGTCTCGAGACAAGACCTCTGTCTCGAGACAGAGAGGTTGTGGGTTTAAATCCCGGCTGCACCAGTTGGGATTTTTATTTGTGATTTCTCTCTGCGGCAACCACCCCTGGTCTCAGCAGCGAGGCCCGGCTTGAAACGTCAATTACTCATGGACGGAAAAAATTTGAGTACCTCCGAAGATGGAGTTATCTGCCTGCGCGGCGAGGGACCCCTGTGCACACGGCTGCCAGAAAAAAACCGGATTAACATAAAAATTCAAAATAGCAAAGTTCAGTTCCTAGTCTCTAGAGACTTCGTCAGAGGCCAAAGCTGGCGAACGCCGAAAAAAAAAAAAAAGGATCACGGATAGATAAGAGATAGAGTTAGGACGTGCATACTGTTTAAGTTGACAATTTAAAAACATAAATTCACACAAGCATTATTGAATTAAAATCAACGGAATAAAACTATGAGAGAGAAAGAGAGAGAGAGAGAGAGAGAGGAGAGAGAGAGAGAGAGAGAGAGAGAGAGAGACGGGAATCATGAGGTAAATAATGATTGCTATTTTGTTACTTGTTTTTGTAACTCAATTACCATCATTTCAATCTACTCAATTAACATTTTTACAATCCCTACCCTCCATACCTCCAGTAATTGCCTCCCTACAATCTCCATCTCACTCTACGATTGCTATCATTTCACAAAACACACATACACAAACGCACACATTATCTCTGTAATGACCACGATCGACCACTCTCAATTGTCATTGCGTGACCTTATTTTAACAACGAAAACATCTCTCTACGAACTCATGTTGCCATCAGTACATGATGTATGCAGCTATAGGTAATCAACACATATATAAAGTCTATAATTACAGCTGTTGCTTCTATACAGTTTATTAAACATATTTATATGTGTAGTCATACGTCTACAGCGTTTTGGCCTACAGATGTATATTTTACAACAATATTGTTATCTGGGTTTATAAATAGATCTTAATCTAGAGCTAAGCTTTAACATAAAGGAAATCATTAGATCCTTACATTGGAGGCACGACACTTAACGATCCGACCAACAGTGGGGAAGGTATTTCACCTGGGGGGGGGGGGGGGCGAACAAAATAGAAATGTAAAAAAAAACGTTTTCTTTTTTTCCTGGCTTTCAACCGATGACTTCTAAAGGAATTGATTCTCCTCTTCGTCATCCGTCCTTGAAAGGGCGTTAAATGGGCGTAGATGCGTTGTGGTTTATTTGCGGCTTTTCATCCCAACATATCCGACTTCAGCACAGCGTTTTTGAGCACCATGTTGCCTTTCTTAACCATTCTTAACTCGCTTGGCCCGAAGAGATGGAGTAGGGTCTGAATGGTTCTGGTTCATTCTTCTTCTTCTTCCATCCAACTCCCTTAGAGCATGGGTCATTAACAAATACTTTCCAGGCCGTTCCGTTTCTTGCCATTCTTTTAAGATCCTTCTTAAAATCATCTTCCCCATCGTCTCCATCTCTACTTCCACCTGTCTTCTCCAACACCTTCATCTCTACTTTCACCTGTCTTCTCCAACATCTTCATCTCTACTTTCACCTGTCTTCCCCAACACCTTCATCTCTACTTTCACCTGTCTTCTCCAACATCTTCATCTCTACTTTCACCTGTCTTCCCCAACACCTTCATCTCTACTTTCACATAACTTCCCCAAAATCTTCATCTTTACTTTCACCTGTCTTCCCCAACATCTTCATCTCTACTTTCACCTTTCTTCCCCAACACATTCATCTTTACTTTCACCTGTCTTCCCCAACATCTTCATCTCTACTTTCACCTGTCTTCCCCAACACCTTCATCTTTACTTTCACCTGTCTTCCCCAACATCTTCATCTCTACTTTCACCTGTCTTCCCCAACACCTTCATCTCTACTTTCACATAACTTCCCCAAAATCTTCATCTTTACTTTCACCTGTCTTCCCCAACATCTTCACCTCTACTCTCACCTGTCTTCTCCAACATCTTCATCTTTACTTTCACCTGTCTTCCCCAACACCTTCACCTCTACTTTCACCTGTCTTCCCCAACATCTTCATCTCTACTTTCACCTGTCTTCCCCAACACCTTCATATCTACTCTCACCTGTCTTCTCCAACATCTTCATCTTTACTTTCACCTGTCTTCCCCAACACCTTCATATCTACTCTCACCTGTCTTCCCCAACACCTTCATCTCTACTTTCACCTGTCTTCCCCAACACCTTCATATCTACTCTCACCTGTCTTCCCCAACATCTTCATCTCTACTTTCACCTGTCTTCCCCAACACCTTCATATCTACTCTCACCTGTCTTCCCCAACACCTTCATCTCTACTTTCACCTGTCTTCCCCAACACCTTCATATCTACTCTCACCTGTCTTCCCCAACACCTTCATCTCTACTTTCACCTGTCTTCCCCAACACCTTCATCTCTACTTTCACCTGACTTCCCCAACACCTTCATCTCTACTTTCACCTGACTTCCCCAACACCTTTATCTCTACTTTCACCTAACTTCCCCAACACCTTCATCTTTACTTTCACCTAACTTCCCCAACACCTTCATCTTTACTTTCACCTAACTTCCCCGACACCTTCATCTTTACTTTCACCTAACTTCCCCAACACCTTTATCTCTACTTTCACCTAACTTCCCCAACACCTTCATCTTTACTTTCACCTAACTTCCCCAACACCTTCATCTTTACTTTCACCTAACTTCCCCAACACCTTCATCTTTACTTTCACCTAACTTCCCCAACACCTTTATCTCTACTTTCACTTGTCTTCCCCAACACCTTCATCTCTACTTCACCTAACTTCCCCAACACCTTCATCTTTACTTTCACCTGTCTTCCTCAACATCTTCATCTCTACTTTCACCTGTCTTCCCCAACACCTTCATCTCTACTTTCACCTGTCTTCCCCAACACCTTCATCTCTACTTTCACCTGACTTCCCCAACACCTTCATCTCTACTTTCACCGAACTTCCCCAACACCTTCATCTCTACTTTCACCTAACTTCCCCAACACCTTCATCTCTACTTTCACCTAACTTCCCCAACACCTTCATCTCTACTTTCACCTGTATTCCCCAACACCTTCATATCTACTTTCACCTGTCTTCCCCAACACCTTCATCTTTACTTTCACCTGTCTTCCCCAACACCTTCATCTTTACTTTCACCTGTATTCTCCAACACCTTCATCTCTACTTTCACCTAACTTCCCCAACACCTTCATCTTTACTTTCACCTGTCTTCCTCAACATCTTCATCTCTACTTTCACCTGTATTCCCCAACACCTTCATCTCTACTTTCACCTGACATCCCCAACACCTTCATCTCAACTTTCAATTGACTTCCCCAACACCTTCATCTCTACTTTCACCTGACTTCCCCAACACCTTCATCTCTACTTTCACCTGACTTCACCAACGCCTTCATCTCTACTTTCACCTGACTTCCCCAACACCTTCATCTCTACTTTCACCTGACTTCCCCAACACCTTCATCTCTACTTTCACCTGACTTCCCCAACACTTTCATCTCTACTTTCACCTGACTTCCCCAACGCCTTCATCTCTACTTTCACCTGACTTCCCCAACACCTTCATCTCTACTTTCACCTGACTTCCCCAACACCTTCATCTCTACTTTCACCTGACTTCCCCAACACCTTCATCTCTACTTTCACCTGACTTCCCCAACGCCTTCATCTCTACTTTCACCTGACTTCCCTAACACCTTCATCTCTACTTTCACCTGACTTCCCCAACACCTTCATCTCTACTTTCACCTGACTTCCCCAACACCTTCATCTCTACTTTCACCTGTCTTCCCCAACACCTTCATCTCTACTTTCACCTGACTTCCCCAACACCTTCATCTCTACTTTCACCTGACTTCCCCAACACCTTCATCTCTACTTTCACCTGACTTCCCAACACCTTCATCTCTACTTTCACCTGACTTCCCCAACACCTTCATCTCTACTTTCACCTGACTTCCACAACACCTTCATCTCTACTTTCACCTGTCTTCCCCAACACCTTCATCTCTACTTTCACCTGTCTTCCCCAACACCTTCATCTCTACTTTCACCTGACTTCCCCAACGCCTTCATCTCTACTTTCACCTGACTTCCCCAACACCTTCATCTCTACTTTCACCTGACTTCCCCAACACCTTCATCTCTACTTTCACGTGTCTTCCCCAACACCTTCATCTCTACTTTCACCTGTATTCCCCAACACCTTCATCTCTACTTTCACCTGTCTTCCCCAACACCTTCATCTCTACTTTCACGTGTCTTCCCCAACACCTTCATCTCTAATTTCACATGTCTTCCCCAACACCTTCATCTCTACTTTTACCTGTCTTTCCCAACACCTTCATCTCTAATTTCACCTGTCTTCCCCAACACCTTCATCTCTAATTTCACCTGTCTTCCCCAACACCTTCATCTCTACTTTCACCTGTATTCCCCAACACCTTCATCTCTACTTTCACCTGTCTTCCCCAACGCCTTCATCTCTACTTTCACCTGTATTCCCCAACACCTTTATCTCTACTTTCACCTAACTTCCCCAACACCTTCATCTCTACTTTCACCTGTATTCTCCAACACCTTCATCTCTACTTTCACCTGTATTCCCCAACGCCTTCATCTCTACTTTCACCTGTATTCCCCAACACCTTCATCTCTACATTCACCTGTATTCCCCAACACCTTCATCTCTACATTCACCTGTATTCCCCAACACCTTCATCTCTACATTCACCTGTATTCCCCAACACCTTCATCTCTACTTTCACCTGTATTCCCCAACACCTTCATCTCTACTTTCACCTGTATTCCCCAAGAAAATGTTGGTCCCTCTGATTCATTCAGCCTGATGTAAAGTCACCAGCTATAAGTCGCAGGCAGCTTCTAGTTCTCCCTTACTGCTGGGCGTCCCTGCCACCATACACAAATACTGCTCTATGTTGAATGCAAGATGAGACACAGAAAATAGTTCTTCATTCTCCAGTGATCTTGCCTCTGTCAAACTTTAATTACGACTTCTCTTATGAAGTCTTCTGTCAGTTTCAAAACTTCACTTTCGTCACGCACTTTCTATTCCAAGGTTGGGATACGAGCCACAATTTTCTATTGAAATCTGAGTATTGTAGACAGTTGTCTCCTACATGAAGTTTGAGTATTGTAGACAGTCGTCTCCTACATGAAGTTTGAGTATTGTAGACCGTCGTCTCCTACATGAAATCTGAGTATTGTAGACAGTCGTCTCCTACATGAAATCTGAGTATTGTAGACAGTCGTTTCCTACATGAAATCTGAGTATTGTAGACAGTCGTCTCCTACATGAAGTCTGAGTATTGTAGACAGTCGTCTCCTACATGAAGTCTGAGTATTGTAGACAGTCGTCTCCTACATGAAGTTTGAGTATTGTAGACAGTCGTTTCCTACATGAAGTCTGAGTATTGTAGACAGTCGCTTCCTACTTGAATTATGAGTATTGTAGACAGTCGTCTCCTACATGAAGTCTGAGTATTGTAGACAGTCGTCTCCTACATGAAGTCTGAGTATTGTAGATAGTCGTTTCCTACATGAAATTTGAGTATTGTAGACAGTCGTCTCCCACATGAAGTCTGAGTATTGTAGACAGTCGTTTCCTACATGAAATCTGAGTATTGTAGACAGTCGTTTCCTACATGAAATCTGAGTATTGTAGACAGTCGTTTCCTACATGAAAACTGAGTATTGTAGACAGTCGTCTCCTACATGAAGTCTGAGTGTTGTAGACAGTCGTCTCCTACATGAAGTTGAGTAATTTAGACAGTCGTCTCTTACATGAAGTCTGAGTATTGTAGACAGTCGTTTCATACATGAAATCTGAGTATTGTAGACAGTCGTCTCTTACATGAAGTCTGAGTATTGTAGACAGTCGTCTCCTACATGAAGTCTGAATATTGTAGATAGTCGTTTCCTACATGAAATTTGAGTATTGTAGACAGTCTACATGAAATCTGAGTATTGCAGACAGTCGTTTCCTACATCAAATCTGAGTATTGTAGACAGTCGTCTCCTACATGAAGTCTGAGTATTGTAGACAGTCGTCTCCTGCATGAAGTCTGAGTGTTATAGACAGTCGTCTCCTACATGAAGTTTGAGTATTGTAGACAGTCGTCTCCTACATGAAGTCTGAGTATTGTAGACAGTCGTCTCCTACATGAAGTTTGAGTATTGTAGACAGTCGTCCCCTACATGAAGTTTGAGTATTGTAGGCAGTCGTCTCCTACATGAAGTTTGAGTATTGTAGACAGTCGTCTGCTACATGAAGTTTGAGTATTGTAGACAGTCGTCTCCTACATGAAGTCTGAGTATTGTAGACAGTCGTCTCCTATATTAAGTTTGAGTATTGTAGACAGTCGTCTCCTACATGAAATTTGAGTATTGTAGGCAGTCGTCTCCTACATGAAGTTTGAGTATTGTAGACAGTCGTCTCCTACATGAAGTTTGAGTATTGTAGACAGTCGTCTCCTACATGAAGTTTGAGTGTTGTAGACAGTCGTCTCCTACATGAAGTTTGAGTATTGTAGACAGTCGTCTCCTACACGAAGTTGGAGTATTGTAGACAGTCGTCTCCTACATGATGTCTGAGTATTGTAGACAGTCGTCTCCTACATGAAGTCTGAGTATTGTAGACAGTCGTCTCTTACATGAATTCTGAGTATTGTAGACAGTTGTTTCCTACATAAAGTCTGAGTATTGTAGACAGTCGTCTCCTACATGAAGTCTGAGTAAAGTAGACAGTCGTCTCTTACATGAAGTCTGAGAATTGTAGACAGTAGTCTCCTACATGAAGTTTGAGTATTATAGACAGTCGTCTCCTACATGAAGTCTGAGTATTGTAGACAGTCGTCTCTTACATGAAGTCTGAGTATTGTAGACAGTCGTCTCCTACATGAAGTCTGAGTATTGTAGATAGTCGTCTCCTACATGAAGTCTGAATATTGTAGACAGTCGTCTCTTACATGAAGTCTGAATATTGTAGACAGTCGTTTCCTACATGAAGTTTGAGTATTGTAGACAGTCGTCTCCTACATGAAGTCTGAGTATTGTAGACAGTTGTCTCCTACATGAAGTCTGAGTATTGTAGACAGTCGTTTCCTACGTGGAGTCTGAGCATAGTAGACAGTCGTCTCCTACATGAAGTCTGAGTATTGTAGACAGTCGTCTCCTACATGAAGTCTGAGTATTTTAGACAGTTGTCTCCTACATGAAGTCTGAGTATTGTAGACGGTTGTCTCTTACATGAAGTCTGAGTATTGTAGACAGTCGTCTCCTACATGAAGTCTGAGTATTGTAGACAGTCGTCTCTTACATGAAGTCTGAGTATTGTAGACAGTCGTCTCTTACATGAAGTCTGAGTATTGTAGACAGTCGTCTCCTACATGAAGTCTGAGTATTTTAGACAGTTGTCTCCTACATGAAGTCTGAGTATTGTAGACGGTTGTCTCTTACATGAAGTCTGAGTATTGTAGACAGTCGTCTCCTACATGAAGTCTGAGTATTGTAGACAGTCGTCTCTTACATGAAGTCTGAGTATTGTAGATAGTCGTCTCCTACATGAAGTTTGAGTATTGTAGACAGTCGTCTCCTACATGAAGTCTGAGTATTGTAGACAGTCGTCTCCAACATGAAGTCTGAGTATTGTAGACAGTCGTCTCTTACATGAAGTCTGAGTATTGTAGACAGTTGTTTCCTACATGAAGTCTGAGTATTGTAGACAGTCGTCTCCTACATGAAGTCAGAGTATTGTAGACAGTCGTCTCTTACACGAAGTCTGAGTATTGTAGACAGTCGTCTCCTACATGAAGTTTGAGTATTGTAGACAGTTGTCTCCTACATGAAGTCTGAGTATTGTAGACAGTCGTCTCTTACATGAAGTCTGAGTATTGTAGACAGTCGTCTGCTACATGAAGTCTGAGTATTGTAGACAGTCGTCTCCTACATGAAGTCTGAGTATTGTAGACAGTCGTTTCCTACATGAAATTTGAGTATTGTAGACAGTCGTCTCCTACATGAAGTCTGAGTATTGTAGACAGTCGTTTCCTACATGAAATCTGATTATTGTAGACAGTCGTTTCCTACATGAAATCTGAGTATTGTAGACAGTCGTTTCCTACATGAAATCTGAGTATTGTAGACAGTCGTCTCCTACATGAAGTCTGATTGTTGTAGACAGTCGTCTCCTACATGAAGTTGAGTAATTTAGACAGTCGTCTCTTAAATGAAGTCTGAGTATTGTAGACAGTCGTCTCCTACATGAAGTCTGAATATTGTAGATAGTCGTTTCCTACATGAAATTTGAGTATTGTAGACAGTCTACATGAAATCTGAGTATTGTAGACAGTCGTTTCCTACATCAAATCTGAGTATTGTAGACAGTCGTCTGCTACATGAAGTCTAAGTATTGTAGACAGTCGTCTCCTACATGAAGTCTGAGTATTGTAGACAGTCGTCTCCTACATGAAGTTTGAGTATTGTAGACAGTCGTCTCCTACATGAAGTCTGAGTATTGTAGACAGTCGTTTCCTACATGAAGTTTGAGTATTGTAGACAGTCGTCTCCTACATGAAGTCTGAGTATTGTAGACAGTCGTCTCCTACATGAAGTTTGAGTATTGTAGACAGTCGTCCCCTACATGAAGTTTGAGTATTGTAGGCAGTCGTCTCCTACATGAAGTTTGAGTATTGTAGACAGTCGTCTGCTACATGAAGTTTGAGTATTGTAGACAGTCGTCTCCTACATGAAGTCTGAGTATTGTAGACAGTCGTCTCCTATATTAAGTTTGAGTATTGTAGACAGTCGTCTCCTACATGAAGTTTGAGTATTGTAGGCAGTCGTCTCCTACATGAAGTTTGAGTATTGTAGACAGTCGTCTCCTACATGAAGTTTGAGTATTGTAGACAGTCGTCTCCTACATGAAGTTTGAGTGTTGTAGACAGTCGTCTCCTACATGAAATTTCAGTATTGTAGACAGTCGTCTCCTACATGAAGTTTGAGTATTGTAGGCATCGTCTCCTACATGAAGTTTGAGTATTGTAGACAGTCGTCTCCTACACGAAGTTGGAGTATTGTAGACAGTCGTCTCCTACATGAAGTCTGAGTATTGTAGACAGTCGTCTCCTACATGAAGTCTGAATATTGTAGACAGTCGTCTCTTACATGAAGTCTGAGTATTGTAGACAGTTGTTTCCTACATGAAGTCTGAGTATTGTAGACAGTCGTCTCCTACATGAAGTCTGAGTAAAGTAGACAGTCGTCTCTTACATGAAGTCTGAGTATTGTAGACAGTCGTCTCCAACATGAAGTTTGAGTATTATAGACAGTCGTCTCCTACATGAAGTCTGAGTATTGTAGACAGTCGTCTCTTACATGAAGTCTGAGTATTGTAGACAGTCGTCTCCTACATGAAGTCTGAGTATTGTAGACAGTCGTCTCCTACATGAAGTCTGAGTATTGTAGACGGTTGTCTCTTACATGAAGTCTGAGTATTGTAGACAGTCGTTTCCTACATGAAGTCTGAGTATTGTAGACAGTCGTCTCCTACATGAAGTCTGAGTATTGTAGACAGTCGTCTCCTACATGAAGTCTGAGTATTGTAGACAGTTGTCTCCTACATGAAGTCTGAGTATTATAGACAGTCGTTTCCTACGTGGAGTCTGAGCATAGTAGACAGTCGTCTCCTACATGAAGTCTGAGTATTGTAGACAGTCGTTTCCTACGTGGAGTCTGAGCATAGTAGACAGTCGTCTCCTACATGAAGTCTGATATATTGTAGACAGTCGTCTCCTACATGAAGTCTGAGTATTTTAGACAGTTGTCTCCTACATGAAGTCTGAGTATTGTAGACGGTTGTCTCTTACATGAAGTCTGAGTATTGTAGACAGTCGTCTCCTACATGAAGTCTGAGTATTGTAGACAGTCGTCTCTTACATGAAGTCTGAGTATTGTAGACAGTCGTCTCCTACATGAAGTTTGAGTATTGTAGACAGTCGTCTCCTACATGAAGTCTGAGTATTGTAGACAGTCGTCTCCTACATGAAGTCTGAGTATTGTAGACAGTCGTCTCCTACATGAAGTCTGAGTATTGTAGACAGTCGTCTCTTACACGAAGTCTGAGTATTGTAGACAGTCGTCTCCTACATGAAGTTTGAGTATTGTAGACAGTCGTCTCCTACATGAAGTCTGAGTATTGTAGACAGTCGTCTCTTACATGAAGTCTGAGTATTGTAGACAGTCGTCTCCTACATGAAGTCTGAGTATTGTAGACAGTCGTCTCCTACATGAAGTCTGAGTATTGTAGATAGTCGTTTCCTACATGAAATTTGAGTATTTTAGACAGTCGTTTCCTACATGAAATTTGAGTATTGTAGAAAGTCGTTTCCTACGTGGAGTCTGAGCATAGCAGACAGTCGTCTCCTACATGAAGTCTGAGTATTGTAGACAGTCGTCTCCTACATGAAGTCTGAGTATTGTAGACAGTTGTCTCCTACATGAAGTCTGAGTATTGTAGACAGTTGTCTCCTACATGAAGTCTGAGTATTGTAGACAGTCGTCTCCTACATGAAGTCTGAGTATTGTAGACAGTTGTCTCCTACATGAAGTCTGAGTATTGTAGACAGTTGTCTCCTACATGAAGTCTGAGTATTGTAGACAGTCGTCTCCTACATGAAGTCTGAGTATTGTAGACAGTTGTCTCCTACATGAAGTCTGAGTATTGTAGACAGTCGTTTCCTACGTGGAGTCTGAGCATAGTAGACAGTCGTCTCCTACATGAAGTCTGAGTATTGTAGACAGTCGTCTCCTACATGAAGTCTGAGTATTTTAGACAGTTGTCTCCTACATGAAGTCTGAGTCTTGTAGACGGTTGTCTCTTACATGAAGTCTGAGTATTGTAGACAGTTGTCTCCTACATGAAGTCTGAGTATTGTAGACAGTTGTCTCCTACATGAAGTCTGAGTATTGTAGACAGTCGTTTCCTAGGTTTGAGTCTGAGTATTGTAGACAGTCGTTTCCTACATGAAATTTGAGTATTGTAGACAGTCGTCTCCTACATGAAGTCTGAGTATTGTAGACAGTCGTTTCCTACATGAAATCTGATTATTGTAGACAGTCGTTTCCTACATGAAATCTGAGTATTGTAGACAGTCGTTTCCTACATGAAATCTGAGTATTGTAGACAGTCGTCTCCTACATGAAGTCTGAGTGTTGTAGACAGTCGTCTCCTACATGAAGTTGAGTAATTTAGACAGTCGTCTCTTACATGAAGTCTGAGTATTGTAGACAGTCGTTTCCTACATGAAATCTGAGTATTGTAGACAGTCGTCTCTTACATGAAGTCTGAGTATTGTAGACAGTCGTCTCCTACATGAAGTCTGAATATTGTAGATAGTCGTTTCCTACATGAAATTTGAGTATTGTAGACAGTCTACATGAAATCTGAGTATTGTAGACAGTCGTTTCCTACATCAAATCTGAGTATTGTAGACAGTCGTCTCCTACATGAAGTCTGAGTATTGTAGACAGTCGTCTCCTACATGAAGTCTGAGTATTGTAGACAGTCGTCTCCTACATGAAGTTTGAGTATTGTAGACAGTCGTCTCCTACATGAAGTCTGAGTATTGTAGACAGTCGTCTCCTACATGAAGTTTGAGTATTGTAGACAGTCGTCCCCTACATGAAGTTTGAGTATTGTAGGCAGTCGTCTCCTACATGAAGTCTGAGTATTGTAGACAGTCGTCTCTTACATGAAGTCTGAGTATTGTAGACAGTCGTCTCCTACATGAAGTCTGAGTATTGTAGACAGTCGTCTCCTACATGAAGTCTGAGTATTGTAGACGGTTGTCTCTTACATGAAGTCTGAGTATTGTAGACAGTCGTTTCCTACATGAAGTCTGAGTATTGTAGACAGTCGTCTCCTACATGAAGTCTGAGTATTGTAGACAGTCGTCTCCTACATGAAGTCTGAGTATTGTAGACAGTTGTCTCCTACATGAAGTCTGAGTTTTATAGACAGTCGTTTCCTAAGTGGAGTCTGAGCATAGTAGACAGTCGTCTCCTACATGAAGTCTGAGTATTGTAGACAGTCGTTTCCTACGTGGAGTCTGAGCATAGTAGACAGTCGTCTCCTACATGAAGTCTGATATATTGTAGACAGTCGTCTCCTACATGAAGTCTGAGTATTTTAGACAGTTGTCTCCTACATGAAGTCTGAGTATTGTAGACGGTTGTCTCTTACATGAAGTCTGAGTATTGTAGACAGTCGTCTCCTACATGAAGTCTGAGTATTGTAGACAGTCGTCTCTTACATGAAGTCTGAGTATTGTAGACAGTCGTCTCCTACATGAAGTTTGAGTATTGTAGACAGTCGTCTCCTACATGAAGTCTGAGTATTGTAGACAGTCGTCTCCTACATGAAGTCTGAGTATTGTAGACAGTCGTCTCCTACATGAAGTCTGAGTATTGTAGACAGTCGTCTCTTACACGAAGTCTGAGTATTGTAGACAGTCGTCTCCTACATGAAGTTTGAGTATTGTAGACAGTCGTCTCCTACATGAAGTCTGAGTATTGTAGACAGTCGTCTCTTACATGAAGTCTGAGTATTGTAGACAGTCGTCTCCTACATGAAGTGTGAGTATTGTAGACAGTCGTCTCCTACATGAAGTCTGAGTATTGTAGATAGTCGTTTCCTACATGAAATTTGAGTATTGTAGACAGTCGTTTCCTACATGAAGTCTGAGTATTGTAGACAGTCGTCTCCTACATGAAGTCTGAGTATTGTAGACAGTTGTCTCCTACATGAAGTCTGAGTATTGTAGACAGTCGTTTCCTACGTGGAGTCTGAGCATAGCAGACAGTCGTCTCCTACATGAAGTCTGAGTATTGTAGACAGTTGTCTCCTACATGAAGTCTGAGTATTGTAGACAGTCGTTTCCTACGTGGAGTCTGAGCATAGTAGACAGTCGTCTCCTACATGAAGTCTGAGTATTGTAGACAGTCGTCTCCTACATGAAGTCTGAGTATTTTAGACAGTTGTCTCCTACATGAAGTCTGAGTCTTGTAGACGGTTGTCTCTTACATGAAGTCTGAGTATTGTAGACAGTTGTCTCCTACATGAAGTCTGAGTATTGTAGACAGTTGTCTCCTACATGAAGTCTGAGTATTGTAGACAGTCGTTTCCTACATGGAGTCTGAGTATTGTAGACAGTCGTTTCCTACATGAAATTTGAGTATTGTAGACAGTCGTCTCCTACATGAAGTCTGAGTATTGTAGACAGTCGTTTCCTACATGAAATCTGATTATTGTAGACAGTCGTTTCCTACATGAAATCTGAGTATTGTAGACAGTCGTTTCCTACATGAAATCTGAGTATTGTAGACAGTCGTCTCCTACATGAAGTCTGAGTGTTGTAGACAGTCGTCTCCTACATGAAGTTGAGTAATTTAGACAGTCGTCTCTTACATGAAGTCTGAGTATTGTAGACAGTCGTTTCCTACATGAAATCTGAGTATTGTAGACAGTCGTCTCTTACATGAAGTCTGAGTATTGTAGACAGTCGTCTCCTACATGAAGTCTGAATATTGTAGATAGTCGTTTCCTACATGAAATTTGAGTATTGTAGACAGTCTACATGAAATCTGAGTATTGTAGACAGTCGTTTCCTACATCAAATCTGAGTATTGTAGACAGTCGTCTCCTACATGAAGTCTGAGTATTGTAGACAGTCGTCTCCTACATGAAGTCTGAGTATTGTAGACAGTCGTCTCCTACATGAAGTTTGAGTATTGTAGACAGTCGTCTCCTACATGAAGTCTGAGTATTGTAGACAGTCGTCTCCTACATGAAGTTTGAGTATTGTAGACAGTCGTCCCCTACATGAAGTTTGAGTATTGTAGGCAGTCGTCTCCTACATGAAGTTTGAGTATTGTAGACAGTCGTCTGCTACATGAAGTTTGAGTATTGTAGACAGTCGTCTCCTACATGAAGTCTGAGTATTGTAGACAGTGGTCTCCTATATTAAGTTTGAGTATTGTAGACAGTCGTCTCCTACATGAAGTTTGAGTATTGTAGGCAGTCGTCTCCTACATGAAGTTTGAGTATTGTAGACAGTCGTCTCCTACATGAAGTTTGAGTATTGTAGACAGTCGTCTCCTACATGAAGTTTGAGTGTTGTAGACAGTCGTCTCCTACATGAAATTTCAGTATTGTAGACGGTCGTCTCCTACATGAAGTTTGAGTATTGTAGGCATCGTCTCCTACATGAAGATTGAGTATTGTAGACAGTCGTCTCCTACACGAAGTTGGAGTATTGTAGACAGTCGTCTCCTACATGAAGTCTGAGTATTTTAGACAGTTGTCTCCTACATGAAGTCTGAGTATTGTAGACGGTTGTCTCTTACATGAAGTCTGAGTATTGTAGACAGTCGTCTCCTACATGAAGTCTGAGTATTGTAGACAGTCGTCTCTTACATGAAGTCTGAGTATTGTAGACAGTCGTCTCTTACATGAAGTCTGAGTATTGTAGACAGTCGTCTCCTACATGAAGTCTGAGTATTTTAGACAGTTGTCTCCTACATGAAGTCTGAGTATTGTAGACGGTTGTCTCTTACATGAAGTCTGAGTATTGTAGACAGTCGTCTCCTACATGAAGTCTGAGTATTGTAGACAGTCGTCTCTTACATGAAGTCTGAGTATTGTAGACAGTCGTCTCCTACATGAAGTTTGAGTATTGTAGACAGTCGTCTCCTACATGAAGTCTGAGTATTGTAGACAGTCGTCTCCTACATAAAGTCTGAGTATTGTAGACAGTCGTCTCTTACATGAAGTCTGAGTATTGTAGACAGTTGTTTCCTACATGAAGTCTGAGTATTGTAGACAGTCGTCTCCTACATGAAGTCAGAGTATTGTAGACAGTCGTCTCTTACACGAAGTCTGAGTTTTGTAGACAGTCGTCTCCTACATGAAGTTTGAGTATTGTAGACAGTTGTCTCCTACATGAAGTCTGAGTATTGTAGACAGTCGTCTCTTACATGAAGTCTGAGTATTGTAGACAGTCGTCTGCTACATGAAGTCTGAGTATTGTAGACAGTCGTCTCCTACATGAAGTCTGAGTATTGTAGACAGTCGTTTCCTACATGAATTTTGAGTATTGTAGACAGTCGTCTCCTACATGAAGTCTGAGTATTGTAGACAGTCGTTTCCTACATGAAATCTGATTATTGTAGACAGTCGTTTCCTACATGAAATCTGAGTATTGTAGACAGTCGTTTCCTACATGAAATCTGAGTATTGTAGACAGTCGTCTCCTACATGAAGTCTGAGTGTTGTAGACAGTCGTCTCCTACATGAAGTTGAGTAATTTAGACAGTCGTCTCTTACATGAAGTCTGAGTATTGTAGACAGTCGTTTCCTACATGAAATCTGAGTATTGTAGACAGTCGTCTCTTACATGAAGTCTGAGTATTGTAGACAGTCGTCTCCTACATGAAGTCTGAATATTGTAGATAGTCGTTTCCTACATGAAATTTGAGTATTGTAGACAGTCTACATGAAATCTGAGTATTGTAGACAGTCGTTTCCTACATCAAATCTGAGTATTGTAGACAGTCGTCTCCTACATGAAGTCTGAGTATTGTAGACAGTCGTCTCCTACATGAAGTCTGAGTATTGTAGACAGTCGTCTCCTACATGAAGTTTGAGTATTGTAGACAGTCGTCTCCTACATGAAGTCTGAGTATTGTAGACAGTCGTCTCCTACATGAAGTTTGAGTATTGTAGACAGTCGTCTCCTACATGAAGTTTGAGTATTGTAGGCAGTCGTCTCCTACATGAAGTTTGAGTATTGTAGACAGTCGTCTGCTACATGAAGTTTGAGTATTGTAGACAGTCGTCTCCTACATGAAGTCTGAATATTGTAGACAGTCGTCTCCTATATTAAGTTTGAGTATTGTAGACAGTCGTCTCCTACATGAAGTTTGAGTATTGTAGGCAGTCGTCTCCTACATGAAGTTTGAGTATTGTAGACAGTCGTCTCCTACATGAAGTTTGAGTATTGTAGACAGTCGTCTCCTACATGAAGTTTGAGTGTTGTAGACAGTCGTCTCCTACATGAAATTTCAGTATTGTAGACGGTCGTCTCCTACATGAAGTTTGAGTATTGTAGGCATCGTCTCCTACATGAAGTTTGAGTATTGTAGACAGTCGTCTCCTACACGAAGTTGGAGTATTGTAGACAGTCGTCTCCTACATGAAGTTTGAGTATTGTAGACAGTCGTCTCCTACATGAAGTCTGAGTATTGTAGACAGTCGTCTCCTACATGAAGTCTGAGTATTGTAGACAGTCGTCTCTTACATGAAGTCTGAGTATTGTAGACAGTTGTTTCCTACATGAAGTCTGAGTATTGTAGACAGTCGTCTCCTACATGAAGTCTGAGTAAAGTAGACAGTCGTCTCTTACATGAAGTCTGAGTATTGTAGACAGTCGTCTCCTACATGAAGTTTGAGTATTATAGACAGTCGTCTCCTACATGAAGTCTGAGTATTGTAGACAGTCGTCTCTTACATGAAGTCTGAGTATTGTAGACAGTCGTCTCCTACATGAAGTCTGAGTATTGTAGACAGTCGTCTCCTACATGAAGTCTGAGTATTGTAGACGGTTGTCTCTTACATGAAGTCTGAGTATTGTAGACAGTCGTTTCCTACATGAAGTCTGAGTATTGTAGACAGTCGTCTCCTACATGAAGTCTGAGTATTGTAGACAGTCGTCTCCTACATGAAGTCTGAGTATTGTAGACAGTTGTCTCCTACATGAAGTCTGAGTATTATAGACAGTCGTTTCCTACGTGGAGTCTGAGCATAGTAGACAGTCGTCTCCTACATGAAGTCTGAGTATTGTAGACAGTCGTTTCCTACGTGGAGTCTGAGCATAGTAGACAGTCGTCTCCTACATGAAGTCTGATATATTGTAGACAGTCGTCTCCTACATGAAGTCTGAGTATTTTAGACAGTTGTCTCCTACATGAAGTCTGAGTATTGTAGACGGTTGTCTCTTACATGAAGTCTGAGTATTGTAGACAGTCGTCTCCTACATGAAGTCTGAGTATTGTAGACAGTCGTCTCTTACATGAAGTCTGAGTATTGTAGACAGTCGTCTCCTACATGAAGTCTGAGTATTGTAGACAGTCGTCTCCTACATGAAGTCTGAGTATTGTAGATAGTCGTTTCCTACATGAAATTTGAGTATTGTAGACAGTCGTTTCCTACATGAAGTCTGAGTATTGTAGACAGTCGTCTCCTACATGAAGTCTGAGTATTGTAGACAGTTGTCTCCTACATGAAGTCTGAGTATTGTAGACAGTCGTTTCCTACGTGGAGTCTGAGCATAGTAGACAGTCGTCTCCTACATGAAGTCTGAGTATTGTAGACAGTCGTCTCCTACATGAAGTCTGAGTATTTAGACAGTTGTCTCCTACATGAAGTCTGAGTCATGTAGACGGTTGTCTCTTACATGAAGTCTGAGTATTGTAGACAGTTGTCTCCTACACGAAGTCTGAGTATTGTAGACAGTTGTCTCCTACATGAAGTCTGAGTATTGTAGACAGTCGTTTCGTACGTGGAGTCTGAGTATTGTAGACAGTCGTTTCCTACATGAAATTTGAGTATTGTAGACAGTCGTCTCCTACATGAAGTCTGAGTATTGTAGACAGTCGTTTCCTACATGAAATCTGATTATTGTAGACAGTCGTTTCCTACATGAAATCTGAGTATTGTAGACAGTCGTTTCCTACATGAAATCTGAGTATTGTAGACAGTCGTCTCCTACATGAAGTCTGAGTATTGTAGACAGTCGTCTCCTACATGAAGTTGAGTAATTTAGACAGTCGTCTCTTACATGAAGTCTGAGTATTGTAGACAGTCGTTTCCTACATGAAATTTGAGTATTGTAGACAGTCGTCTCTTACTTGAAGTCTGAGTATTGTAGACAGTCGTCTCCTACATGAAGTCTGAATATTGTAGATAGTCGTTTCCTACATGAAATTTGAGTATTGTAGACAGTCTACATGAAATCTGAGTATTGTAGACAGTCGTTTCCTACATCAAATCTGAATATTGTAGACAGTCGTCTCCTACATGAAGTCTGAGTATTGTAGACAGTCGTCTCCTACATGAAGTCTGAGTATTGTAGACAGTCGTCTCCTACATGAAGTTTGAGTATTGTAGACAGTCGTCTCCTACATGAAGTCTGAGTATTGTAGACAGTCGTCTCCTACATGAAGTTTGAGTATTGTAGACAGTCGTCCCCTACATGAAGTTTGAGTATTGTAGGCAGTCGTCTCCTACATGAAGTTTGAGTATTGTAGACAGTCGTCTGCTACATGAAGTTTGAGTATTGTAGACAGTCGTCTCCTACATGAAGTCTGAGTATTGTAGACAGTCGTCTCCTATATTAAGTTTGAGTATTGTAGACAGTCGTCTCCTACATGAAGTTTGAGTATTGTAGGCATCGTCTCCTACATGAAGTTTGAGTATTGTAGACAGTCGTCTCCTACACGAAGTTGGAGTATTGTAGACAGTCGTCTCCTACATGAAGTCTGAGTATTGTAGACAGTCGTCTCCTACATGAAGTCTGAGTATTGTAGACGGTTGTCTCTTACATGAAGTCTGAGTATTGTAGACAGTCGTCTCCTACATGAAGTCTGAGTATTGTAGACAGTCGTCTCTTACATGAAGTCTGAGTATTGTAGACAGTCGTCTCTTACATGAAGTCTGAGTATTGTAGACAGTCGTCTCCTACATGAAGTCTGAGTATTGTAGACAGTGTCTCCTACATGAAGTCTGAGTATTGTAGACGGTTGTCTCTTACATGAAGTCTGAGTATTGTAGACAGTCGTCTCCTACATGAAGTCTGAGTATTGTAGACAGTCGTCTCTTACATGAAGTCTGAGTATTGTAGACAGTCGTCTCCTACATGAAGTTTGAGTATTGTAGACAGTCGTCTCCTACATGAAGTCTGAGTATTGTAGACAGTCGTCTCCTACATGAAGTCTGAGTATTGTAGACAGTCGTCTCTTACATGAAGTCTGAGTATTGTAGACAGTTGTTTCCTACATGAAGTCTGAGTATTGTAGACAGTCGTCTCCTACATGAAGTCTGAGTATTGTAGACAGTCGTCTCTTACATGAAGTCTGAGTATTGTAGACAGTCGTCTCCTACATGAAGTTTGAGTATTGTAGACAGTTGTCTCCTACATGAAGTCTGAGTATTGTAGACAGTCGTCTCTTACATGAAGTCTGAGTATTGTAGACAGTCGTCTGCTACATGAAGTCTGAGTATTGTAGACAGTCGTCTCCTACATGAAGTCTGAGTATTGTAGACAGTCGTTTCCTACATGAATTTGAGTATTGTAGACAGTCGTCTCCTACATGAAGTCTGAGTATTGTAGACAGTCGTTTCCTACATGAAATCTGATTATTGTAGACAGTCGTTTCCTACATGAAATCTGAGTATTGTAGACAGTCGTTTCCTACATGAAATCTTAGTATTGTAGACAGTCGTCTCCTACATGAAGTCTGAGTGTTGTAGACAGTCGTCTCCTACATGAAGTTGAGTAATTTAGACAGTCGTCTCTTACATGAAGTCTGAGTATTGTAGACAGTCGTTTCCTACATGAAATCTGAGTATTGTAGACAGTCGTCTCTTACATGAAGTCTGAGTATTGTAGACAGTCGTCTCCTACATGAAGTCTGAATATTGTAGATAGTCGTTTCCTACATGAAATCTGAGTATTGTAGACAGTCGTTTCCTACATGAAATCTGAGTATTGTAGACAGTCGTCTCCTACATGAAGTCTGAGTATTGTAGACAGTCGTCTCCTACATGAAGTCTGAGTATTGTAGACAGTCGTCTCCTACATGAAGTTTGAGTATTGTAGACAGTCGTCTCCTACATGAAGTCTGAGTATTGTAGACAGTCGTCTCCTACATGAAGTTTGAGTATTGTAGACAGTCGTCCCCTACATGAAGTTTGAGTATTGTAGACAGTCGTCTCCTACATGAAGTTTGAGTATTGTAGACAGTCGTCTGCTACATGAAGTTTGAGTATTGTAGACAGTCGTCTCCTACATGAAGTTTGAGTATTGTAGGCAGTCGTCTCCTACATGAAGTTTGAGTATTGTAGACAGTCGTCTCCTACATGAAGTTTGAGTATTGTAGACAGTCGTCTCCTACATGAAGTTTGAGTATTGTAGACAGTCGTCTCCTACATGAAATTTGAGTATTGTAGACAGTCGTCTCCTACATGAAGTTTGAGTATTGTAGACATCGTCTCCTACATGAAGTTTGAGTATTGTAGACAGTCGTCTCCTACATGAAGTCTGAGTATTGTAGACAGTCGTCTCCTACATGAAGTCTGAGTATTGTAGACAGTCGTCTCCTACATGAAGTCTGAGTATTGTAGACAGTTGTTTCCTACATGAAGTCTGAGTATTGTAGACAGTCGTCTCCTACATGAAGTCTGAGTAAAGTAGACAGTCGTCTCTTACATGAAGTCTGAGTATTGTAGACAGTCGTCTCCTACATGAAGTTTGAGTATTGTAGACAGTCGTCTCCTACATGAAGTCTGAGTATTGTAGACAGTCGTTTCTTACATGAAGTCTGAGTATTGTAGACAGTCGTCTCCTACATGAAGTCTGAGTATTGTAGACAGTCGTCTCCTACATGAAGTCTGAGTATTGTAGACGGTTGTCTCTTACATGAAGTCTGAGTATTGTAGACAGTCGTTTCCTACATGAAGTCTGAGTATTGTAGACAGTCGTCTCCTACATGAAGTCTGAGTATTGTAGACAGTCGTCTCCTACATGAAGTCTGAGTATTGTAGACAGTTGTCTCCTACATGAAGTCTGAGTATTATAGACAGTCGTTTCCTACGTGGAGTCTGAGCATAGTAGACAGTCGTCTGCTACATGAAGTCTGAGTATTGTAGACAGTCGTTTCCTACGTGGAGTCTGAGCATAGTAGACAGTCGTCTCCAACATGAAGTCTGATATATTGTAGACAGTCGTCTCCTACATGAAGTCTGAGTATTTTAGACAGTTGTCTCCTACATGAAGTCTGAGTATTGTAGACGGTGTCTCTTACATGAAGTCTGAGTATTGTAGACAGTCGTCTCCTACATGAAGTCTGAGTATTGTAGACAGTCGTCTCTTACATGAAGTCTGAGTATTGTAGACAGTCGTCTCCTACATGAAGTTTGAGTATTGTAGACAGTCGTCTCCTACATGAAGTCTGAGTATTGTAGACAGTCGTCTCCTACATGAAGTCTGAGTATTGTAGACAGTCGTCTCCTACATGAAGTCTGAGTATTGTAGACAGTCGTCTCTTACACGAAGTCTGAGTATTGTAGACAGTCGTCTCCTACATGAAGTTTGAGTATTGTAGACAGTCGTCTCCTACATGAAGTCTGAGTATTGTAGACAGTCGTCTCTTACATGAAGTCTGAGTATTGTAGACAGTCGTCTGCTACATGAAGTCTGAGTATTGTAGACAGTCGTCTCCTACATGAAGTCTGAGTATTGTAGACAGTCGTTTCCTACATGAAATTTGAGTATTGTAGACAGTCGTCTCCTACATGAAGTCTGAGTATTGTAGACAGTCGTTTCCTACATGAAATCTGATTATTGTAGACAGTCGTTTCCTACATGAAATCTGAGTATTGTAGACAGTCGTTTCCTACATGAAATCTGAGTATTGTAGACAGTCGTCTCCTACATGAAGTCTGAGTGTTGTAGACAGTCGTCTCCTACATGAAGTTGAGTATTTAGACAGTCGTCTCTTACATGAAGTCTGAGTATTGTAGACAGTCGTTTCCTACATGAAATCTGAGTATTGTAGACAGTCGTCTCTTACATGAAGTCTGAGTATTGTAGACAGTCGTCTCCTACATGAAGTCTGAATATTGTAGATAGTCGTTTCCTACATGAAATTGAGTATTGTAGACAGTCTACATGAAATCTGAGTATTGTAGACAGTCGTTTCCTACATCAAATCTGAGTATTGTAGACAGTCGTCTCCTACATGAAGTCTGAGTATTGTAGACAGTCGTCTCCTACATGAAGTCTGAGTATTGTAGACAGTCGTCTCCTACATGAAGTTTGAGTATTGTAGACAGTCGTCTCCTACATGAAGTCTGAGTATTGTAGACAGTCGTCTCCTACATGAAGTTTGAGTATTGTAGACAGTCGTCCCCTACATGAAGTTTGAGTATTGTAGGCAGTCGTCTCCTACATGAAGTTTGAGTATTGTAGACAGTCGTCTGCTACATGAAGTTTGAGTATTGTAGACAGTCGTCTCCTACATGAAGTTTGAGTATTGTAGACAGTCGTCTCCTACATGAAGTTTGAGTATTGTAGACAGTCGTCTCCTACATGAAGTTTGAGTATTGTAGACAGTCGTCTCCTACATGAAGTTTGAGTGTTGTAGACAGTCGTCTCCTACATGAAATTTCAGTATTGTAGACGGTCGTCTCCTACATGAAGTTTGAGTATTGTAGGCATCGTCTCCTACATGAAGTTTGAGTATTGTAGACAGTCGTCTCCTTCATGAAGTCTGAGTATTGTAGACAGTCGTCTCCTACATGAAGTCTGAGTATTGTAGACAGTCGTCTCTTACATGAAGTCTGAGTATTGTAGACAGTTGTTTCCTACATGAAGTCTGAGTATTGTAGACAGTCGTCTCCTACATGAAGTCTGAGTAAAGTAGACAGTCGTCTCTTACATGAAGTCTGAGTATTGTAGACAGTCGTCTCCTACATGAAGTTTGAGTATTATAGACAGTCGTCTCCTACATGAAGTCTGAGTATTGTAGACAGTCGTTTCTTACATGAAGTCTGAGTATTGTAGACAGTCGTCTCCTACATGAAGTCTGAGTATTGTAGACAGTCGTCTCCTACATGAAGTCTGAGTATTGTAGACGGTTGTCTCTTACATGAAGTCTGAGTATTGTAGACAGTCGTTTCCTACATGAAGTCTGAGTATTGTAGACAGTCGTCTCCTACATGAAGTCTGAGTATTGTAGACAGTCGTCTCCTACATGAAGTCTGAGTATTGTAGACAGTTGTCTCCTACATGAAGTCTGAGTATTATAGACAGTCGTTTCCTACGTGGAGTCTGAGCATAGTAGACAGTCGTCTCCTACATGAAGTCTGAGTATTGTAGACAGTCGTTTCCTACATGGAGTCTGAGCATAGTAGACAGTCGTCTCCAACATGAAGTCTGATATATTGTAGACAGTCGTCTCCTACATGAAGTCTGAGTATTTTAGACAGTTGTCTCCTACATGAAGTCTGAGTATTGTAGACGGTTGTCTCTTACATGAAGTCTGAGTATTGTAGACAGTCGTCTCCTACATGAAGTCTGAGTATTGTAGACAGTCGTCTCTTACATGAAGTCTGAGTATTGTAGACAGTCGTCTCCTACATGAAGTTTGAGTATTGTAGACAGTCGTCTCCTACATGAAGTCTGAGTATTGTAGACAGTCGTCTCCTACATGAAGTCTGAGTATTGTAGACAGTCGTCTCCTACATGAAGTCTGAGTATTGTAGACAGTCGTCTCTTACACGAAGTCTGAGTATTGTAGACAGTCGTCTCCTACATGAAGTTTGAGTATTGTAGACAGTCGTCTCCTACATGAAGTCTGAGTATTGTAGACAGTCGTCTCTTACATGAAGTCTGAGTATTGTAGACAGTCGTCTCCTACATGAAGTCTGAGTATTGTAGACAGTCGTCTCCTACATGAAGTCTGAGTATTGTAGATAGTCGTTTCCTACATGAAATTTGAGTATTGTAGACAGTCGTTTCCTACATGAAGTCTGAGTATTGTAGACAGTCGTCTCCTACATGAAGTCTGAGTATTGTAGACAGTTGTCTCCTACATGAAGTCTGAGTATTGTAGACAGTCGTTTCCTACATGGAGTCTGAGTATAGTAGACAGTCGTCTCCTACATGAAGTCTGAGTATTGTAGACAGTTGTCTCCTACATGAAGTCTGAGTATTGTAGACAGTCGTTTCCTACGTGGAGTCTGAGCATAGTAGACAGTCGTCTCCTACATGAAGTCTGAGTATTGTAGACAGTCGTCTCCTACATGAAGTCTGAGTATTTTAGACAGTTGTCTCCTACATGAAGTCTGAGTCTTGTAGACGGTTGTCTCTTACATGAAGTCTGAGTATTGTAGACAGTTGTCTCCTACATGAAGTCTGAGTATTGTAGACAGTTGTCTCCTACATGAAGTCTGAGTATTGTAGACAGTCGTTTCCTACATGGAGTCTGAGTATTGTAGACAGTCGTTTCCTACATGAAATTTGAGTATTGTAGACAGTCGTCTCCTACATGAAGTCTGAGTATTGTAGACAGTCGTTTCCTACATGAAATCTGATTATTGTAGACAGTCGTTTCCTACATGAAATCTGAGTATTGTAGACAGTCGTTTCCTACATGAAATCTGAGTATTGTAGACAGTCGTCTCCTACATGAAGTCTGAGTGTTGTAGACAGTCGTCTCCTACATGAAGTTGAGTAATTTAGACAGTCGTCTCTTACATGAAGTCTGAGTATTGTAGACAGTCGTTTCCTACATGAAATCTGAGTATTGTAGACAGTCGTCTCTTACATGAAGTCTGAGTATTGTAGACAGTCGTCTCCTACATGAAGTCTGAATATTGTAGATAGTCGTTTCCTACATGAAATTTGAGTATTGTAGACAGTCTACATGAAATCTGAGTATTGTAGACAGTCGTTTCCTACATCAAATCTGAGTATTGTAACAGTCGTCTCCTACATGAAGTCTGAGTATTGTAGACAGTCGTCTCCTACATGAAGTCTGAGTATTGTAGACAGTCGTCTCCTACATGAAGTTTGAGTATTGTAGACAGTCGTCTCCTACATGAAGTCTGAGTATTGTAGACAGTCGTCTCCTACATGAAGTTTGAGTATTGTAGACAGTCGTCCCCTACATGAAGTTTGAGTATTGTAGGCAGTCGTCTCCTACATGAAGTCTGAGTATTGTAGACAGTCGTCTCTTACATGAAGTCTGAGTATTGTAGACAGTCGTCTCCTACATGAAGTCTGAGTATTGTAGACAGTCGTCTCCTACATGAAGTCTGAGTATTGTAGACGGTTGTCTCTTACATGAAGTCTGAGTATTGTAGACAGTCGTTTCCTACATGAAGTCTGAGTATTGTAGACAGTCGTCTCCTACATGAAGTCTGAGTATTGTAGACAGTCGTCTCCTACATGAAGTCTGAGTATTGTAGACAGTTGTCTCCTACATGAAGTCTGAGTTTTATAGACAGTCGTTTCCTAAGTGGAGTCTGAGCATAGTAGACAGTCGTCTCCTACATGAAGTCTGAGTATTGTAGACAGTCGTTTCCTACGTGGAGTCTGAGCATAGTAGACAGTCGTCTCCTACATGAAGTCTGATATATTGTAGACAGTCGTCTCCTACATGAAGTCTGAGTATTTTAGACAGTTGTCTCCTACATGAAGTCTGAGTATTGTAGACGGTTGTCTCTTACATGAAGTCTGAGTATTGTAGACAGTCGTCTCCTACATGAAGTCTGAGTATTGTAGACAGTCGTCTCTTACATGAAGTCTGAGTATTGTAGACAGTCGTCTCCTACATGAAGTTTGAGTATTGTAGACAGTCGTCTCCTACATGAAGTCTGAGTATTGTAGACAGTCGTCTCCTACATGAAGTCTGAGTATTGTAGACAGTCGTCTCCTACATGAAGTCTGAGTATTGTAGACAGTCGTCTCTTACACGAAGTCTGAGTATTGTAGACAGTCGTCTCCTACATGAAGTTTGAGTATTGTAGACAGTCGTCTCCTACATGAAGTCTGAGTATTGTAGACAGTCGTCTCTTACATGAAGTCTGAGTATTGTAGACAGTCGTCTCCTACATGAAGTGTGAGTATTGTAGACAGTCGTCTCCTACATGAAGTCTGAGTATTGTAGATAGTCGTTTCCTACATGAAATTTGAGTATTGTAGACAGTCGTTTCCTACATGAAGTCTGAGTATTGTAGACAGTCGTCTCCTACATGAAGTCTGAGTATTGTAGACAGTTGTCTCCTACATGAAGTCTGAGTATTGTAGACAGTCGTTTCCTACGTGGAGTCTGAGCATAGCAGACAGTCGTCTCCTACATGAAGTCTGAGTATTGTAGACAGTTGTCTCCTACATGAAGTCTGAGTATTGTAGACAGTCGTTTCCTACGTGGAGTCTGAGCATAGTAGACAGTCGTCTCCTACATGAAGTCTGAGTATTGTAGACAGTCGTCTCCTACATGAAGTCTGAGTATTTTAGACAGTTGTCTCCTACATGAAGTCTGAGTCTTGTAGACGGTTGTCTCTTACATGAAGTCTGAGTATTGTAGACAGTTGTCTCCTACATGAAGTCTGAGTATTGTAGACAGTTGTCTCCTACATGAAGTCTGAGTATTGTAGACAGTCGTTTCCTACATGGAGTCTGAGTATTGTAGACAGTCGTTTCCTACATGAAATTTGAGTATTGTAGACAGTCGTCTCCTACATGAAGTCTGAGTATTGTAGACAGTCGTTTCCTACATGAAATCTGATTATTGTAGACAGTCGTTTCCTACATGAAATCTGAGTATTGTAGACAGTCGTTTCCTACATGAAATCTGAGTATTGTAGACAGTCGTCTCCTACATGAAGTCTGAGTGTTGTAGACAGTCGTCTCCTACATGAAGTTGAGTAATTTAGACAGTCGTCTCTTACATGAAGTCTGAGTATTGTAGACAGTCGTTTCCTACATGAAATCTGAGTATTGTAGACAGTCGTCTCTTACATGAAGTCTGAGTATTGTAGACAGTCGTCTCCTACATGAAGTCTGAATATTGTAGATAGTCGTTTCCTACATGAAATTTGAGTATTGTAGACAGTCTACATGAAATCTGAGTATTGTAGACAGTCGTTTCCTACATCAAATCTGAGTATTGTAGACAGTCGTCTCCTACATGAAGTCTGAGTATTGTAGACAGTCGTCTCCTACATGAAGTCTGAGTATTGTAGACAGTCGTCTCCTACATGAAGTTTGAGTATTGTAGACAGTCGTCTCCTACATGAAGTCTGAGTATTGTAGACAGTCGTCTCCTACATGAAGTTTGAGTATTGTAGACAGTCGTCCCCTACATGAAGTTTGAGTATTGTAGGCAGTCGTCTCCTACATGAAGTTTGAGTATTGTAGACAGTCGTCTGCTACATGAAGTTTGAGTATTGTAGACAGTCGTCTCCTACATGAAGTCTGAGTATTGTAGACAGTCGTCTCCTATATTAAGTTTGAGTATTGTAGACAGTCGTCTCCTACATGAAGTTTGAGTATTGTAGGCAGTCGTCTCCTACATGAAGTTTGAGTATTGTAGACAGTCGTCTCCTACATGAAGTTTGAGTATTGTAGACAGTCGTCTCCTACATGAAGTTTGAGTGTTGTAGACAGTCGTCTCCTACATGAAATTTCAGTATTGTAGACGGTCGTCTCCTACATGAAGTTTGAGTATTGTAGGCATCGTCTCCTACATGAAGATTGAGTATTGTAGACAGTCGTCTCCTACACGAAGTTGGAGTATTGTAGACAGTCGTCTCCTACATGAAGTCTGAGTATTTTAGACAGTTGTCTCCTACATGAAGTCTGAGTATTGTAGACGGTTGTCTCTTACATGAAGTCTGAGTATTGTAGACAGTCGTCTCCTACATGAAGTCTGAGTATTGTAGACAGTCGTCTCTTACATGAAGTCTGAGTATTGTAGACAGTCGTCTCTTACATGAAGTCTGAGTATTGTAGACAGTCGTCTCCTACATGAAGTCTGAGTATTTTAGACAGTTGTCTCCTACATGAAGTCTGAGTATTGTAGACAGTCGTCTCCTACATGAAGTCTGAGTATTGTAGACAGTCGTCTCTTACATGAAGTCTGAGTATTGTAGACAGTCGTCTCCTACATGAAGTTTGAGTATTGTAGACAGTCGTCTCCTACATGAAGTCTGAGTATTGTAGACAGTCGTCTACTACATGAAGTCTGAGTATTGTAGACAGTCGTCTCTTACATGAAGTCTGAGTATTGTAGACAGTTGTTTCCTACATGAAGTCTGAGTATTGTAGACAGTCGTCTCCTACATGAAGTCAGAGTATTGTAGACAGTCGTCTCTTACACGAAGTCTGAGTTTTGTAGACAGTCGTCTCCTACATGAAGTTTGAGTATTGTAGACAGTTGTCTTCTACATGAAGTCTGAGTATTGTAGACAGTCGTCTCTTACATGAAGTCTGAGTATTGTAGACAGTCGTCTCTTACATGAAGTCTGAGTATTGTAGACAGTCGTCTGCTACATGAAGTCTGAGTATTGTAGACAGTCGTCTCCTACATGAAGTCTGAGTATTGTAGACAGTCGTTTCCTACATGAAATTTGAGTATTGTAGACAGTCGTCTCCTACATGAAGTCTGAGTATTGTAGACAGTCGTTTCCTACATGAAATCTGATTATTGTAGACAGTCGTTTCCTACATGAAATCTGAGTATTGTAGACAGTCGTTTCCTACATGAAATCTGAGTATTGTAGACAGTCGTCTCCTACATGAAGTCTGAGTGTTGTAGACAGTCGTCTCCTACATGAAGTTGAGTAATTTAGACAGTCGTCTCTTACATGAAGTCTGAGTATTGTAGACAGTCGTTTCCTACATGAAATCTGAGTATTGTAGACAGTCGTCTCTTACATGAAGTCTGAGTATTGTAGACAGTCGTCTCCTACATGAAGTCTGAATATTGTAGATAGTCGTTTCCTACATGAAATTTGAGTATTGTAGACAGTCTACATGAAATCTGAGTATTGTAGACAGTCGTTTCCTACATCAAATCTGAGTATTGTAGACAGTCGTCTCCTACATGAAGTCTGAGTATTGTAGACAGTCGTCTCCTACATGAAGTCTGAGTATTGTAGACAGTCGTCTCCTACATGAAGTTTGAGTATTGTAGACAGTCGTCTCCTACATGAAGTCTGAGTATTGTAGACAGTCGTCTCCTACATGAAGTTTGAGTATTGTAGACAGTCGTCCCCTACATGAAGTTTGAGTATTGTAGGCAGTCGTCTCCTACATGAAGTTTGAGTATTGTAGACAGTCGTCTGCTACATGAAGTTTGAGTATTGTAGACAGTCGTCTCCTACATGAAGTCTGAATATTGTAGACAGTCGTCTCCTATATAAGTTTGAGTATTGTAGACAGTCGTCTCCTACATGAAGTTTGAGTATTGTAGGCAGTCGTCTCCTACATGAAGTTTGAGTATTGTAGACAGTCGTCTCCTACATGAAGTTTGAGTATTGTAGACAGTCGTCTCCTACATGAAGTTTGAGTGTTGTAGACAGTCGTCTCCTACATGAAATTTCAGTATTGTAGACGGTCGTCTCCTACATGAAGTTTGAGTATTGTAGGCATCGTCTCCTACATGAAGTTTGAGTATTGTAGACAGTCGTCTCCTACACGAAGTTGGAGTATTGTAGACAGTCGTCTCCTACATGAAGTTTGAGTATTGTAGACAGTCGTCTCCTACATGAAGTCTGAGTATTGCAGACAGTCGTCTCCTACATGAAGTCTGAGTATTGTAGACAGTCGTCTCTTACATGAAGTCTGAGTATTGTAGACAGTTGTTTCCTACATGAAGTCTGAGTATTGTAGACAGTCGTCTCCTACATGAAGTCTGAGTAAAGTAGACAGTCGTCTCTTACATGAAGTCTGAGTATTGTAGACAGTCGTCTCCTACATGAAGTTTGAGTATTATAGACAGTCGTCTCCTACATGAAGTCTGAGTATTGTAGACAGTCGTCTCTTACATGAAGTCTGAGTATTGTAGACAGTCGTCTCCTACATGAAGTCTGAGTATTGTAGACAGTCGTCTCCTACATGAAGTCTGAGTATTGTAGACGGTTGTCTCTTACATGAAGTCTGAGTATTGTAGACAGTCGTTTCCTACATGAAGTCTGAGTATTGTAGACAGTCGTCTCCTACATGAAGTCTGAGTATTGTAGACAGTCGTCTCCTACATGAAGTCTGAGTATTGTAGACAGTTGTCTCCTACATGAAGTCTGAGTATTATAGACAGTCGTTTCCTACGTGGAGTCTGAGCATAGTAGACAGTCGTCTCCTACATGAAGTCTGAGTATTGTAGACAGTCGTTTCCTACGTGGAGTCTGAGCATAGTAGACAGTCGTCTCCTACATGAAGTCTGATATATTGTAGACAGTCGTCTCCTACATGAAGTCTGAGTATTTTAGACAGTTGTCTCCTACATGAAGTCTGAGTATTGTAGACGGTTGTCTCTTACATGAAGTCTGAGTATTGTAGACAGTCGTCTCCTACATGAAGTCTGAGTATTGTAGACAGTCGTCTCTTACATGAAGTCTGAGTATTGTAGACAGTCGTCTCCTACATGAAGTCTGAGTATTGTAGACAGTCGTCTCCTACATGAAGTCTGAGTATTGTAGATAGTCGTTTCCTACATGAAATTTGAGTATTGTAGACAGTCGTTTCCTACATGAAGTCTGAGTATTGTAGACAGTCGTCTCCTACATGAAGTCTGAGTATTGTAGACAGTTGTCTCCTACATGAAGTCTGAGTATTGTAGACAGTCGTTTCCTACGTGGAGTCTGAGCATAGTAGACAGTCGTCTCCTACATGAAGTCTGAGTATTGTAGACAGTCGTCTCCTACATGAAGTCTGAGTATTTTAGACAGTTGTCTCCTACATGAAGTCTGAGTCATGTAGACGGTTGTCTCTTACATGAAGTCTGAGTATTGTAGACAGTTGTCTCCTACATGAAGTCTGAGTATTGTAGACAGTTGTCTCCTACATGAAGTCTGAGTATTGTAGACAGTCGTTTCCTACGTGGAGTCTGAGTATTGTAGACAGTCGTTTCCTACATGAAATTTGAGTATTGTAGACAGTCGTCTCCTACATGAAGTCTGAGTATTGTAGACAGTCGTTTCCTACATGAAATCTGATTATTGTAGACAGTCGTTTCCTACATGAAATCTGAGTATTGTAGACAGTCGTTTCCTACATGAAATCTGAGTATTGTAGACAGTCGTCTCCTACATGAAGTCTGAGTATTGTAGACAGTCGTCTCCTACATGAAGTTGAGTAATTTAGACAGTCGTCTCTTACATGAAGTCTGAGTATTGTAGACAGTCGTTTCCTACATGAAATCTGAGTATTGTAGACAGTCGTCTCTTACTTGAAGTCTGAGTATTGTAGACAGTCGTCTCCTACATGAAGTCTGAATATTGTAGATAGTCGTTTCCTACATGAAATTTGAGTATTGTAGACAGTCTACATGAAATCTGAGTATTGTAGACAGTCGTTTCCTACATCAAATCTGAATATTGTAGACAGTCGTCTCCTACATGAAGTCTGAGTATTGTAGACAGTCGTCTCCTACATGAAGTCTGAGTATTGTAGACAGTCGTCTCCTACATGAAGTTTGAGTATTGTAGACAGTCGTCTCCTACATGAAGTCTGAGTATTGTAGACAGTCGTCTCCTACATGAAGTTTGAGTATTGTAGACAGTCGTCCCCTACATGAAGTTTGAGTATTGTAGGCAGTCGTCTCCTACATGAAGTTTGAGTATTGTAGACAGTCGTCTGCTACATGAAGTTTGAGTATTGTAGACAGTCGTCTCCTACATGAAGTCTGAGTATTGTAGACAGTCGTCTCCTATATTAAGTTTGAGTATTGTAGACAGTCGTCTCCTACATGAAGTTTGAGTATTGTAGGCAGTCGTCTCCTACATGAAGTTTGAGTATTGTAGACAGTCGTCTCCTACATGAAGTTTGAGTATTGTAGACAGTCGTCTCCTACATGAAGTTTGAGTGTTGTAGACAGTCGTCTCCTACATGAAATTTCAGTATTGTAGACGGTCGTCTCCTACATGAAGTTTGAGTATTGTAGGCATCGTCTCCTACATGAAGTTTGAGTATTGTAGACAGTCGTCTCCTACACGAAGTTGGAGTATTGTAGACAGTCGTCTCCTACATGAAGTCTGAGTATTTTAGACAGTTGTCTCCTACATGAAGTCTGAGTATTGTAGACGGTTGTCTCTTACATGAAGTCTGAGTATTGTAGACAGTCGTCTCCTACATGAAGTCTGAGTATTGTAGACAGTCGTCTCTTACATGAAGTCTGAGTATTGTAGACAGTCGTCTCTTACATGAAGTCTGAGTATTGTAGACAGTCGTCTCCTACATGAAGACTGAGTATTTTAGACAGATGTCTCCTACTTGAAGTCTGAGTATTGCAGACGGTTGTCTCTTACATGAAGTCTGAGTATTGTAGACAGTCGTCTCCTACATGAAGTCTGAGTATTGTAGACAGTCGTCTCTTACATGAAGTCTGAGTATTGTAGACAGTCGTCTCCTACATGAAGTTTGAGTATTGTAGACAGTCGTCTCCTACATGAAGTCTGAGTATTGTAGACAGTCGTCTCCTACATGAAGTCTGAGTATTGTAGACAGTCGTCTCTTACATGAAGTCTGAGTATTGTAGACAGTTGTTTCCTACATGAAGTCTGAGTATTGTAGACAGTCGTCTCCTACATGAAGTCAGAGTATTGTAGACAGTCGTCTCTTACACGAAGTCTGAGTATTGTAGACAGTCGTCTCCTACATGAAGTTTGAGTATTGTAGACAGTTGTCTCCTACATGAAGTCTGAGTATTGTAGACAGTCGTCTCTTACATGAAGTCTGAGTATTGTAGACAGTCGTCTGCTACATGAAGTCTGAGTATTGTAGACAGTCGTCTCCTACATGAAGTCTGAGTATTGTAGACAGTCGTTTCCTACATGAAATTTGAGTATTGTAGACAGTCGTCTCCTACATGAAGTCTGAGTATTGTAGACAGTCGTTTCCAACATGAAATCTGATTATTGTAGACAGTCGTTTCCTACATGAAATCTGAGTATTGTAGACAGTCGTTTCCTACATGAAATCTTAGTATTGTAGACAGTCGTCTCCTACATGAAGTCTGAGTGTTGTAGACAGTCGTCTCCTACATGAAGTTGAGTAATTTAGACAGTCGTCTCTTACATGAAGTCTGAGTATTGTAGACAGTCGTTTCCTACATGAAATCTGAGTATTGTAGACAGTCGTCTCTTACATGAAGTCTGAGTATTGTAGACAGTCGTCTCCTACATGAAGTCTGAATATTGTAGATAGTCGTTTCCTACATGAAATTTGAGTATTGTAGACAGTCTACATGAAATCTGAGTATTGTAGACAGTCGTTTCCTACATCAAATCTGAGTATTGTAGACAGTCGTCTCCTACATGAAGTCTGAGTATTGTAGACAGTCGTCTCCTACATGAAGTCTGAGTATTGTAGACAGTCGTCTCCTACATGAAGTTTGAGTATTGTAGACAGTCGTCTCCTACATGAAGTCTGAGTATTGTAGACAGTCGTCTCCTACATGAAGTTTGAGTATTGTAGACAGTCGTCCCCTACATGAAGTTTGAGTATTGTAGGCAGTCGTCTCCTACATGAAGTTTGAGTATTGTAGACAGTCGTCTGCTACATGAAGTTTGAGTATTGTAGACAGTCGTCTCCTACGTGAAGTCTGAGTATTGTAGACAGTCGTCTCCTACATGAAGTCTGAGTAAAGTAGACAGTCGTCTCTTACATGAAGTCTGAGTATTGTAGACAGTCGTCTCCTACATGAAGTTTGAGTATTATAGACAGTCGTCTCCTACATGAAGTCTGAGTATTGTAGACAGTCGTTTCTTACATGAAGTCTGAGTATTGTAGACAGTCGTCTCCTACATGAAGTCTGAGTATTGTAGACAGTCGTCTCCTACATGAAGTCTGAGTATTGTAGACGGTTGTCTCTTACATGAAGTCTGAGTATTGTAGACAGTCGTTTCCTACATGAAGTCTGAGTATTGTAGACAGTCGTCTCCTACATGAAGTCTGAGTATTGTAGACAGTCGTCTCCTACATGAAGTCTGAGTATTGTAGACAGTTGTCTCCTACATGAAGTCTGAGTATTATAGACAGTCGTTTATTACGTGGAGTCTGAGCATAGTAGACAGTCGTCTCCTACATGAAGTCTGAGTATTGTAGACAGTCGTTTCCTACGTGGAGTCTGAGCATAGTAGACAGGCGTCTCCTACATGAAGTCTGATATATTGTAGACAGTCGTCTCCTACATGAAGTCTGAGTATTTTAGACAGTTGTCTCCTACATGAAGTCTGAGTATTGTAGACGGTTGTCTCTTACATGAAGTCTGAGTATTGTAGACAGTCGTCTCCTACATGAAGTCTGAGTATTGTAGACAGTCGTCTCTTACATGAAGTCTGAGTATTGTAGACAGTCGTCTCCTACATGAAGTTTGAGTATTGTAGACAGTCGTCTCCTACATGAAGTCTGAGTATTGTAGACAGTCGTCTCCTACATGAAGTCTGAGTATTGTAGACAGTCGTCTCCTACATGAAGTCTGAGTATTGTAGACAGTCGTCTCTTACACGAAGTCTGAGTATTGTAGACAGTCGTCTCCTACATGAAGTTTGAGTATTGTAGACAGTCGTCTCCTACATGAAGTCTGAGTATTGTAGACAGTCGTCTCTTACATGAAGTCTGAGTATTGTAGACAGTCGTCTCCTACATGAAGTCTGAGTATTGTAGACAGTCGTCTCCTACATGAAGTCTGAGTATTGTAGATAGTCGTTTCCTACATGAAATTTGAGTATTGTAGACAGTCGTTTCCTACATGAAGTCTGAGTATTGTAGACAGTCGTCTCCTACATGAAGTCTGAGTATTGTAGACAGTTGTCTCCTACATGAAGTCTGAGTATTGTAGACAGTCGTTTCCTACGTGGAGTCTGAGCATAGCAGACAGTCGTCTCCTACATGAAGTCTGAGTATTGTAGACAGTTGTCTCCTACATGAAGTCTGAGTATTGTAGACAGTCGTTTCCTACGTGGAGTCTGAGCATAGTAGACAGTCGTCTCCTACATGAAGTCTGAGTATTATAGACAGTCGTCTCCTACATGAAGTCTGAGTATTTTAGACAGTTGTCTCCTACATGAAGTCTGAGTCTTGTAGACGGTTGTCTCTTACATGAAGTCTGAGTATTGTAGACAGTTGTCTCCTACATGAAGTCTGAGTATTGTAGACAGTTGTCTCCTACATGAAGTCTGAGTATTGTAGACAGTCGTTTCCTACGTGGAGTCAGAGTATTGTAAACAGTCCGCTAATACATGGGCTGTTGTTCTTAGAAGGCCATTCTGGCTACATTCCGTAATTTTAAAAAAAAATTATAATTAAAGAGTTCCTTCACTCCTTAAGGCGTCTGAGGAACACGATGCTAGTGCATACATTTATCAATGACCATCAGCTCATTCTGTGTGGTTTGTGGTCGACATTACGCTCAATCGCAGTACTCTCCCAGGGAAATAGAACTTAGATACTAAAAATGTGTATTTACAATCAGACCTTATATATAATATTAACCTCAGATGGTAGATGTACAAAAAAGGTGATTTGCAGAATAGCTCAGGCAAAAGCAACTTTCCCAAAAATCATTATATACTGTGAAATCCATTTTTGACTATAGAAACAAGAAAAAGAGTTCTTAAAAAGTCTTAACATATGGATGTGAATCATGGGCAATAGGTCAACAGACAACAACATTACTGGAGGCTGTAGAAATGTGGTTTTACAGAAGAATGTTGAGAATACCATGAACAGCTAAGAGGAGTATTAAAAACGTTCTGAAAAAGGCCAAAGCAAAAACAGAGCTAATATCCAATATTAAGAAGAAACAATCATAAATTTTTGGCCATGTAATGAGAAGGGAACAACTGGGATATATTATAACAACTGGCAAAATCGAGGGACGAAGAGATAGAGGGAAGAAAAGAGAAAAAATAACAGACAGCTTAAGAGAATGGCTTGGCAGAAGGTCAACAACAGAAATGATAAATAAGTGTCGAGATCGAAAGTTGTGATGAAACCTGATCACCTACGCCAGCAGGCTTAGCACTTGATCAAGATTATATAAATATATATATTTTTTTTTTGTAAAGACACATGCACATATACAGGGACACACTAAAACTACAACACAAACGCCTTAGATAATAAACATATATAACAAGGAACTTCACTAGTTCGACTACATGCTTTCAAGTACACAATTTCAACTCAACAACTTCAACTCAACAATTTCAACTCAACAACTTCAACACCATGACTTCAACCTTCCCGACATCAACTATGCATACGCTGACACATGCATCTTAAAGTTCAACATAAAGTGCTCTCTACATAGCTCATCAAACAATGAAACTCACCTACTCCCAAAGGTGTCTTTTACTAACTTGTTCTGTAGACTCAGGTCTAATCGGGGGGGAACAAAAGAAAACCAAAAAAAAAAAAAACAACTATTATTTACATTTGACAGAAGTCAAAAGCAATACAATTCAGCAAAATACATCGACAACACGGGACATAAAAGTTGGCGTAGGCGATCATGTCTTTTCATATTACTCTATCCACAGTGCACCATAACAGTTCTGTTGTTGACTGTTCACCGTGTCACGTCACCGACCAATCTAGTATCTTCTCTCTTTGTCGTCCGTGATCTCTCATTCCCTGTATTTTCCCAGTTGTAACTAAGTATTCCAGCTTTCCTCTTCTCATAAGGTGCCTGAAAAATGTTAATCATTTCTTTCTGATGTTTTTTTTTTATGAGCTCTCATTTTGTGCTTGCCTTTTTGAGAATGTCCTCGTTCTTTTTAACGGCCAAGAGAGCTCTCCACATTCTTCAAGAGATATTCCATCTCTGTGGCTTTTGCATTTTTAATTGTTTGTCTACTGTCCATTAGTCACTTTTTACCAGATCTTGAGTTTTAGTGAGTTAAACAGTGTACTAGGCGAGTGAGAAGTAGAAGAGTTAACAGGAGAATGACCAAGACGTTACTCAGCCAGGCTGAGAACTGTTCAGTTTGGAGGACATCTCGTGATGGTATGATTAGGCTGTCACGTAACCAAACTAAACGGATTAAGGCGAATTTCCTGAGTTTAGTCAGTTCTCGCTGGTATCTCGTAGCGACAACAAGTACAGTTTTAAGTCCGGGATTTGTGCCAGCGAGACGAGGCATATCATGGAGAGAATGGCTGATTATTAGAATTAGTTAGGAATAGGTAGATAGAAAAGAAGTAGAAAGATCAGCCAAACAGAAACATGAAGTTAGCTAGACAAAGAATGATGTAGATGTCTGGGTCCACCCTGGACAGGCTTATAGAACTTAGAAGTTCTGTTAGAGATAGCCAGTTAGAGATAGCCAGTTAGAGATAACCAGTTAGAGATAGCCAGTTAGAGATAACCAGTTAGAGATAGCCAGTTAGAGATAACCAGTTAGAGATAGCCAGTTAGAGATAACAAGTTAGAGATAGCCAGTTAGAGATAGCCAGTTAGAAATTGCCAGTTAGAGATAGCCAGTTAGAAACAACTGAGTAGCAGTTGTAGATTTATAGATTTCACTCAGAAGTGAGGGGGCCTCGGTAGCTTAGTTGGGAATACCACTCGACTGGACTACCGACGTTTGGACAACCCGTGTTCGATTCCCGCTGGGAGCAGTGTGAGTTGTACTCGTGGTTGGGAAAAAAAATACCCCCACGGTTGACCCAGCCGTTGACAGAAATGGGTACCAGGGTATTACCATGGGAAGGTGAGGAATGTCGCCTCGCATCTGAGTTTCGATGCTTGAGGCTACACTATACAGAAATCTCCGAACATTTCTGGATAGGCGGTCGAGCACATATGGGTGTAAACTCGCGTGCTAAGACGCCGGTTCCAGAAAAAAAAATCCGGTACCCATTAAAGGCTGGGTGAACACGGAAGCCGTCGGTTGGGATCGAACCCTACCTCTTGTCCTTTGTAGTCCAGTTCACTAACCACTGAGCTATCGCGGCTGCCAAAGTCAGAATAAGTTCAACTATATATCACGATGACTTCTCGTTTCTCACTTCTAATGACATAGACTTATTGCACACGACGTTTTTCATTCTCTAAAATGCTACTTCGACCTGCTTTTTACTTCTGTGATGCATCTTCCGTCTGATGTTATTATTGCGCCCTAGTATTTGACTCTCTCCACTCCTAGTATTTGACTCTCTCCACTCCTAGTATTTGACTCTCTCCACTCCTAGTATTTGACTCTCTCCACTCCCAGTATTTGACTCTCTCCACTCCTAGTATTTGACTCTCTCCACTCCCAGTATTTGACTCTCTCCACTCCTAGTATTTGACTCTCTCCACTCCTAGTATTTGACTCTCTCCACTCCTAGTATTTGACTCTCTCCACTCCTAGTATTTGACTCTCTCCACAACTAGTATTTGACTCTCTCCACTCCTAGTATTTGACTCTCTCCACAACTAGTATTTGACTCTCTCCACTCCTAGTATTTGACTCTCTCCACTCCTAGTATTTAACTCTCTCCGCTCCTAGTATTTAACTCTCTCCGCTCCTAGTATTTCACTCTCTCCACTCCTAGTATTTAACTCTCTCCACTCCTCGTATTTGACTCTCTCCACTCCTAGTATTTGACTCTCTCCACTTGTTTCATATTTATATTGCATAATACAAAACGCAAAATATAGACCTGTGGAAATGTAACAATTGCCAAAATAGTAATAAATAATTGTTGTTATGATGTGGCCTGAAACAGAAGTAAACATGTTACATTGTTTGAAACTATGAAACAAATCCTGTGTTTAGATCTAGGTAAGAGTGCCTTTAATTTCTCTGTCTTTTCTGGTATTTTGTGCGTGTATTCGCCCAGGCGCTAATTTAATATAACCATCTCTTCCTGATTAGATTTGTATGTCGGCAAGTCAACAACGTTCGGTTCCTGTTCTTCGCATAACTGCTCTGTCGTCTGATTTCTTAGCTCCCTAGGGACCCTATTGGGCGCCAACAGGATGAGCTGTTCACCATCTTCTCTTTTCTTCCCTTTATTTTGGTTACTAGTCTGTTGACTTCTTGGAATGTTTTCAGCTTTCAGTCTCTGACGTCATTAATTCGTGTTCTATATTTGTTCTATATGCACTCCTCCACTTTTAACTGTTTGCTTCAGTTTGTTCTTGTGCATGCAGTTAAAAAATGTCTCAGCAAAATGGTCTTCGTCGTCCTGTTACAATGTATTTACTATAGTATATGTTTGGCTGATCTGTTATAAAGTGTTTACTATAGTATATGTTTGGCTGATCTGTTATAAAGTGTTTACTATAGTATATGTTTGGCTGATCTGTTATAAAGTGTTTACTATAGTATATGTTTGGCTGATCTGTTATAAAGTGTTTACTATAGTATATGTTTGGCTGATCTGTTATAAAGTGTTTACTGTAGTATATGTTTGCCTGGTCTGTTATAAAGTGTTTAATGTAGTATATGTTTGGCTGATCTGTTTATAAAGTGTTTAATGTAGTATATGTTTGGCTGATCTGTTATAAAGTGTTTACTATAGTATATGTTTGGCTGATCTGTTATAAAGTGTTTACTGTAGTATATGTTTGCCTGGTCTGTTATAAAGTGTTTACTGTAGTATATGTTTGGCTGATCTGTTATAAAGTATATAGTATATGTTTGGCCGTCCCACAACAAAAAGATAAATGAAATTTTTAGGACATGAGAAGAGACATAACATCCCACTAAAAGTCATCTTGGAAGGAAAGGTACAAGGTAGACGAGGCAGACCAAGACTAAAGTTGACTTAAACCATCAAAAGAGTGGACAGGTGAACCTATGACAACGTGACAATCAAAACAAGAGACAGAAACAAAGGGCGCTCCATGGTAGCCAACCTTTGGTGTGGAGACGAAGTCCATTGGATGAGTAACTGAGAAGATTAATATGTGGTTGAACCTGTCTCGCCAAGAGGAAGCTCAAACACACGAGACAACAAAGTACCTTAATCACCTTCAATATGGGAGCCTCGATAGCTCAGTGGTTAGTGAACTGGGCTACAAAGGACATGAGGTAGGGTTTGATCCCAACCGACGACTTCCGGCTCACCCAGCCTTAATGGGTACCGATTTTTTTGTGTGGGAAAGTAAAGTGGCACTGGCGTAATACCGACCACATTAACCCAAATGTCATGTGCTGAAGGTCTGTAAAAATTACGGTCACTAACACCATTTACGGTCACTAACACCCATTACGCCACTTGGCGTAACGGGTGTTCTTTACTTTTTTTTTACTTTCAATATGCTCACGGCAAGAATGATAATTATTGATATCAGGACAGAAGATGGCGAAAAGTATGCTCGTTAATATCCATCCATCGACCGAGCTGAGTGCGGTTAAAGAAGGCAGTTGGAAGTCGAAGAAGTTAGACCAAAATGGTAACTGCCGTGGCTGGGAAAATAGTTTAACAAAATAATTCTGTTCATGCAGAAGATGGATGTTTCGGGACGAAAGTTATCGCGGATTTGTCGTAAACTAGTGACTCAACGAAACCATTTGCACTTAACGCCAAGGGAGAAATCATAAAAAAATGCTCACGTCACGGAATCATCTGTTGAATACGGAGAATTCCGTGCACAATAAAGAAAGAGAAATGTAAAAAAAAAAACCTAAAATGAGCCGAGGATCACACGAGAGCAGGAAATATTTGAGAGAAATTCAAGTTGCTACTGGAGCAATCATTTCTGCTTATTGTGACGGGGCATAGGAGGTGCTACTGATTGTTTTGTCCTGAAGCAACGATATGGCTGAGGATGATGCCAGAAGTAAAGAAATAAACTTACAGAATATTGCTCAAAAGTGATTGTTCGTGAATGTCAACTTCCGGTATAGCGCTGTATTCCTGGAGTTGTCTATAATTAGGACTTGTCCTCAATGCTGACGTCACTTCATGGCTCCGATTGGTCGCGTCATCTTACTTCGTGCCAGCCAATCAAATTGAAAATGATGCTTACATAACATGACGTCAACGGCAACGGACGTGTGACACCATACAACTTGATGTTGTGAAACGGAGAGAACGATTCAATAGCTTGTTTCATAACTCGTGCCCAACTTTAAAAATCGATAGCTTTTTAACCACTTGTTGTAAGATATTCAAAATTTGCATGTAAAGTTATAATGATTAGAACCCAACAGGGAATTAATTCCATTAAAAAAAAACATTTGGTTATTATTGTTGCTTATTTGATTTATATAAATTTATAACGACCCATTGACGTAGTCAAAACTTGATGTTTACAGTATTTTAAACTAAAATTAGCGAGTACAAATCCATACACTGTAGAATTTACGTATTTGCACGCTTTCCCCGTGGTTTTTTTTGACACAATTAGACACTTGAGAAATTGTGTGTTCCATTTCCGTTCATACATAGGTGTAGACGTGGAACAATAACATTTATCATGAGTCTTAAAATGAAATTCTGCAGTTTACAAAACATCGCAATAAAAATGTATGACTATTTTTGCAAAGAGGCTAAACGAGGAAGATTATTTCATTCTTTAGAAAACCCTGAGAATAGGACAAGACACATTTTGGATTTATCTAAACGGTTATTTAATCGCTGGATTCAAGCACGTGACCGTCAATGTTCAAAATATACAAAATCACAAGGAAGAGCAAAAATGTTGGATAATTTCGACAGTGAACTTATTAGAAGTGAAATTCGCAAAATGTTGGGTATGAATGAAACTGTTACAATAAGAAAATTAAAAGTATCGCTGAAAAAAAACAACAGTATTGAAATATCAAAGTCTACATTATGGAGGAATGTGAGAGCTGCAGGCTTTACATTCAGAAAGTATTCCAATGGTCGAAACATCATCTGTGAGAAGCCACATATAGTTGGCATGAGAAGCAAGTACTTACGTGAAGTAAAAGAGGTGCGCAAGCAATGTTGTGATATTGTGTACTTGGATGAAACATGGATCAATGCTCACCACACTAACCAAAGGGAATGGCAGTCATCAGACGGAAAGATTAAGAGATTAATACCTAGCAGCAAAGGACAGCGCTTGATAATTGCTCATGCAGGTAGTCGACAACATGGACTAATACAGAATGCAGAGCTCATTTTTCTTTCAAAATCCATAGAAAATCGGGATTATCACTCTGAGATGAATGGTCACATATTTAGACATTGGATTGAAAATTCTGTTCTCCCATCACTAGATCGACCATCTTGCCTAATAATGGACAATGCAGCGTACCACAACATTGTTGCACTTGAAGATAAAGTCCCGACGTCATCCAGTACAAAAGATGCTATTAAGATATGGCTCACAAAGGATTACATACAATTTAATAACATGTACTTAAAACCTGAATTACTATCTCTAGCAAAGCAAAAACAGAGGACAAAGATTTTTCAAATAGATAAGATTATCCAAGAGCACGGTCATATAAGTTTGAGGCTGCCACCTTACCATGCTCATTTAAATCCAATAGAACTAATCTGGGCAAAATTAAAAGGACAAGTGGCAGATGAAAATACAAAATTCAAAATATGCGATGTAAAGACTCTTGCTAATCTCGCTTTATTAAATATAGACAAAGATTATTGGGCTAAATGTGAAGACCACGTCTTAAAACAGGAAGAGGAATATTGGAAAAATGATGGTTTGTGGAATATTCAACCCTAAACAAACAGTTATTAATCTTTTAGACTCGTCTGATTCAGAATGAAAGTATATAGCCCCCACAATGTTGGCCCCTATATTACCTTAAATTAGTTCAACAAACGGTCCTTTCAGGACCACACAACTATGAAAATTGGACATACAGGTATACCTTGATATTATCGTCCGTCCTCGAACTGAGAAGACAATAATTCTCCTGGTGTTTTTCCTTATTCAGTTATTTCCCCATTACGGCCACGCCTTTACCTACTGAAAATTAATCATAGACCAGCAACTACGGTAATTTCTATTATTTAAGGGTTCACAATTTACAATTTTGACAAACATCAAAGAAATTCGCCGCTTTAAGAAAACTGCAGCTGCAAGATATTTGTTAAATATACATTTAAAGGGTCTTTTGCATTCTAATAACATTTGGAAAATTTCAACAGTATTTAGCAAATGGTTTCTGAGCAATAGCGTTTTGAAGTTGGGCAAGTGATTTGAAACGAGCTATAGCAATGCAGTGATTGTCTCATCTCCAATCTGACTCCAGATGATGTTGTCACACAGACATCACGTCACGTCACCAGTAATCTTTCATTCTGGTCTTTTCCATACGCGCAGAATCATCATTGCATATTCGAGAATTTCATCTTGACTATTAGTTATAATCTCATTTATTTCAGCATATCTCTCTCTCTCTCTCTCTCTCTCTCTCTCTCTCTCTGTCTCTCTCTCTCCATTGCTACACGAGAACTATTCCCTGTCGACAGTAAAAAAGACTTTTTATTAAAATGCTATTTCCGTTTTAGTTTTCATTGCGTGGACTTCTCCAAGATGGACTCCGCTGCTGTTCATATTGTCCCTGCATGTGAAAGAGAAGAACCGATGTGACATGCAATATCACAGTCAAATTCTGCGGATTGAATTTTAAACATTCGAAAACGAGGCTGGCTGGCTGCCAGATTGAAACAAAATAGCCATCACGATTGAAGGGAAATATGATGACGAGTGTTGATATTTTCCCATAAGAATCACCTCATTTTACGGGTCATGTGGTTACTATCACACCAGTTCGCCCTAATTTCTGCGGTGAATTTATGTTCAGAGAGAATAGTAACGCTGGGTCGTTACGAAGAAAATTTTGTTACATTTGAGAAGTGAATTCGGAATCTCCGAAAGTAACCGTGGATGGCAAAGATATTTAAATAGAAAGTATTTCTTCATCTGCGAACATTGTTCAGTTAGGCTGGGATTGTGGATTCTCTGATGAAATATGGTGTATGTTTGAGGCTAGTATTGGATAATCTCTGATGAAATGTGGTGTATGTTTGAGGCTAGTATTGGATAATCTCTGATGAAATGTGGTGTATGTTTGAGGCTGGTATTGTGAATCATCTGATGAAATGTGGTGTATGTTTGAGGCTGGTATTGTGAATCATCTGATGAAATGTGGTGTATGTTTGAGGCTGGATTTGTGAATCATCTGATGAATTGTGATGTATGTTTGTGGCTAGTATTGGATAATCTCCGATGAAATGTGGTGTATGTTTGAGGCTAGTATTGGATAATCTCTGACGAAATGTGGTGTATGTTTGAGGCTAGTATTGGATAATCTCTGATGAAATGTGGTGTATGTTTGAGGCTAGTATTGGATAATCTCTGATGAAATGTGGTGTATGTTTGAGGCTAGTATTGGATAATCTCTGATGAAATGTGGTGTATGTTTGAGTCTAGTATTGGATAATCTCTGATGAAATGTGGTGTATGTTTGAGGCTGGTATTGTGAATCATCTGATGAAATGTGGTGTATGTTTGAGGCTGGTATTGTGAATCATCTGATGAAATGTGGTGTATGTTTGAGGCTGGTATTGTGAATCATCTGATGAAATGTGGTGTAAGTTTGAGGCTGGTATTGTGAATCATCTGATGAAATGTGGTGTATGTTTGAGGCTGGTATTGTGAATCATCTGATGAAATGTGGTGTATGTTTGAGGCTGGATTTGTGAATCATCTGATGAATTGTGATGTATGTTTGTGGCTAGTATTGGATAATCTCCGATGAAATGTGGTGTATGTTTGAGGCTAGTATTGGATAATCTCTGACGAAATGTGGTGTATGTTTGAGGCTAGTATTGGATAATCTCTGATGAAATGTGGTGTATGTTTGAGGCTAGTATTGGATAATCTCTGATGAAATGTGGTGTATGTTTGAGGCTAGTATTGGATAATCTCTGATGAAATGTGGTGTATGTTTGAGTCTAGTATTGGATAATCTCTGATGAAATGTGGTGTATGTTTGAGGCTGGTATTGTGAATCATCTGATGAAATGTGGTGTATGTTTGAGGCTGGTATTGTGAATCATCTGATGAAATGTGGTGTAAGTTTGAGGCTGGATTTGTGAATCATCTGATGAAATGTGGTGTATGTTTGAGGCTAGTATTGGATAATCTCTGATGAAATGTGGTGTATGTTTGAGGCTGGATTTGTGAATCATCTGATGAAATGTGGTGTATGTTTGAGGCTGGTATTGTGAATCATCTGATGAAATATGGTGTATGTTTGAGGCTTGTATTGGATATTCTCTTATGAAATGTGGTGTATGTTTGAGGCTAGTATTGGATAATCTCTGATGAAATGTGGTGAATGTTTGAGGCTGTTATTGTGAATCATCTGATGAAATGTGGTGTATGTTTGAGGCTGGTATTGTGAATCATCTGATGAAATGTGGTGTATGTTTGAGGCTGGATTTGTGAATCATCTGATGAAATGTGGTGCATGTTTGAGGCTGGTATTGTGAATCATCCGATGAAATGTGGTATATGTTTGAGGCTGGTATTGTGAATCATCTGATGAAATGTGGTGTATGTTTGAGGCTGGTATTGTGAATCATCTGATGAAATGTGGTATATGTTTGAGGTTGGTATTGTGAATCATCTGATGAAATGTGGTGTATGTTTGAGGCTGGTATTGTGAATCATCTGATGAAATATGGTGTATGTTTGGGGCTGGTATTGTGAATTATCTGATAAAATATGATGTATGTTTGAGGCTAGTATTGTGAATCATCTGATGAAACGTGATGTATTTTTCATGGTTCCCGTTCAACTAAACAATTTCTATTCTTCGATGGTGTCTCAGGTCCACATAGTTCTCGTCATGTCTGAGTGGTTGAGACAGTCTTGTTTTAAAACAAAGAGACATTCTTGTAGAACACGTCAAACATGTAAGAGAGAGAAAGAGTCTTTTAGAACAGGTCAGACATGCAAGAGAGAGAGAGAGAGTCTTGTAGTGCAGGTCAGACATGCGAGAGAGAGAGTCTTGTAGAACAGGTCAGACATGCGAGAGAGAGGGTCTTGTAGAACAGGTCAGACATGCGAGAGAGAGAGAGAGTCTTGTAGAACAGGTCAGACATGCGAGAGAGAGTCTTGTAGAACAGGTCAGACATGCGAGAGAAATAGTCCTGTAGAACAGTCAGACATGCGAGAGAGAGAGAGAGAGAGAGCAGGAGAGTCTTGTAGAACAGGTCTTAATTTCAGAGAGTCTTGTAGAACAGGTCTTAATTTCAGAGAGAGTCTTATAGAACAGGTCTTAATTTCAGAGAGAGTCTTATAGAACAGGTCTTCATGTGTAAGGGAGTCTTATAGAACAGGTCTTAATTTCAGAGAGTCTTATAGAACAGGTCTTCATGTGTAAGGGAGTCTTATAGAACAGGTCTTAATTTCAGAGAGAGTCTTGTAGAACAGGTCAGACATGCGAGAGAGAGAGAGAGAGTCTTGTAGAACAGGTCAGACATGCGAGAGAGAGAGAGAGAGAGAGAGAGAGAGAGTCTTGTAGAACAGGTCAGACATGCAAGAGAGAGAGTCTTGTACAACAGGTCAGACCTGCAAGAGAGAGAGAGTCTTGTAGAACAGGTCAGACATGCAAGAGAGAGAGAGTCTTGTAGAACATGTACTTCATGTATATATATAATACTCTTCATGTGTAAGGGAGTCTTATAGAACATGTCTTAATTTCAGAGAGAGTCTTGTAGAACAGGTCAGACATGCGAGAGAGAGAGAGAGAGAGAGAGAGAGAGAGAGAGACTTGTAGAATAAGTCAGACATGCGAGAGAGAGAGAGAGAGAGTCTTGTAGAACAGGTCAGACATGCGAGAGAGAGTCTTGTAGAACAGGTCAGACATGAGAGAGAGAGTCTTTTGGAGCAGATCAGACATGCGAGAGAGAGTCTTGAAGAACAGGTCAGACATGCGAGAGAGAGAGAGAGTCTTGTAGAACAGGTCAGACATGCGAGAGAGAGTCTTGTAGAACAGGTCAGACATGAGAGAGAGAGAGAGTCTTTTGGAGCAGGTCAGACATGCGAGAGAGAGAGAGAGTCTTGAAGAACATGTCTGACATGGGAGAGAGAGTTTTTTGGAACAGGTCAGACATGAGAGTCTTGAAGAACAGGTCAGACGTGTAAGAGAGAGAGAGAGTCTTGAAGAAAAGGTCAGACATGCGAGAGAGAGAGAGTCTTGAAGAACACGTCTGACATGCGAGAGAGAGAGAGAGAGAGAGAGAGAGAGAGAGAGAGAGAGAGAGAGAATCTCGAAGAACAGGTCAGACATGCGAGAGAGAGAGAGAGAGAGAGAGAATCTCGAAGAACAGGTCAGACATGCGAGAGAGAGAGAGAGAGTCTTGAAGAACAGGTCTGACATGCGAGAGAGAGAGAGAGAGAGAGAGAGAGAGAGACAGTCTTGAAGAACAGGTCTGACATGCGAGAGAGAGAGAGAAAGAGAGTCTTAAAGAACATGTCTGACATGCGAGAGAGAGAGAGAGAGAGAGAGAGAGAGAGAGAGAGACAGTCTTGTAGAACAGGTCAGACATGCGAGAGAGAGTCTAGAAGAACAGGTCAGACATGCGAGAGAGAGTCTAGAAGAACAGGTCAGACATGAGAGAAAGAGAGAGTCTTGAAGAACAGGTCATACATGCGAGAGAGAGAGAGAGTCTAGAAGAACAGGTCAGACATGCGAGAGAGAGAGAGAGAGAGACTTGTAGAACAAGTCAGACATGCGAGAGAGAGAGAGAGACAGTCTTGTAGAACAGGTCAGACATGCGAGAGAGAGAGCCTTGTAGAACAGGTCAGACATGAGAGAGAGAGTCTAGAAGAACAGGTCAGACATGAGAGAAAGAGAGAGTCTTGAAGAACAGGTCATACATGCGAGAGAGAGAGTCTAGAAGAACAGGTCAGACATGCGAGAGAGAGAGAGAGAGAGAGAGAAACAGAGTCTTGAAAAACACGTCAGACATATGAGAAAGAGTCTTTTGGAACAGGTCAGGCATAGAGTAGAGACAGAGAGAGAGTCTTGAAGAATAGGCCTGCAGTGAACGACCATAACTGTTTTGTTATCTACTTATTACTTAATAGAACTTAAGTCTGCGAATTGAAATCTAATCTGCTGATGGTCTTGTTCAGACAAGTTAGCTTTGTCTGCAAGTGCTGCTCGCAGGAAAGAGTATGCGCGAGGAGATGTAGCAGGTGAGTGTGGCTACTGGAAGGTAATGACACGTGTCGGAGAAAATGGGCCTCAATGGAAAAACTCCCAGTTAAATTCTGGATGTGTGGTGTTCTAGATTTGGAATGACGTCAACTAGAAACAAGAAAACTCTTGTCAAAGCTCGTGCAGGTGATGTCAGTGAACTGTTGGAAGCTCGTGCAGGTGATGTCAGTGAACTGTTGAAAGCTCGTGCAGGTGATGTCCATGAACTATTGGAAGCTCGTGCAGGTGATGTCAGTGAACTGTTGGAAGCTCGTGGAGGTGATGTCAGTGAACTGTTGGAAGCTCGTGGAGGTGATGTTAGTGAACTATTGGAAGCTCGTGCAGGTGATGTCAGTGAACTATTGGAAGCTCGTGCAGGTGATGTCAGTGAACTATTGGAAGCTCGTGCAGGTGATGTCAGTGAACTATTAAAAGCTCGTGCAGGTGATGTCAGTGAACTATTGGAAGCTCGTGCAGGTGATGTCCGTGAACTATTGGAAGCTCCTGCAGGTGATGTCAGTGAACTATTGGAAGCTCGTGCAGGTGATGTCCGTGAACTGTTGGAAGCTCGTGCAGGTGATGTCAGTGAACTGTTGGAAGCTCGTGCAGGTGATGTCCATGAACTATTGGAAGCTCGTGCAGGTGATGTCCGTGGACTGTTGGAAGCTCGTGGAGGTGATGTAAGTGAACTATTTGGAAGCTCGTGCAGGTGATGTCAGTGAACTATTAAAAGCTCGTGCAGGTGATGTCAGTGAACTGTTGGAAGCTCGTGCAGATGATGTCAGTGAACTGTTGGAAGCTCGTGCAGATGATGTCAGTGAATTATTGGAAGCTCGTGCAGGTGATGTCAGTGAACTATTAAAAGCTCGTGCAGGTGATGTCAGTGAACTATTGGAAGCTCGTGCAGGTGATGTTCATGAACTATTAAAAGCTCGTGCAGGTGATGTCAGTGAACTATTGGAAGCTCGTGCAGGTGATGTCAGTGAACTGTTGGAAGCTCGTGCAGATGATGTCAGTGAACTGTTGGAAGCTCGTGCAGATGATGTCAGTGAACTATTGGAAGCTCGTGCAGGTGATGTCAGTGAACTATTAAAAGCTCGTGCAGGTGATGTCAGTGAACTATTGGAAGCTCGTGCAGGTGATGTCAGTGAACTATTAAAAGCTCCTGCAGGTGATGTCAGTGAACAATTAAAAGCTCGTGCAGGTGATGTCAGTGAACTATTGGAAGCGCGTGCTGGTGATGTCAGTGAACTGTTGGAAGCTCGTGCAGATGATGTCAGTGAACTGTTGGAAGCTCGTGCAGATGATGTCAGTGAACTGTTGGAAGCTCGTGCAGATGATGTTAGTGAACTGTTGGAAGCTCGTGCAGATGTTGTCAGTGAACTGTTGGAAGCTCGTGCAGGTGATGTCAGTGAACTGTTGGAAGCTCGTGCAGATGATGTCAGTGAACTGTTGGAAGCTCGTGCAGATGATGTCAGTGAACAGTTGGAAGCTCGTGCAGGTGATGTCAGTGAAAAGTTGGAAGCTCGTGCAGGAAGGGTAGAATTCATTTAATAAAAAGAGACAACTTGCAGCAGGAATGTTGAGATCAATGAAAAGACAAGAAAGATTATATCAAATACTAAGGACGTTGGATTAATCAGTGTAGAATACTGTACATCTCGTCCCTTTATTTGGGAAGTAGGTGAAAACAACCTAGTAGACCTACCTTGTCATTATACCCCTCACCATTTAATCGTATATACATACCATTGACATTTGGGATGCCGGGCCTTCTCCGGGAGGAAATTGACTCTGATAAGTACCCATTTTCAACTGATGACAAATAAAGTGGTGGAAGGATAGAAATAAATGTGGACACGAAAATACAACTTGTAGAAATTGATCAACCATTTTTTGTGTCATTATAGGAAGCGACAAAAGGTGACAGAACAAAGATGACGTATTACTTTTGTAAACAAATAGACATTAGTCAACATCAGTGTGATTGACAAGTTCATGAAGCAACAAACCTGGTCGACATCAGTAGCAAATCTATGTTCTTATGTTGAACAAGGTATGCTGGTGATGCAGTCATAGTCGCTACAGGTGAAAATGAGTTACAAGAAATGTTAGACATAGTGAAGGAAAACAAAAATAGAGGACTCACCCTCAATAGCAATAAGACAGAAGTAATGTCTTAAACAAAGAGGAGGACATCACCGCAATGCACAGTAAAGACAAGTGAAGCGATATTAAAACAGGTAAATGTAATTAAATATCTGGGAACAATGTCAACCTCAGATGGTAGATGTACGACAGAGGTAAGATGCGGAACAGCTCAGGCAAAGATACCTTTCCAAAAAATGAGGAAGATACGATGCAATCCATTTTTGACTATAGACACAAGAAAAACAGTTATTAAATGTTATGTAGAGCCTGTAGAGCCAGTCTTAACATATGGATGTGAATCATGGACAATAGGACAACTGACAAGAAAATCACTGGAGTCTGAAGATTACAGAAGAATGTTGAGAATACCATGGGCGGCTAAGAAGAGTAATGAAAACGTTCTGAATGAGGCAAAAGCTGAAAGAGAGCTAATTTCCAATATTAGGAAGAAACAATCATCATTTTTTGGCCATGTAATGAGAAGGGAACAGCTGGAATATATTGTAACAACTGGGAAAATTGAGGGACGAAGAGATAGAGGGAAGCAAAGAAAAAAGATACCAGACAGCTTAAGAGAATGGCTTGGCAGAAGGAACTGATATGATAAATAACTATCGAGATCGAAAGTTGTGGAGAGACATGATCACCTACGTCAGCAGGCATGGTACTTAATGTTGATGATGATGAGGAGGAGGATAATGAAAATGACAATGAAAAAAAATATTTGCAGTTAAAACTCGAAATCAATTTTCTCTATGAAGTGCACATTAATTATGAAACAAAAGTCTAGTAACAAATGCTACATAATCGCCGTAAGATAGAAACTTCTCTCACGGATCACAAGAAGAAAGTAATTTCTTTCACGTTTCACCACATAGAGGAAGCCTCTATTAAGTATCACCACTATTCGGAAATGTCTGGCACGTATAACACCAAAAGGAGGCAGCCTCATTCACGTATCACCAATAAATCACATGTCAAGGACTCCAGGAGTACACGTGGTGTTGACATGGGAAATTACCTGAGCCGACAGGGTCAAAGATTAAAGTTCGTTTTGCAGAAAATTCACAAAAATAAATCATTCTTAGATAAACGTTTCTGACACTCCTTGTTTCTTCATTTTTTTTTTCAGATATCAATCCTCGGTTTTTAACATACCTTCTTTGTCTGTCTGTCTGTCTGTTTGTCTGTCTGTTTATCTGTCTGTCTGTCTTCCGTCTGTCCGTCCGTCAGTCCGTCCGTCTGTCTGTCTGTCTGTCTATCCGTCAGTTCGTCCGTCTGTCCGTCTGTCTGTCTGTCTGTTCGTTCGTCCGTCTGTCTATCTTATCTTATCTTATCTTATCTTATCTTATCTTATCTTATCTTATCTGTCTGACCGTCTATCCATCTATCACTTTATCTGAGAAATTCTCCATTCTTCTTATTCTCCTTTCAGTCTTGGACACACACTTACACACACAAACAAACACACAAACACACACACACACACTCACACACACACACACACATCTAAGGTCCCTTCCCCCCTAAAAAAAAAAGGTTAGCCTATTCTATCATTCCTCCAATTTATTTCGTTCATCCATCACCACGTGACACATCACGTGTCAAATTTCATTTGTTCAATATAATATTAACTTCGATCCGTAGAAGTTTTATTTTGTTGCATTTGTTCTGTGCAACATCAATTTTTGTGTAAAGAAAATCCATCGACAGGTAGGCAAGGATTTAGTGTAACTCTTCAACAGGTAACGGACACACACCATTGGGAACCCGCTACTCAAAAATGTCGTGCTGAAGCTGGAAGGTGGTTAGCGGGGTAGAGTTCTGCCCTACCAAAGGAGGAGTAAGAGGTCTCCTTTCCTCCGTTAGTCTTCGGGACACCCCTGGGCAAGGTGGAGCTCCTGTTTAGCCCCCCTATCAGGGTTATGTGAAGCCTTTGGTGCATGTGGTGGATGGTGTTGTGGGAGCAGCCGACGAGTAGTGCCGGTTATGGTCCCCACACAGCGATGGCAGGCAGAGGATCTCATGTATAGAGACAATGGCTGCGATCTCCGACTAGTACAGTCACTGCCAAGAAGGAAAGGAATGGCAAACTACCTTCTTAAATTGTCTGGAATAATCATGACAAATCAAAAATCTTCTATTTACAGCTAACGACGTTAATGGGGGCTTCACAGCCACCTCGTCCAGTAGGAAGCGTCATGTGCTACAGGTGACACCCGATCGTAATCATGCAACTGTATGCACGATCAAAAATAAAGTGACACTAGCAATAGGAACTTGGAATATTAGATCAGCATTCCAGGTTGGAAAACTAGAAAACATCAGCCAAGAAATGAAAAGAATGAAATTGAACATCTTGGGACTATGTGAAATGAGATGGACAGGAGCAGGATTATTACAACGCGACAGTGGAAATGTAATTTACTCTGGGGGAACCACACACGAAAGAGGAGTAGGCATCATGTTAGATAGAGGAAGAACCAAAACAGTGAAAGGATTTTGGCCAGTATCAGACAGAATTCTGCTAGTAAAATTGAGAGGCAGACCAATGGATATTAACATAATTCAAGTTTATGCACCAACAAGTAATAGCGAAGAAGAAGACATTGACACTTTTTACGAGGAGCTAGAGGCGACCATGGAACAATGTAAATACCAAGAAATAACTATTATGTTAGGGGATTTCAATGCAAAGGAAGGAACAGCTAAAGTGCAAAATGTGATTGGGGGGCATGGCCTTGGAGAGACGAATGACAGAGGGGATAGATTGATAGATTGGGCAAAGACACATGAAATGATTATAGGTAACACCTGGTTCAAACAACACCCTAGGCGACTTTGGACATGGCAAAACCCAGACAAAAAAGTACACAATCAAATTGATTTTATACTGGTACAGAGAAGATTCAAGAATGGGCTAACATCAGTTAAAACAAGGCCAGGAGCAGATTGCAATATTGACCATGTACCAGTAGTTGGAAAGATAAGAATAAAACTGCGGAAGGCACAGAAATCACCAAGAAATATAAAATTAGAACTAGATATGCTAAGAGTAGATAAACAGATGAGTGATAAGTACAGCGCGATAGTACAAAATAGATATAACACTATTGAGAAAATACAGGACATCCAGGAGCAGTGGGAAATGCTATAACAATCGATTCAACAAACATCAAAAGAAGTAATACCAGTGACTAAATGAATCAACAAAAAGAAATGGATGACAGAAGAAATATTACAACTAATGGACGAAAGAAGAAAACATAAGAAAGAAGAACGGATATACAAAATATTGCACAAAGAGATCCAAAACAAGTGCAGTGAAGCAAAGGAAGGATGGTTAAAACAGAAATGTGAAGAAATGGAAAAACAACAAAAGAAAGACTCAAAATTTATGCACAATCAGTTAAATGAATTAACAGGAAGAAAAGAAGTCAAAGTTTCAGGATGTGTGAAATCAAAGGAAGGAAATATAATAATGGGGCAGGAGAAGACAATGGAAAGATGGACAAAATATATCAGTCAACTCTATGATGATGAAAGACCAGAATTAAACAATTCAAATGAAGACACAGGACTACCAATAATGCAGAATGAAGTGTAGGACGCAATTCAACACATGAAAAGAGGCAAAGCTCCAGGTCCTGATAATATAACAATCGAAGAGATAAATGCATTAGGAGAGCTGGGAGTACAAGTCATAACAAAATTACTCAATGACGTATATAAATAACACTGGTCACATACCCGAAGATCTACTAAAATCTATCTTTGTAGCGATACCGAAGAAGTCAGGAGCCACTACTTGTGAAGACCATCGCACTATTAGTCTCATGAGCCATATGGCTAAAATATTACTAAGAATAATCATGAGACGAACAAAATAAAACCAGAAATAAGTGAGGAACAATGTGGATTTGTGGAAGGAAAGGGCACCAATAATGCAATATACATCTTAAGAACATTGATAGAAAGATCTATAGAGGTAAAGAAAGATCTATATATGTGCTTTATAGACTACACGAAAGCATTTGACAGAGTAAAGCATGTGGAAATAATCAATATGCTGGAGAAATTAAACATTGATGGCAAGGATCTGCGAATCATAAAAAACATGTACTGGCAACAAACAGCAGCTATACGAATTAACAACCAAACCTGACAATTCCAATATATAAAGCAACGAGTCAGACAAGGCTGTGTTCTGTCGCCGGATTTGTTTTCACTTTACAGCGAATATATTAATAGATCAATAGTAGACAAAAAAGGAATTGAAGTAAACGGTCACAACATAAATAATTTGCGATATGCGGATGACACAGTCTTAATAGCAGAGACAGAGAATGAACTACAAGAAATAATAGACATAATAGTAAAAGAAAGCAACAAGAAAGGTCTCAGTCTGAATAGTAAGAAAACAGAAGTAAGGGTTATATCGAAGAAACAATCACCACCATCATGCAGTATAAAAATAAACGAGACAAATCTTAAACAAGTGCAACGGTTGAAATACTTGGGCACAATAATAACATCACATAGAAGATGAACCACATAAATAAAAGGCAGAATAGCTCAGGCCAAAATGGAATTTCAGAAAATGAAAAATATCTTATGCAACAAATCTATGTCAATAAAAATGAGAAAGAGAGTTCATCGGTGCTATATAGAACCAATTCTGACATATGGAAGCGAATCATGGACAGTAGACAAACAAATGAAAAGACGATTAGAGGCCACAGAGATGGGATTTCTCAGAAGAATGTTGAAAGTTCCCTGGACAGCTAAAAAGATCAATGAGGAAGTTCTCAAAGAGGCCAACACAAAAAGAGAGCTCTTAAAAAACATCAGAAAGAAGCAATCAACATTTTTTGGGCACATCATGAGAAGAGGAAAGTTGGAATACTTGGTTACAACTAGCAAAACAAAAGGAAAGAGAGATCGCGGGCGACAAAGAGAGAAAATACTGGATAGATTAGTGTATTGGCATGGAAAAATGTCAACAACAGAACTGATACGATGCACTGTGGATAGAAGATTGTGGAGGGACATGATCACCTACACCAACCGGTATGGCACATGATGATGATGATGATGAAGTTGGATGTGTTGGCCGATAGGCACCAAGAGAACGCATGATGATGATGAAGTTGGATGTGTTTGCCGATAGGCACCAAGAGAACGCAACACTACGGATCTACGCCTACTTAACGCTCTTTTAAGAACGGTTGACCACCAGTTCCTTTAGCAGTCATCGGGTTAACGCCAGAAAGGAAGAAAGAAAGAGAGAGAGAGAGAGAGAAAGAGAGAGAACGAAAGAAACAAAGAAATAATTAAAGATTACGACCTCTGCATTCGTCTGATAATTACTGCACTTTGTCGACCTCTTCCACAAGATGCTAAGATGGCGAAGCTGCTCTGTGTCGTATCTTTCAACATTCCGCAATGTCCGCGCCTTTCATAAGAAAAAAAAAAGGTGATCACAGCCATAACTTCTGTGTACCGGGTTTGCTTTCCTTTGTTACCCCTACCCTCTTGAAGAGACGAGTCAGATCAAAAAAGAAGTTTTGGTGGAGCATTTTCACAAGAGATCAATCACTAATCCTGATGTTAACAACCAGCTATGGGTCGCTAAGCTGTTTCATCCCCAGCATTCCTCGACGACACCTATGTGGTAGAGCACCGTCATGCCAAGTGGCGTACATGGAATATGGTGTTAGAGACCATAAATTTTACAGACCTTCGGCACATGATGTTTGGGGTAATGTGGTCGGTATTACGACCGTGTCGCTTTACTTTCCCAGAAAAAAACCGGTACCCATTTAAGGCTGGGTGAACCAGGAAGCAGTCGATCAGGATTGAACTCGACTTCTTGTCCTTTGTTGCCCAGTTCACAAACCACAGAGCTATCGCGGCTCCCACACCTATATGGTACTGTATAATAAATGATAAATGTCCTATCAGCTGAGAGTGATTAAGAGACAAGTAGATTGATTAATGTCCTAACGTCGGACAGACAATAAGAGATAGGCTGAAAGAGTAATGTCCTAACACTATTCGAAATGATGAATGAGTAATGTCCTTCGCTAAAATGACACTAAAGTACAAGTTGATTTAGTAATGTCCTATCGATAGAAACTAAGGGACAAGTTGATTTAGTAATGTCCTATCACAGGACTGAGACCCAGAGAAACGATGATTGGGTAATGTCCTATGGCTAGACAGACACTAAGTGACAAGTTGATTAAATAATGGCCTATGGCTAGACAGACACTAAGTGACAAGTTGATTAAATAATGTCCTGTCACCGAACTGAGACCCAGAGAAACGATGATTGGGTAATGTCCTGCCACCAAACTGAGACCCAGAGAAACGATGATTGGGTAATGTCCTATCACCGAACTGAGACCCAGAGAAACGATGATTGGGTAATGTCCTATCACCGAACTGAGACCCAGAGAAACGATGATTGGGTAATGTCCTATCACCGAACTGAGACCCAGAGAAACGATGATTAGGTAATGTCCTATCACCGAACTGAGACCCAGAGAAACGATGATTGGGTAATGTCCTATCACCGAACTGAAACTAAGAGAAAAGATGATTGAGTAGAATCCTACAGTCGTACAGACACGGGGAAAAAAACAACTGTACAAATTGTATCATATAAAAGACCTGTATATCAAAAGTCTGAATCTCAAACACGGATCGAATTTAATAAACCTGGATCCGACACGATTTATTGACATAACTCAAACGTCCTTAGCAGGTTTTATGGTGTTTATCATGGACTGGACTAAGATTGTGTTTTTCTTAATTAACAAGGCCAGTCATGGATACATACTTTGGCCTTTATTACACTATAATGCCAGGTAGAGCAAGAGTGCTACATGCCAAGTGGATGTGAGGATAAATGAAGTGAATGTGGGTTTCATCATCACCATCATCATGTGTCATACCGGTTGGTGTAGGCGATCAAGACCTTCTACAATCTTCTACCCACCGTACATTGTATCAGTTCTATTGTTGACAGCTTTCGGTGCCATGACACCAAGCTATCTAGTATTTTTTCCCCTTTTGTCCGTGATCTCTCTTCCCCTGTATTTTGCCAGTTGTAACCAAGTATTGCAACTTGCCACTTCTCATGATGTGCCCGAAAAATGTTGATTGTTCCTCTGTGATGTTTCTTAGGAGCTCCCTTTTTGTGTCGGCCTCTTTGAGGATTTCCTCGTTGGTTTTTTTTGTTTATCTGTCCATGGAACTTTCAACATTCTTCTGAGAAATCCCATTTGTATGGCCTCTAATCGTATTTTCATTTGCTTGTTTACTGTCCATGATTCGCTTCCATAGGTCAGAATTGGCTCTATATAGCCCCGATGAATTCTTTTTCTCACATCTATTGACATAGATTTGTTGCATAAGATATTTTTCATTTTCTGATATGCTATTTTGGCCTGAGCTATTCTGCCTTTTATTTATGTGGTTCATCTTCTATGTGATGTTATTATTCTGCCCTTTATTTCTGTGGTCCATCTTCTATGTGATGTTATTATTGTGCCCAAAATGTGAGCTTAAGACGATGAAAATAATAAGAAATAGACTTACAATAAGAATAAATTGGAAAGAAATTTAAAAGTGGAGCAAAAAAAGGTAGATGAATAAAAGGAAGACATTATTATTGCTGTTATTGTTTCTTGTAGATGCTGCATCAAGCAGCTTAACCTCAAGATAAGAAAACAAAAGTAATGTTTAAATAAAAGTAATGTTTATATAAACGTAATGTTTATATAAAAGTAATAACCTCCCATTATGCAATATAAAAATAAACGGGACAAATGTGAAAAAAAGTGCAGAATCAAATACTTGGGCACAATAATAACATCAAATGGATGATGAAGCACAGAAATAACAAGTAGAATAGCACTGGCCAAAATTGCATTTGAGAAAATGAAAACGTCTTGTGCAACAAGTCTATATCAATAGAAGTGAGAAAGAAAGTTATCCTCTATTATATAGAACCAACTCTGATTTATGATGGTTAATCATGGACAGTGGGCAGTAGACAAACACAGGAAAAAGACGATTAGAGGCCACAGAGATGGGATTTCTCAGATGAAATGTTGAGAGTTCCCTGGACAGCTAAAATGATCAATGTGGAAATCCTCAAAGAGGCCAACACAGAGAATATTAGAAAACACATTAAAAAAAGAATATCAGAAAAATATAGGAAAAAACATCAGAAAAACATCGGAAAGAAACAATCAAAAAGCTTCGGGCACATCAAGTGAAGAAGAAATTCGGAATACATGGTGTAAACTGGCAAAATACAGAGATAGAGAGATGACGGTAAAGAGATACAGAAGTAGAGAGATGACAGTAAAGAGATACAGAAGTAGAGAGGTGACGGTAAAGAGATACAGAGAGATAACTGTAAAGACATACAGAGATAGAGAGATAACGGTAGAGAGATAACGGTAAAGAAATACAGAGACAGAGAGATAACGGTAAGGAGATACAGAGATAGAGAGATAACGGTAGAGATACAGAGATAGAGAGATAACGGTAAAGAGATACAGAGAGATAACTGTAAAGACATACAGAGATAGAGAGATAACGGTAGAGAGATACAGAGAGATAACTGTAAAGACATACAGAGATAGAGAGATAACGGTAAAGAGATACAGAGACAGAGAGATAACGATAAAGAGATACAAAGATAGGGAGATAACGGTAAAGAGATACACATATAGAGATATAACGGTAAGTTGATACAGAGATAGAGAGATAACGATAAAAAGATACAGAGATAGAGAGATAACGGTCATTTTTTTCTGATCAGTGTTAATATTCAACTTTCGTTTTGGCATCTTTGTGTTTATTTTAGAATAGTTTGTTTTAACCTGATGACGGCTTTTACGATATCTTCGTAGTTTGTATGGTCTCTCTATTAGTTTAGCTGCGTTATACTATTCTATGGTTATTTAAACTGATAAGAATAGTTTCGTTTTGTCGACAGATTCACAACGGACGACGATTCATTAGTGCTGAGATCCCAATCTACTAACTCGGCCACCGTGCGGCTGCCAAACAGTAGAGAAGGTACAGAAGATGGTTTCAATTCAGATATATAAACTCAGCAGCACGGGTGAAGACTTTGAGAAAAGAGGCACATCACTGAACTAGTCCTTCTACCATATCCCACTTGACCATCACTGAACTAGTCCTTCCATCATGTCCCACTTGACCATCACTGAACTAGTCCTTCCACCATGTCCCTCTTGACCATCACTGAACTAGTCCTTCCATCATGTCCCACTTGACCATCACTGATCTAGTCCTTCTACCATGTCCCACTTGACCATCACTAAACTAGTCCTTCCACCATGTCCCTCTTGACCATCACTGAACTAGTCCTTCCATCATGTCCCACTTGACCATCACTGAACTAGTCCTTCCATCATGTCTCACTTGACCATCACTGAATTAGTCCTTCCACCATGTCCCACTTGACCATAACTGAACTAGTCCTTCCACCATGTCCCTCTTGACCATCACTGAACTAGTCCTTCCATCATGTCCCACTTGACCATCACTGAACTAGTCCTTCCACCATGTCCCACTTGACCATCACTGAACTAGTCCTTCCACCATGTCCCTCTTGACCATCACTGAACTAGTCCTTCCATCATGTCCCACTTGACCATCACTGAACTAGTCCTTCCACCATGTCCCTCTTGACCATCACTGAACTAGTCCTTCCACCATGTCCCTCTTGACCATCACTGAACTAGTCCTTCCACCATGTCCCTCTTGACCATCACTGAACTAGTCCTTCCACCATGTCCCACTTGACCATCACTGAACTAGCCCTTCCATCATGTCCCACTTGACCATCACTGAACTAGCCCTTCCATCATGTCCCACTTGACCATCACTGAACTAGTCCTTCCACCATGTCCCACTTGACCATCACTGAACTAGTCCTTCTACCATGTCCCAATTGACCATCACTGAACTAGTCCTTCCATCATGTCCCACTTGAATATCACTGAACTAGTCCTTCTACCATGTCCCACTTGACCATCACTGAACTAGTCCTTCCACCATGTCCCTCTTGACCATCACTGAACTAGTCCTTCCTCCATATCCCTCTTGACCATCACTAAACTAGTCCTTCCACCATGTCCCTCTTGACCATCACTGAACTAGTCCTTCCACCATGTCCCTCTTAACCATCACTGAACTAGTCCTTCCACCATGTCCCACTTGACCATCACTGAACTAGTCCTTCCATCATGTCCCACTTGACCATCACTAAACTAGTCCTTCCACCATGTCCCTCTTAACCATCACTGAACTAGTCCTTCCACCATGTCCCACTAAAACATCACTGAACTAGTCCTTCCACCATGTCCCACTAAAACATCACTGAACTAGTCCTTCTACCATGTCCCACTTGACCATCACTGAACTAGTCCTTCCATCATGTCCCACTAAAACATCACTGAACTAGTCCTTCCACCATGTCCCTCTTGACCATCACTGAACTAGTCCTTCAACCATGTCCCTCTTGACCATCACTGGTATAAGTTTCCCAGGTCTGAACTATGACCACTAACGTTTCCCAACATTGTGATCAGGTGTCAACGTTCACATATGGGTTGACTAAAGCGTGTCCTTACACCAGAGATCTTGATGGTAACAATCAAGTAACTATAAATAAATGTAGTCATTAAGTCAGTACAATTCACACTATCAATCAACATTATTTCAATTTGCTTCAATTATTCACACTATCAACATTACAGTTCTCATTACTATCAGCAATCTCCAGGTTTGACAACCAACATTACGTCCATTATTCACCCTGTCTCCATTTAATTCCCCCTCCCCTTTCCCTCCAGCTTGTGAGCAGTCACCAAGAAACCAGAGAGAGGTCAACCAATCGCTTCCCTTTTCTTTGTCACGTGACCACGCAAATGTTTGACTGACCACCCACTAGTACCGACCGTTTGTCCACGTCATGTGGGAACCCTTCAGCAGGGACAGTGGTTCTCAAACTGCAGGTGGGGAATCGACCCCAGTCCCCACCCCCATAAAAAAAAAGAAAAAAAAAGCACACACACAAAACACTCCCAAAGGTGGCGCCGCAACAAAACCATCTTTTCTGTAAACAAAACACAAATAAACACAAACAGAATTAAATAGGTTGTTATTAATTTCCATGATTTTAACTGGAATTTAACATGACCGGGCAAAAAAAGAAACCGCCAAAAGGAGATCAAAAGAATATTTGCAATAGGAAACGCATGAAAAATATATTCTACAATATCAGCAAGGCAGTACAATTAAAATTACTAAGGACATGTATCTTCCCGATAGCAAAATAGGGTTGTGAATCATGGACAATCTCGCAAACAGCAAGGATGAAAATTTATTCTTTTGAAACAAAATGTTAGAGAACAATCTTTTTAAGATACTTCGGATAAAGAAAAAAGCAATGAATATTATTAAAGTATTTAAACATTGAATATAACTGTGTTATAAACACCATTCTGTAGAGGAAATTAAAATACTATGGTCACGTGAAAAGCGAGCTGGAAAGAACAATAATGGAAGGCATGGCTTCTGGGCGACGCATCAGGAGCAGACCAAGAAAAGGGTGGTTTCAAGATATCAAGAAGACATTGAACATGACAACAGAAAAAAGTGGGATATTTGACTAGTGACAGAGATTCTTTCAGACGGACTGTGGTGAATGGAACGTTCTGTGGGGGATCTGGCTAGAGACAGAGATTCTTTCAGACGGGCTGTGGTGAATGGAACGTTCTGTGGGGGATCTAGCTAGAGACAGAGATTCTTTCAGATGGGGTGTGGTGTATGCAACGTTCTGTAGGAGATCTGGCTAGAGACAGAGATTCTTCCAGACGGGCTGTGGTGTATGCAACGTTCTGTGGGAGATCTAGCTAGAGACAGAGATTCTTTCAGACGGGCTGTGGTGTATGCAACGTTCTGTGGGAGATCTAGCTAGAGACAGAGATTCTTTCAGACGGGCTGTGGTGAATGGAACGTTCTGCAAAGGACATGCGACCGGATGATGATAATTAATTTAGTTATCTCTTCATCCCACTATTTTTCACAATCAACACTGCCAGGTCTGCTGACCTATGTGATTACATCTCTCCGCGTATTACAGTTCCAGATGTTACTTATTCATCGCTACATTTTATATCTCATGTATACATTACCTTGCATTCTCCCTTATTGAACTGTTTATATGGACTCAGCCATAAGCCCTCATATTTCTTTCTTGCCACTAATGAAAACCTGGTTCTGAACTGGAAGCTATGACTACTGGCGAGAACCTCAACGGTCATTACACAAAAAACTGTTTAACAACTTTTCAGTGGGTTGGAAGTATTATGAAAGTTCCTAGCCCAGCCTTCGACATACAGCCTGATTGATCGATCTTCAGCTGCCGATTGTTCTAACATAAGCTCAACTTGAAAATAGTTCATACTTATGGTTACTCGCTTCCGATAGGGCAATAGGAGATAGGGAATGAGCATAAAAGGGCAAATAACTCAAAGAAATGAACAGAAATAGCCAATAACTCAAATTACTTAATAAAAAAGGGCCAATAACTCAAAATAATTAATAGAAAAGAGTCAATAACCTTAAGTAATGAATATAAAAAGGCCGATAACTCCAACGTGAATGAACAGAAACAGGCAAATAACTCCAAGAAATGAACATAAAAGGATCAATAACTACACTAAATGAACATAAAAAGTTCGATAACTCCACAGAATGAACATAAAAAGGTCGATAACTCCACATAATGAACATAAAAAGTTCGATAACTCCACAGAATGAACATAAAAAGGTCGATAACTCCACAGAATGAACAGTAAAGGACATGACAATAACAGCAAATCGTCAACCATGGAGAACTGTGACTACCGCACTACGTGCCGTCTTCGGCCCGAAAAAAAAATAAAATGAATGAGTGAATGAATGAATGAATTAATTAATTAATGACCGGACATTGAGGATTTAGAGCTAGGAGGTCGGCCTCTGGACAGAAAGCTCACGGGTTCAAATGTCAACATTGATAATGTGAGTGTTTCACTTGGAATCCGTGGTTTCTACGAGGCTTGACCCACCCCTGGTCTCTGGTAGTGAGTGTCTGGCCCTTTCGAAAATTGTATAGAAGAAGAGAATTGTGTGTGCACTCGCACCCGTTAAGTACCCATTTACAATTGAAAGAGTAGGTTAAGATAGCCGCCTCCCGGAGAAAAAAATGGTAAGCAAATTTACCAATGCGCCTAAGACGCATGTTCCGGGAAGAAATATGCAGATATTACCACCAACTAGCGACATACCAGACTCACTGGTTAGATATGTATATTGCGTCTCATTTTTCTTATAGTGTCAAATATTTCATCTGTGTACGTATAGTGTCAAATATTTATCATTGTACTTATAGTGTCAAATATTTATCATAGTACTTATAGTGTCAAATATCTATCATTGTACTTATAGTGTCAAATATTTATAAATGTACTTATAGTGTCAAATATTTCATCTGTGTACGTATAGTGTCAAATATTTATCATTGTACTTATAGTGTCAAATATTTATCATAGTACTTATAGTGTCAAATATTTATCATTGTACTTATAGTGTCAAATATTTATCATTGTACTTATAGTGTCAAATATTTATCATTGTACTTATAGTGTCAAATATTTATCATTGTACGTATAGTGTCAAATATTTATCATTGTAGTTATAGTGTCAAATATTTATCATTGTACTTATAGTGTCAAATATTTATAAATGTACTTATAGTGTCAAATATTTCATCTGTGTACGTATAGTGTCAAATATTTATCATTGTACTTATAGTGTCAAATATTTATCATTGTACTTATAGTGTCAAATATTGATCATTGTACTTACAGTGTCAAATATTTATCAATGTACTTATAGTGTCAAATATTTATCAATGTACTTATAGTGTCAAATATTTATCAATGTACTTACTTCTTCTTCTTCTTTCCTTCCTCATCTACCTTTCAGCGTCGAGGGGAGATATAATTTGCGCTCTTTTCCTCTTCTGTTCGCCTCTGCTACTGTTATGTTTCCTAGTGCTTCTAATATTCCATGGATCCATCTTTTTCGTCGTCGACCATTGGGTCTGGTGTTCTCACAACGTTTGTTGAAGACTCGTTGCGTTGTGTTTTGTTCTTTCTGCCTTGTCACGTGGCCAAACCATTTTATCTGTTGTTTCCTTATATATTCTATGGCGGGGGCTATTCCTAGCTTTTTTCTCAGTTCTTCATTTCTGATCTTATCTCTCAGACTGTTTCCTGTCATTCGTCTAACACATTTCATCTCTGTAGAGGTTATTTTTCTTATTGTTCTTGCATCTAGGGTCCAGGTCTGGCATTGGTAGCACAACGTTGGGATGAAGATTGTATTGTATAGTGCTCGTTTTGCCTGCAGAGTTATTTCCTTGTTGGACAATAGTGGTGATAGCTGTCCAATGATTTGACAAGCTTTGATGCATCTTGATTCTATCTCTGCTGTTTGAGAATTGTCGTTTGTCATTAGACTTCCTAGGTATTTGAATTCCTCTACTTGTTTTAGTTGTCTACCTTCTATAGTTATGTTGATGTTCTGTTTATTTTTGACGACATTCATGACTTCTGTTTTGTTGATGCTGATTTTCATGTTGTATTTTGTGTCTGAGATGTTGAGTTTGTTTAAGTGTTCTTGTAGGTCTTCTATTGTTTCATGTATTAGTGCCTGATCGTCTGCTAATAGAAGCTCGTTGATCTCCTCTGTCTCTGATGGGTTGGCTAGCTTGCATATATGGTCCATGTATGTAATAAACAGTAGGGGGGATAGTACGCACCCTTGTCTTACACCTGATCTAACTTCAAAGTGGTCTGTGTAGCCTGCTGCTGTTCTGACCCTGCAGCTGCTGTTGATGTAGAGACTTTTAATAAGGTTGGTTAGATGTTGGCTTACTCCGTATGTTGTTAGTATCTCCCACAGTTGTTCTCTGTTTACTCTGTCGAATGCTTTTTCCTGGTCAATGAAAGCTATGTATAAATGTTGATTGTGTTCTGTCGTTTTTTCTGCAAGCTGTTTTCATGTGAATAGTGCGTCAGTACATCCTCTGTTTTTTTTTTTTTTCGGAACCCCATTTGAGAATCGCTTAACTGTAGTTATATTATTGGTCTCAGCCTTTTCCCCAAGATTTTGGCGTATAGCTTTCCTACATGGCTGAGAAGAGATATACCTCTATATTGATTGCAGTCTCTTTTGCTACCTTTCTTTTTCCATATTGGTATGATGATTGCCTGTTGTGCCAGTCTTCTGGGGCTTGTTGTTGGTGCCATGCTGCATTAAATATTCTGTGCAGCCATTGCATTCCTGTTTCTCCTACTGCTGCTATTATTTCTATTGGTATGTTATCTATTCCCGGTACTTTATTTCTTGGTGCATATTTGATTACTTCTTCGATTTCCTCTTTCATGATGTTGGGTTCAGTATTTGTGAGTTCTAGGGTGGTTTTTGTTGTCTTATTGGTAGTTGGTATGTTCAACAGGTCTTCAAAATATTCTTTCCATCTATGTTGCATACAATGGTTATTTGATATTGGCTGTCCGTCTTTGTCATTTATCAGCTCAGTAGGATCATGGTTTTCTTTTCTCGCTCTTGTGGCTTTTACTACTTTGTAGAAATCTCTTGTGGCTGTCTTGAAGTCCCTGCTCATGTTTTGTCCGAATTCTGTCCAATTCTTTTGCTTAGCTTCTTTGATAACAATTTTAATTCTTTTTCGAACTAAGGCATATTTTTCATAATTTTTTTGGTTCTTGTTCTCCCTCCAATGTTTAAACAGTTTCTTCTTTTCTTTAATTGCTTCTCTGATTGTTTCGTTCCACCACGGGGTGCTCTTTTTCCCTTCTCTTGTTGTTAGCTTCGTTCGACAAACTGTTTTACAGATGTTGATTACTGTTTCCTTAAATTGTTTCCACTCTTCTTCTACTGTGCTTACTTCGTTAGGGAGTTTCTTGAATTCCTCTGTTAGTTTTTCTTCTAGATTTTTCCTTGTTTCTTGATCTTTTAATTGTTTTATTTTTATTGTCTGTTCTTTTCGCTTCTTTTGTTTGTTTTCGTATATTCTCTTTATTTTTGGCTGTCTTAGTGTGATCATAACCATCTTGTGATCCGTGTCGTCTGTAATATTTGGGATTGCTCTACTGTCGGTTACTCTTTTACTTGTTCTGTTGTCTTGTTAGTATAAAATTTATCTGGCTTCTGCATGTTGTGTCATTCCATTTGTACCAGGTGTATACTTGCGACTCTCTGTGTTTGAAGAATGTGTTGGTGATAAATAAATCATTTTGATTGCATAGTTCCAGCAGTCTGCTTCCATTTGTACTTCCCAATGTACTTATAGTGTCAAATATTTATCTGTACACTTATAGTGTAAAATATTTTATCTGTGTACTTATAGCATCAACTATTTTATCTGTGTCCTTATAGTGTTAACTATTTTATATGTGTACTTATAGTGTTAACTATTGTATATGTGTACTTATAGTGTTAACTATTTTATATGTGTAATTATATAGTCTAAATACTTTATTTGTTTACTGTCACATTTCTAATTGTACATTAATTGCTCGTTTCACAATCTCAAACTCTTGTTATTCTAAATTGCCTATTTTATTTGAAACACTAAAAACCACATCTCTACTACGTTGTGCTGCTTTCACTGCGCTTTACCCAAATACATTCAATATTTGTTCACGTTCTCCCAAGTCCTGATCATTCCTTGCTAGACTTTCCTTCTCTCATGAAACTCGTTCACGCGCCAATGATCTTGCGCTTTAGTTTTCACGTTTCCGTCGTGTGCTGTAAGTTTTACAAGACGCGCGCAGCACCCAAGCACCACCATCACTCGACGTCATCTGTCGTGAAACAAAGGGGGAAAAACTTCTCGAGTAGTCCTAGAGAATTCTGAAATCAACAAATTTCCAGCTATTTTCCAATGGCACGATTTTCAAACAAACGAAGGAAATAGGATTTTCTGGTAATTTGTAGCTGGTCACACGGTGACACAATCAATAATGAGATTGTGCTCTGTGATCTGCACAGATTGTCCATCTCTAGCTGTGATTCTAGGGTACTTCTGCGCGTTACGTCTCTCAGAGCCTGGGAGCAGTCAATATAGGGTTCTGCAGATAGTGCAGCCTGATGTTGGCGTTTCCGCTCATTCGCGGGCGCTGAAAATGATCTACCTGGGACGTTTTTTTTATGTAGGTGTGGATACACGAATAGATGGGTTGACAGTAGGGGAATTGATACGTTTCAACTGAAAGATGGATGCGTGCGTAATGTGTTATGTGATTGTTTGTGTTATAATGGGTGTTGTTGTTTAGGGGATTCAACAGAGGAAGGGAAGTGATGGGTTGAGTGTTGTGTTTGTGTTGATGTAGTCGTGGGGTGAGATGATTTGGTAGCGACGGTGGAGGACTGGTCGTGCAGAGCAGCTGAAGGTTAATGGTTTCAGGTGCGAACTGACAGGTTCATGGGAGGCTGCGTAAAGTGATGAGTGATTGAAAAGAGTGGATGATAGGGACGGAACTTATGATGATGTTGTGTGACAGAGAGGTGGATACGGGGTTTCTGAACTTGGATGAGGAATCAGGGGTGTTTCTGTGTTGAGTAGGATGAGTGGTACGATGGTGAGTGAGTTGGTGAGTAGGTTGAGTGGTACGATGGTGAGTGAGTTGGTGAGTAGGTTGAGTGGTACGATGGTGAGTGAGTTGGTTAGTAGGTTGAGTGGTACGATGGTGAGTGAGTTGGTGAGTAGGTTGAGTGGTACGATGGTAAGTGAATTGGTGAGTAGGATGAGTGGTACGATGGTAAGTGAATTGGTGAGTAGGATGAGTGGTACGGTGGTGAGTGGGATGAGTGGTACGATGGTGAGTGGGATGAGTGGTACGATGGTGAGTGGGATGAGTGGTACGATGGTGAGTGAATTGGTGAGTGGGATGAGTGGTACGATGGTAAGTGAATTGGTGATTAGGATGAGTGGTATGATGGAGAGTGAATTGGTGAGTGGGATGAGTGGTACGATGGTAAGTGAATTGGTGATTAGGATGAGTGGTACGATGGTGAGTGAATTGGTGAGTAGGATGAGTGGTACGATGGCGAGTGAATTGGTGAGTAGGATGAGTGGTACGATGGTGAGTGAATTGGTGAGTAGGATGAGTGGTACGATGGTGAGTGAATTGGTGAGTAGGATGAGTGGTACGATGGCGAGTGAATTGGTGAGTAGGATGAGTGGTACGATGGTGAGTGAATTGGTGAGTAGGATGAGTGGTACGATGGTGAGTGAATTGGTGAGTAGGATGAGTGGTACGATGGTGAGTGAATTGGTGAGTAGGATGAGTGGTACGATGGTGAGTGAATTGGTGAGTAGGATGAGTGATATGATGGTGAGTGAATTAGTGAGTATGATGAGTGGTACGATGGTGAGTTAATTAATGATTAGGATGAGTGGTACGATGGTGAGTTGATTAGTGAGTAGGATGAGTGGTACGATGGTGAATGAATTGATTAGTATGATAATTTGTGTGAGAGGAGTGAATTGGTAGCATTTCATCGACTCACTTAATGAATGTAACGTGAGAGAACTGTGTCAACGTGTAGGAGTGTATGTGACGCGCTTTAACTTCCAGACCTGCACTACAACAATACGCCACGACTTCTCATTCAAGATGCAACATAACAATGATAACAGCCTTGACAAGAACTACAACAATGAATTACTCGTCCCACGCACTCAGAGCTCAGCTACGTCTCAGAAGCCACGTTTCTTGGAGTAAACCCCCGATAAGATGGAAGAAGTGTGACCCAAAAAAATTTAAAACTGAGTGTCCACAAAACCAAAGTAGGGGAATGCCAGTTGTCACCATTCATCAGGCACACACACATCAACATGTCAGCAAAACAACCAGCGATAAATATATTATAGCTTCACCAACCCTCTGTTATCAACGTCAAACATGCTCACTATCAAAACAAAAGGAATGTGTGTTTTATTTGAAAACAAAATCTGTCCGTGAAGCTCTTATCAAAGTGTTGTTCTCTTGACATTCTCTACATTCATTTATTTGTTTAAAGGAATGGTTTTTGGTGTTTACAGTAGAGACAATCAATTTGATGAAATTTGAAGACTGTAAAAGGGAACTATTGAAGGCACCAACAACTTACAGAGTAAGTCAACACCTGACTAACCGATGTAAAAATGCTACATCAACAGCAGGGTGCACAGATCACCTAGAAGTTCGATCAGAAGTAAGACAGAAATACGTACTATCTCCCCTATTGGTTATTACCTACATATACTACAAATGTAAGTTGGTCAACCTATTGGGGACAGAAATGATTAAAAAGCTGATATTTACAGATAATTAGGCATTAAATACATGGAGTAATAGAAGGCATGCAAGAACATTTAAAAAGACTTAACAGCACAGGCACATACTACAACATGACAACCACTACAAGGAAGACAAAAGTCATGAACATTGCGAATGAAATAAATAACAGTAAAATAACTACAGACGGCAGAATATAAAGACAAGTAGATCAATTTAAATACCTAGGAAGTCGATTGACAAACGATAATTCACAAACAGCAGAAATAGACTCAAGATGCAACAAAGCTTGTCAAATCACCGGACAACTATCGCCACTATTGTCCAACAAGGAAATTACACTAGAAGGAAAAAAGGACACTCCACAACACAATCTTCATCCCAGCGTTGTGCTGCCAATGCCAGACCTGTACCCTAGATACAAGAACAATAAGAAAAAATAACCAGTACTGAGATTAAATGTTCTAGACGATTGACAGGAAAGACAGCCCGAGAGATGATATCAGCAATGAAGAACTGAGAAAAGTGCAAGTTCAAATGTCATGATTCAGATGTCATGATTCAGATGTCAGAGCAAGATCAGTCAGACATAGTGTCGTCACCCTCCACCTTAGTTCCCTTAACTTACCGTCCGTCACCCTCCACCTTAGTTCCCTTAACTTACCGTCCGTCACCCTCCACCTTAGTTCCCTTAACTTACCGTCCGTCACCCTCCACCTTAGTTCCCTTAACTTACCGTCCGTCACGCTCCAACTTAGTTCCCTTAACTTACCGTCCGTCACGCTCCAACTTAGTTCCCTTAACTTACCGTCCGTCACGCTCCAACTTAGTTCCCTTAACTTACCGTCCGTCACGCTCCAACTTAGTTCCCTTAACTTACCGTCCGTCACGCTCCAACTTAGTTCCCTTAACTTACCGTCCGTCACGCTCCAACTTAGTTCCCTTAACTTACCGTCCGTCACGCTCCAACTTAGTTCCCTTAACTTACCGTCCGTCACGCTCCAACTTAGTTCCCTTAACTTACCGTCCGTCACGCTCCAACTTAGTTCCCTTAACTTACCGTCCGTCACGCTCCAACTTAGTTCCCTTAACTTACCGTCCGTCACGCTCCAACTTAGTTCCCTTAACTTACCGTCCGTCACGCTCCAACTTAGCTCCCTTAACTTACCGTCCCTCACGCTCCAACTTAGTTCCCTTAACTTAGCGTCCGTCACGATCCAACTTAGCTCCCTTAACTTACCATCCGTCACCCTCCAACTTAGTTCCCTTAACTTACCGTCCGTCACCCTCCAACTTAGTTCCCTTAACATACCGTCCGTCATCTTCCAACTTAGTTCCCTTAACTTACCATCCGTCACCCTCGAACGTAGTTCCCTTAACTTACCATCCGTCACACTCCACCTCAGCTCCCTTAACTTATCGTCCGTCACGTTCCAACTTAGCTCCCGTAACTTACCGTCCGTCACGCTAAAACTTAGTTCCCTTAACTTATCATCCGTCACCCTCCAACTTAGTTCCCTTAACTTACCGTCCGTCACCCTCCAACTTAGTTCCGTTAACTTATCATCCGTCACGCTCCAACTTAGTTCCCTTAACTTACCATCCGTCACCCTCCAACTTAGTTCCCTTAACTTATCGTCCAACTTAGTTCCCTTAACTTACCGTCCGTCACGTTCCAACTTAGTTCCCTTAACTTACCGTCCGTCACCCTCCAACTTAGTTCCCTTAACTTACCGTCCGTCACCCTCCAACTTAGTTCCCTTAACTTACCGTCCGTCACCCTCCAACTTAGTTCCCTTAACTTACCGTCCGTCACCCTCCAACTTAGTTCCCTTAACTTACCGTCCGTCACCCTCCAACTTAGTTCCCTTAACTTACCGTTCGTCACCCTCCAACTTAGTTCCCTTAACTTACCGTCCGTCACCCTCCAACTTAGTTCCCTTAACTTACCACCCATCATCCTCCACCTTAACTCCCTTTATTTATTGTATAAAGCCCCTTATATCATAAGCATATAAGCAAGAACACCTACAGTTGACAAATTCGTGTTCAATTATCTTTGAACCTCCACCCTTCTGGATCCCATACAACCATCCCCCTTCTCCGCACACACAATGTGACACCACACAGACCATGAACCAAAATTCCCTTAAAGGTCACAGACAAGTATTAGAGTGGTCGGCCTTCTTTGTTAATCTTCAATAATAAATACATAGCTGGGCTGGGTCAGCAACGAGAAGCACTCCATGACTGTCGTAATGGCAAGCTTCCCAACTAAGACATTGGACTCTAAAACCGTTATAGAATGTTAGATAAATATAATTACCAGCTACACCTGCCTATGTTTTCAAAAAGTAATTACTTGAAAAACAGATTTAAAAAACATGACAATATAAAGCTCTAAATTAGATGAGAACGAAAAAAAACTCATCATCATCATCATCATGTGCCATACTGGTGGGCGTAGGCAATCATTTCCTTCCACAATTGTCTATCCACCGCTCATCGTTTCAATTCTGTTGTTCACTGTTTTCCATGCCATGACATCGAGCTTTCAAGTATTTTCTCTTTGTCGTCTGCGATCTCCAGGCAGTGCTATTGGAAACAGACTATCAAGTCTAGTCAATCGAGTCTAGTCAATCGAGTCTAGTCAATCAAGTCTAGTCAATCGAGTCTAGTCAATCGAGTCTAGTCAATCGAGTCTAGTCAATCGAGTCTAGTCAATCAAGTCTAGTCAATCGAGTCTAGTCAATCGAGTCTAGTCAATCAAGTCTAGTCAATCGAGTCTAGTCAATCGAGTCTAGTCAATCGAGTCTAGTCAATCAAGTGTAGTCAATCAAGTCTAATCAATCGAGTCTAGTCAATCGAGTCTAGTCAATCGAGTCTAGTCAATCGAGTCTAGTCAATCAAGTCTAGTCAATCGAGTCTAGTCAATCGAGTCTAGTCAATCGAGTCTAGTCAATCAAGTCTAGTCAATCGAGTCTAGTCAATCAAGTCTAGTCAATCGAGTCTAGTCAATCAAGTCTAGTCAATCGAGTCTAGTCAATCAAGTCTAGTCAATCGAGTCTAGTCAATCAAGTCTAGTCAATCGAGTCTAGTCAATCAAGTCTAGTCAATCGAGTCTACTCAATCAAGTCTAGTCAATCAAGTCTAGTCAATCGAGTCTAGTCAATCAAGTCTAGTCAATCAAATCTAGTCAATCGAGTCTAGTCAATCGAGTCTAGTCAATCAAGTCTAGTCAATCGAGTCTAGTCAATCGAGTCTAGTCAATCAAGTCTAGTCAATCGAGTCTAGTCAATCAAGTCTAGTCAATCGAGTCTAGTCAATCAAGTCTAGTCAATCGAGTCTAGTCAATCGAGTCTAGTCAATCGAGCCTAGTCAATCAAGTCTAGTCAATCAAATCTAGTCAATCGAGTCTAGTCAATCAAGTCTAGTCAATCGGGTCTAGTCAATCGAGTCTAGTCAATCGAGTCTAGTCAATCAAGTCTAGTCAATCAAATCTAGTCAATCGACTCTAGTCAATCAAGTCTAGTCAATCGAGTCTAGTCAATCGAGTCTAGTCAATCGAGTCTAGTCAATCGAGTCTAGTCAATCAAGTGTAGTCAATCAAGTCTAATCAATCGAGTCTAGTCAATCGAGTCTAGTCAATCGAGTCTAGTCAATCAAGTCTAGTCAATCGAGTCTAGTCAATCGAGTCTAGTCAATCGAGTCTAGTCAATCAAGTCTAGTCAATCAAGTCTAGCCAATGAAGTCTAGTCAATCAAGTCTAGTCAATCGAGTCTAGTCAATCAAGTCTAGTCAATCGAGTAGAGGATCAAAGAGGTACCACTGTATCGAAAGCTATAGTGCTGAAGTCGGATGTGTTTAAAAAAAAACAACATATTCCTTCGTATAAAAAGTAAAGAGTCCCCGTCACGCCAAGTGGCGTATAGGGAATATGGTGTTGTGACCATACATTTTACAGACCTTCAGCACTTGATTTTGGGGTAATATGGTCGGTATTACGCCAGTGCCGCTTTACTTTCCAAGAAAAAAATCCGGTACCCTTTAAAGGCTGGGTGAACCGAAAGCCGTCGGTTGGGATCTAACCCTACCGCTTGTCCTTTGTAGTTCAGTTCACCAACCACTGAGATACGCGGCTCACATTCATTCGTATGGGTACATATATACCCTTTCGTGTGGATACACATATTGGGAACCTGACTCACATCAACTTTAGAACCCTTCTTGTAACTGTCATTTGTGTCCGCCCTGTCAGCAGGGTGGCAAATCATTCCACGGGAAGAGCTATGTTTACAACACTCGCAAATAAATCGCAAATAATCAACAACAACAAAAACAAAGAAAAAAAATAGATTCTCCGAAGCAGAATGGAACCCGTACTCCTCCGCACAGTGCCTTGCCTAGAAAGAGGTAACTGAGTTGGTCGTGTGCTTCAGCGCTCCGTTCTCGTACAAGGCGATGTGCCGAGTAGGGGTTCAATCCGACTCTGGACCTTTATTTCTTTTTTCTGTTGTTGATTATTTGTGATATTTTTCCGAGTGTTGTGAACAAACCTCTTTCCCTGAACTGATTCGTTGATCTATCGCCTCAGAAGTTTTCCGCCATGATAACTTTCATTTATTATTGTTTCCTGTCAGCTGGGGCCTATGTCAGTCTAGTTGGTGCTTACAACCAAGCTCCGGACCACAGGGAAGTGATTTAGTTTTCCTCTTAGACAGTCTAGCATATTTCTGCAATGTAATACCGTTTCTGTGTATATCTATATATTTGTGAGTTTCTAGCTCCAGCTGAAGGCCGACATGGCTACAACGTCGTTCTACTTTTGTTTCTCACCGATGTAAAGCTCTTTCTAGACCACATCCCCCTCTCCCATTTTTAAAATATTGTCATTTGACCTCTAACTGCCTCAGTTCTGCACTTCAAGTGTTGTCTGTGAAAGTAACTCCCTTCATGCGCCTGGCACATCTTTTCGGTGGTGTTTATTTGATTGCTTTCCCATTCTTGATTTGAAAACTCTGTTCACGATTTTTTTTTTCTGATAAAATTCTAGTCGCGAGAACAAGCACCGACAGTTATCTTGCTTAACGTTAATAATTGTAACGTCATTTATGCTTAACGCCGATAATTGTAACGTCATTTATGTTTAACGCCGATAACTGTAACGTCCTTTATGCTTAACGCCGATAATTGTAACGTCATTTATGCTTAACGCCGATAATTGTAACGTCATTTATGCTTAACGCCTATAATTGTAACGTCATTTATGCTTAAAAAGCCGATAATTGTAACGTCATTTATGCTTAACGCCTATAATTGTAACGTCATTTATGCTTAACGCCGATAATTGTAACGTCATTTATACTTAAAACGCCGATAATTGTAACGTCATTTATGCTTAACGCCGATAATTGTAACGTCATTTATGCTTAACGCCGATAATTGTAACGTCATTTATGCTTAACGCAGATAATTGTAACGTCATTTCTACTTAACGCCGATGATTGTAACGTCATTTATGCTTAACGCAGATAATTGTAACGTCATTTATGCTTAACGCAGATAATTGTAACGTCATTTCTACATAACGCCGATAATTGTAACGTCATTTATGTTTAACGCCGATAATTGTAACGTCATTTATGCTTAACGCCGATAATTGTAACGTCATTTATGCCTAACGCAGATAATTATAACGTCATTTCTGCTTAACGCAGATAATTGTAACGTCATTTCTACCTAATGCCGATAATTGTAACGCCATTTATGCTTAACGCAGATAATTGTAACGTCATTTCTACTTAACGCCGATAATTGTAACGCCATTTCTATATCTTTAAAGCCTATAATTGTAACGTCATTTCTATATCTTTAAAGCCTATAATTGTAACGTCATTTCTATATCTTTAAAGCCTATAATTGTAACGTCATTTATGCTTAACGCCGATAATTGTCACGTCATTTCTATATCTTTAAAGCATATAATTGTCACGTCATTTCTGCTAAACGCCGATAATTGTAACCTCATTTCTACTTAACGCCGATAATTGTAACGTCATTTCTGTTTAACGTCCTCTTCAATAATTGTAACGTCATTTCTGTTTAACGTCCTCTTCAATAATTGTAACGTTATTTGTGCAAAATTAACGCCCTCTTATTAAGTATAACATCATTTCTGCGTAATGTTCTCTTACATAATTGTCACGTCATTTCTGCTTAACTTTCTCTTACATAATTGTAACGTCATTTCTGCTTAACTTTCTCTTACATAATTGTCACGTTATTTCTGCTTAACTTTCTCTTACATAATTGTCACGTCATTTCTGCTTAACACGATAATTGTAACGTCAATTCTGCTTAACGCCCTCTTAAATACTCATAATGTCATTTCTTCTTAACGCCCTCTTACAACGCCGCTGAATACGCCGAGCCCCGCGACTGATTTTCCTCCTCTAGTCAGCAATATTGGGGCGCCATGTTGTGTTGTTTTGCCTACTTTAAGTGAGAGCCGCTGAATTGAACACAAGTAGTCATCGAGGAAGAAACGAGAGGGGTAACTACCAGTAAGTGACACATTCACCCCCTTACTCCCCCCCAACCCCAGGCCGTAAAAGAACTAACACGCGACAACAATCGAGCGAAGCTTTTTGACATTAACCTGACCCGATCCCAGGAAACAATAGCAATAGCGGCTGTCTTGAACTAATAACAAAAAACAAAACTCAGCCAATAGCTGCGCAAACAGTAATATCATTATTCATGTTATGACGCACTAACTTTGTTAAGTTAATGAAAACTCCAAAATAACATTTAAAAATAAAAGGCCGGTGTTGTCTTCTGAGAGAGTAATCGATACGTGCATTAGAGGGAGAATCGATCACCAGTTATCAGTGGAAAAGTTTGCTAGTTCATTCTCGTGTTCTCTGTTTAAAAAAATAAATTTGAGTCGGTTTGTTAACCGAGTCACATGTCGAGGTCTGTAATCTCAGTGTTGGGAGGAGAAGGGATGTGGCCTTTTTAAAAATGATTATTCTGAAATCGAATGTTTGACGTAGTGAATTTAATTGTCGCTATGTGTGTTCACCATTATCGATGAATTCATCTTGCCTGATTTCTCGGCCATCATTGTCTTGACTGTTGATTTCAGAATTTGACTTTGATACAACCAAGGCAAAATAAAGACAAGTGGAACAATATTAAAATAGGTAAATGAATTTTAATATTTGGGAACTTTGTTAACCTCAGACGGAAGATGTACAAAAGAGGTGAGATGCAGAACTGCTCAGGCAAAAGCAGCTTTCCAAAAAAAATGAGGAAGATACTGTGCAATCCATTTTTGACAATAGAAACAAGAAAAAGAGCTCTTAAATGTTATGTAGAGCCAGTCTTGAGATATGGATGTGAATCATGGACAAGAGACAACAGACAAGAAAATCACTGGAGTCTGTAGAAATGTGGTTTTACACAAGAATGTTGAGAATACCATGGACAGCTAAGAAGAGTAACGAAAATGTCCTGAAAGAGGCCAAAGCAAAAAGAGAGCTAATTTCCAATATTAGGAAGAAACAATCATCATTTTTTGGTCATGTAATGAGAAGAAAACAGCTGGGATATATTTTAACAACTGGGAAAATTGAGGGACGAAGAGATAGAGGTTAGCAAAGAGAAAAGATACCAGACAGCTTAAAAGAATGGCTTGGCAGAAGGTCAACAACAGAAATGATAAATAAATGTCGAAGTAGAAAGTTGTGGAGAGACATGATCACCTACGCCAGCAGTCCCGTACTTGATGATGACAACCAAGGCAGACTCATAGTCTCAAAATAGTGCATATATATCCTTACAACTGATAGCAGACTTTATTCTTAATGATAAACCTGTGATTCGTCTGATCATTTGTGCAGTAATAATTCTACCTAACCTGACTCCAGATTCTCAAATTCTCTGATTTATCCCCTCACCAATTGGGAGAGTATCGTTCACTAGTAAACAAAACAAAGAAATGTCAACCTGTACGTCAAGTCAAAGTCTAACGTCTTGTACTACTCATTAAAACCTGTACGTCTTGTCAAACTCTAACGTCTTGTACTACTCATTAAAACCTCTACGTCTTGTCAAACTTTAACATTAAACTCAAGTAAACTAAACTCAATCCGGCTTCTTGAGAACATGTTTGGGTGCCGGGTTGTCTTTCCTCCTAATCGTTTAAACTGATAAATCTGTTTCCAACAACCACTTGGTGAAGGGGGCAGGGGCTTGAGTAATATCGTCAATAATTCTGACATGATGTGGGAAGGACACCGGACTTAGACAACCATGAGTCCACGTCACTCCTTCGGATGAAAGAGATGGGAGTTAAAATTGGAGTTAAGATGGGAGTTAAAATGGGAGTTAAGATGGGCACAGCTAGAAACGAGAAACTTAGTGGGCGTGTAAGAAGACTAATCAACCAAAACAGAACTGGAGTCGTCAGTCACTGGACACTTCGAGACTTGCTGAGGAGAGGATCTGAGCACCTATGACATGTTCGGAGTGCATTGATGATGACCCGCAAATAACTCAATAACTCTGACCCGCTGATCCGAAAATAAAAACTCGGCTTTGAGTTGCTAAACGCTTTCATCTCAGTCACTATAACACATGCTGGACTCGCTGTGACCTTTCTCAACATCTACAGCACCAATGTGACTACCGCATCTGCACAATGCTGCTGTCGTTGTTTCTCCCATGGCTCTTTGTTTCACTACCAATATGGCGTTTTGGTTCTAATCTTGGAAATTTTGTTTCGTATATGGATGAAGAAGACCTGATTCTAGTACACTCCCTTTATTATCAAAGTTGATACTTCAAGGAAGTGGTTCCAAATTGCGACATCACACACAAAACGTCAATTTTATATAAGTAAGTAAAGTACCCCCGTCACGCCAAGTGGCGTATAGGGAAATATTGTGTTAGTGACCATATATTTTACAGACCTTCGGCACATGATTTTTGGGGTAATGTGGTCGGTATTACGCCCGTGCTGCTTTACTTTCCCAGAAAAAAATCCGGTACCCATTTAAGGCTTTGTGAACCCGGAATCCGTCGGTTGGGATTGAACCCCACCCCTTGTCCTTTGTAGTCCATTTCACTAACCACTGAGCTATCGCGGCTCCCTCAATTTTACATAGTAAAAAAAAAGTAAAGTACCCCCGTCACGCCAAGTGGCGTATAGGGAAATATGGTGTTAGTGACCCTATATTTTACAGACCTTCAGCACATGATTTTTGGGGTAATGTGGTCGGTATTACGCCCGTGCTGATTTTGTATGACAATCACGAAGCTGCAGACCTTCATTAATGGATGGTTGCTGGTAATAAAAGGATGGAAATGGCAGAACAAAATCACTAATATAGAATTATGGAAAGTACCAGTGGATAAAGAGATACAGCGAAGATGATGGCGCTGGATAGGACACACACTGCGGAAGCCAACTGGGAGTAGTAGTACACGACATCACTTTCTTTGAAATCCGAGGAGAAGATGAAGACCAAAATATTTATTGGAGAAGAAAGATGGAAACAGATGAAAATGATGGGGAAGACATGGAATGATCTTAAAGAATGGCAAGCAAGAGAATGGCTTGGAAAGTGTTTGTTGAAGACGCCACAGGGAACTGAAAGACAGAAGGAGAAGACACAAACTATGTATGTCAATAAGTAGCTATTTGTCGTTAAATAAAAAATTGCCAAATGTGAGAGTTGTGGTGTGTAATATTGAGGTTAACCACACAGGTTTCTATATTTTAAGACACATCATCCTCTAATCACTTTGAATGTAAAGTACCTGTATAGTACCAGCTTTACCGCAGCAATAAAGTTATTTGCCTGGCCCATGAATGTAAAACAGAAGGAAGGTCTGTGTTTTCTCATTCTCGATACAAACAAATTATCGAATGAACTAAAGTGTCAGTGAGAAAGAGCTGTGATCTGTAGAACCTACATTGTCACAAATCTGTTTACAAATAATCACATCAGATAAACATCAAGCGGGATAAGACAAACAGGTAAGCACTGAGGAGATTCAAACTCGATCTCTGCAGGTGATAACCTTACCTCTCTGCAGTAAATAAACCGGTTTATTTTTAACCAGTTGTATTTTCACAGTCTACTCTCAAATACAGGAAACGAGTGCGAGAAGGGGGCAGTTCAATTCTACAGAGGGGGGCAATGATGTGGTTGGCTTGATTCCCTTTATTTGCGACTGTTTTTTTTTTTTTGGGGGGGGGGGGGGAAGGCGGGGGGGGGGGGGGGGGCGAGGGGAGGTGGCGGGCAGTGATGACGTTCACCGGGTCTAACCACTTGGGGGGGGGGGGGTCCTAGAGGGAGTGCGTGAAGGTCGTCTGAGTGCAGTTGCTCATTCTTTCTCTCGAGCGGAATATCACGCGCTGCAGCAGCGAGAGAAATATGTCATAAAACAGGCTATCAACCGTGGAGGCTTGCCGAGGGTTATTGTGTTGGAGGTGAGCAGTGGCGTACCAACAGACTGCTTGGGAGGAGCGATTGAGTTGCAATGTACATAAAAAAAAAAAATGAGGTTCTGATGCCAGGAATGCAGAGAATAGTTTAGTTTAGAAGACGGATCATGCTCATTGCACATCAGGTATGCCCATAGGTGCTCAGATCTCCTCTCAAGTATGTCCATCAGTGTGTGGAGATTTATGACTCCAGTTCTGTGTTGACTTAACATTTGCGCATTGAATGATATGAAGTATAAGATCATAAATGCCTACAGTCGCCATAGCTCAGTCGGCGCACCACAGCTGACCAAAACCTAGCAGTTCTATCTCTTCGTGGTCTCCATCCGTAACAGTCTGCGTCAAAACAAGCTGGCTAACAGAAGATCGCTGTGTTCCCTGTAGTGGTGACTCTTATTGATATAGAAGATCTAGTCATTCAGTACCTCTGGGCTGGGCAAGTAGTTTCCCAGCAAGGTCTGGGACTAAATGAACTCCACCTTCTCCACTAAGAGAAGGGGACGTCAATAAAGCCATCACGACCCGCCACGTCAATGAGTCAAAGGGCACCCTGCCCGCATCAACTCGTGGCATAACATCAACAACAACAATTATTGAATATGGTGACTCATAGTTAATGGTTTTAGTCAGAGTCAGCGAACCATAACAGAGCAAGACCATGCATTACCTCCACTCGTTGCTGAAGTACGATGAAAGAAGTAGAGCCAAGACAGATCTGCTTCACGTGACGTCACTGCTTCACAACGGGGAATAGCGCGGCTTTGGTGTGTATGGGCAGACAAGACAAAAAACTGCACAGCTTTTGTTGGAAGAATAATTGTGAGAGTTCATGAAGATATAGGCAGTTCTATAGCATTAAACCACACGCAGGAACGTGAAAGAATAATTGTGAGTGTTCATGAAGATAAAGGCAGTTCTATAGCATTAAACCACACGCAGGAACGTGAAATAGCGTCATCAGTCGCAACATTCTTCTTGTCTAAACCTGCAAGGGGTTCCAGCTCATGTTGGGCAACCTTTTATTTTCTGAAGGAAAGATCTGAGAACTATGAAGCCACCGAGGGAAAGATCTGAAAACTATGAAGCCACCGAGGGAAAGATCTGAAAACTATGAAGCCACTGAAGGAAAGATCTGAAATCTATGAAGCCACTGAAGGAAAGATCTGAAAACTATGAAGCCACTGAAGGAAAGATCTGAAAACTATGAAGCCACTGAAGGAAAGATCTGAAAACTATGAAGCCACTGAAGGAAAGATCTGAAAACTATGAAGTCACTGAAGGAAAGATCTGAAAACTATGAAGCCACTGATAGTAAGATACAGTTATATAAATGACCTAATTTGCATTCACAAGCGATTGTAATGTACAAATCACATTAATAATGGAGAGTGGAAGACAGTAAAGAGAGTGGAATGAAAGAGAAAGGGTGACACAGGCAGGTGGGGGGAGGGAGGGAAAATTCAACAATAAATTATCAATTGAAAGCTTACTGGTTATAGTTTGAGCATTTATGTGTTCATCTTCAAGTACCAAGCCTGCTGGCGTAGGTGATCATGTCTCTCCACAACTTTTTGACCTCAACAGCTATTTACAATTTCTGTTGTTGACCTTCTGCCAAGCCATTCTCTTAAACTGTCTGTTATGTTTTCTCTTTGCTTCCTGCTATCTCTTCGTCCCACAATTTTCCCAGTTGTTACAATATATCCCAGCTGTTCTCTTCTCATTACATGGCCAAACATTGATTATTTATGAGTTACTTTTACTTATTTATTACTTTTTTTAGCTTAAGGAATGGAGTGTATAGTATTTTTTTTCAAATCAAGCACAAAAGACCTTGGCAGGACCACTTATGGTCCGCGTGCCGTAGGTTGCCCACCTCTGGTCTAGCTGTTTGGCCTTAGGTTGTCTTGTGGGCCTGCAAATGCTTTCTTCATTTCCTTGATTCTATTGAATAAGGTTTCCGTGTGGCTATTCGCGCCTTGTCCACGGTTGGGGGAGAAGAGATCAGAGCCACGGTCACCTGTCACTCGTGTCTTAAGAGGTGACTAAGGAGGTTTAGGGGTGAAGGTGTTCGCTGGTGCTACGGAGTTCATGCTTCTTAGCTGAAACCATTGTCAGTGTTTTCTCTAATGTGTGACGAGCCTGCTTCACGCTGGGGAACGTACTGAAGAGGGATATGAGCAATATGGAGTTGTCCATTTGGCAATAAACTGAACTGAACTGAACTGAACTGAACTAAACTAACTTGATAAGGTGAAGCTTTTTCATCCCAGAGATAATGCAATAGTTGATGAGATTCATAAATTCTTGGTGAGCTATCGCCAATTCTTTGTAAGATACTGCATTCATTTTGAGGTACTGCAATCGCTGATGACATGATGCAATTCTTGGTGAGATCATGCAAATTCTTGGTGAGATCATGCAAATTCCTGGTGAGATCCTGCAATTCTTGGTGAGGTGCTGCAATTCTTGGTAAACTGCTCCAATTCTTGTGAAATGGGTGAAATCAATGGGTGGTGATAACAGGAGGTCCCGTGTGCACTCATGCACGCTGAAAAACTCTTTTCAGTTTAAAGTCTAAAACGTTTTTTTTTTTGTTTAAACGGCCGATTTCTGGGGGAAAAAATCTACCAATGTGAAGACGGATGCGTCGGGTCGAAAGGCGCAGATATAGCAGTTTTGCTGCACATTTGCGAACAGCGCATCCATGCCCATTCAATGGGTGGACGCTAGTAAGAGAAGATTTACAATTGCTCTGTTCTGTCTTCCTATAAGTGAATCTATTACATACAGTGCTATTTCTATTTTGACACCAAAAAAGTAAGAAATCAGATTGTGTAACAACTTTACATTTGGTTATGGAAGGCCCCGGTATCACTGCAAACGAATTAAAATCCATAATTGCTCAACCGCCCGTGCCAGCGGAATCATCCGAATTAATAAACTCTCGGAAAGTACATCGCTATTTACTGGTGTAAGGAATTAACAAGAAACAAATGTACGTCGATGAAAATAGTTACAGGCAGTAACAAGTCTGGAGTCTCGGCTGCTAGGAGTCGTAACTAATATTCAGGGTAAGCTACAGGTAAATGTCCAACAGCTTCTCTCTTTGTGCGCTCTATCAACCGTTTAACAGTGGCCAGTGAGAAAGAGAGGGAGGGGGGTCGTTATCAAAGTCGGGTGACCTGGCAGATTAGTATCAGAATCATTATAAAGATACAGCACATTAGCACACCATTAACTATTATATTCTAGACGGGGAGAGACAGCGAGGTTGTGGGTTCAAATCCCAGCTGCAACAGTTGGGATTTTTATGTGTGATTTCTCTTTGCGGCAACCAGCCCTGGTCTCAGCAGCGAGGCCCGGCTTGAGACGTCAATTACTCATGGACGGAAAAAAATATGAGTACATCCGAAGACCGAGATATCTGCCTGTGCGGCGAGGGACCCCTGTACACACGGCTGCCAGGGAAAAACGGATTTAAACGCAAAAATTCAGCTCCTAGCCTTTAAGGACTTCGTCAGAGGTAAAAAGTTTGCGAACGAAAAAACAAATTAGCATTAATCCTCCGCTTCCATAAACAGAAAGGTATTTTCTACACAATCGATATTAATGAAACAAACATCAAGAGTCATTATTGAAGCAAACATCAAGAGTCATTAATGAAGCAAACATCAAGAGTCATTAATGAAGCAAACATCAAGAGTCATTAATGAAGCAAACATCAAGAGTCATTAATGAAGCAAACATCAAGAGTCATTAATGAAGCAAACATCAAGAGTCATTATTGAAGCAAACATCAAGAGTCATTAATGAAGCAAACATCAAGAGTCATTAATGAAGCAAACATCAAGAGTCATTAATGAAGCAAACATCAAGAGTCATTATTGAAGCAAACATCAAGAGTCATTAATGAAGCAAACATCAAGAGTCATTAATGAAGCAAACATCAAGAGTCATTAATGAAGCAAACATCAAGAGTCATTATTGAAGCAAACATCAAGAGTCATTAATGAAGCAAACATCAAGAGTCATTAATGAAGCAAACATCAAGAGTCATTAATGAAGCAAACATCAAGAGTCATTATTGAAGCAAACATCAAGAGTCATTAATGAAGCAAACATCAAGAGTCATTATTGAAGCAAACATCAAGAGTCATTAATGAAGCAAACATCAAGAGTCATTAATGAAGCAAACATCAAGAGTCATTAATGAAGCAAACATCAAGAGTCATTAATGAAGCAAACATCAAGAGTCATTAATGAAGCAAACATCAAGAGTCATTAATGAAGCAAACATCAAGAGTCATTAATGAAGCAAACATCAAGAGTCATTATTGAAGCAAACATCAAGAGTCATTAATGAAGCAAACATCAAGAGTCATTAATGAAGCAAACATCAAGAGTCATTAATGAAGCAAACATCAAGAGTCATTATTGAAGCAAACATCAAGAGTCATTAATGAAGCAAACATCAAGAGTCATTAATAAAGCAAACATCAAGAGTCATTAATGAAGCAAACATCAAGAGTCATTATTGAAGCAAACATCAAGAGTCATTAATGAAGCAAACATAAAGAGTCATTATTGAAGCAAACATCAAGAGTCATTAATGAAGCAAACATCAAGAGTCATTATTGAAGCAAACATCAAGAGTCATTAATGAAGCAAACATCAAGAGTCATTATTGAAGCAAACATCAAGAGTCATTAATGAAGCAAACATCAAGAGTCATTAATGAAGCAGACATCAAGAGTCATTAATGAAGCAAACATCAAGAGTCATTAATGAAGCAAACATCAAGAGTCATTAATGAAGCAAACATCAAGAGTCATTAATGAAGCAAACATCAAGAGTCATTAATGAAGCAAACATCAAGAGTCATTATTGAAGCAAACATCAAGAGTCATTAATGAAGCAAACATCAAGAGTCATTAATGAAGCAAACATCAAGAGTCATTAATGAAGCAAACATCAAGAGTCATTAATGAAGCAAACATCAAGAGTCATTAATGAAGCAAACATCAAGAGTCATTAATAAAGCAAACATCAAGAGTCATTAATGAAGCAAACATCAAGAGTCATTATTGAAGCAAACATCAAGAGTCATTAATGAAGCAAACATCAAGAGTCATTATTGAAGCAAACATCAAGAGTCATTAATGAAGCAAACATCAAGAGTCATTATTGAAGCAAACATCAAGAGTCATTAATGAAGCAAACATCAAGAGTCATTATTGAAGCAAACATCAAGAGTCATTAATGAAGCAAACATCAAGAGTCATTAATGAAGCAAACATCAAGAGTCATTAATGAAGCAAACATCAAGAGTCATTAATGAAGCAAACATCAAGAGTCATTAATGAAGCAAACATCAAGAGTCATTAATGAAGCAAACATCAAGAGTCATTAATGAAGCAAACATCAAGAGTCATTAATGAACTGTCACCAACTCAAATTACATAAACCCAGAAATCTGGGATAGAAATATGACAGAATAGATAGAAATGCTGGCCCTGAATCAATAACGACAGCAAATAGATACACCATCGATACTTATCCAGATGACTGGATACATGTATACACTGATGGTGTAGCCACAAAGGCAACTATCAAAGCTGGATATTGGATTTTCATACATTATCCAGATGGAACAGAAGAAGAAATATGCGGCCCATGTAGTGAAGTCTGCAGCAATTATGAAGCAGAGATAAAAGCATTAGAAACCACAATATACAATACCATCAAAGAAAAGAAATATAGTCATTTTTACTGATTCCAAATCAGCCCTGCAGGCGTTAGGAAGTAACAGAATCAAACCAGAACGCACACAGCTCACCATAGACACAGAAAACATCATTAACACACGTGACATAAGGCTAGTGATGGATCCCAGGACACTCCAACACACCAGGAAATGATAAGACAGATACATTAGCTAAGAGAGGATTCAGACAGACACAATGTAACACCAACATCTCATTAAACACAGCCAAAGAAATCATAAACTCCAACAGTAGAGAAGATTGGCTGAATGGATGGGTCATGGGAAAACAGGGAGAGATCTTTTTCAAATACATACCGGACCAAATCCTATGAAAACATTCACAATGTAAAAATAAGAGACCAAACCACAATATTCAGACTGAGAATCAGTCATGTACCACTGAACAACTACATCAATAGAATACAACGAAATCAAACTTCACAAAACCAAACTCCAGCATGTCCACTCTGTGAACACCCACGTGGAACAGTAGAACATCACCTTTTTGACTGTCCAAAGCTCACTGACATCAGAGCAACTCTACTTCATCAAAAATCTGGTAAATGGAACACCTTTTACGTCAGCTTGACAAGCATTAGCTCACAGGCTTCTGGATAAATAACAATAAGAACGATAACACGAACAACAACAACAATGACAACAACACGAATAACAACAACATATCAATCAAGAATTGAATCTCTGAATGACCAAGTCGTTGTACTTATATCAACCATTCACTTTTTTATCGTTAAAAACAAATAGACATCATGCTACTGATAACTAATGTTATTTTTCCCCATGATATAAACGAATATACATCATGCTACTGATGTTATCCCACCACATCGACCAATCTCCCTCTCTCCATCAACAAAAACACAACCTCCATTTTGACTGCACGGAGTCAAGTATCAAAAATGAAAAGCCCAGTTCCAACAAGATGTTTCAATTATAAACCGGAAGTTAGAATGAGCAAAACGTCATTAGGTAATTGGCCAGATTATAAACAGAAGGTCTGACGCCGAAAATAGAAACAGGACGATTTTACGACAAGAGAAATAAAATGTGGAAATGAAAGGCGAGCTAGAAAGTGACAAGTAAATACTGGTGAAGGGGTTGGGGAGGGGGCGATCGTGTGAGGGTAATGATCAATAAAGTTAGGCGGTGGGAAGTTGTTTTATTTCGGTGGCGCTGAGGAAAGAGTTTATACTGGTCCATCAGAGAGCCAGGCAGACGTTTGGTAATGTTTGAGAGCTCCATTGAGGCGCTATTCATCCCTGATGTGTATTGAGTCACGTAAACAGCGTTCATAACAAGGGCTACAGGCGTTCAGCTGAAAAGCAAGTATGTTACCCCACATCGTGGTAGCCGTAGTTTATCTATCTTTCGTTCGCCTGAAGTATTGTCTATATCTGCAATGTTGTTTCCTGTATACATTTTTACTGTGTTTTGTCATTCTTGCAGTGGCCCATACAGTTTCATACTTCTCATTGACGTGAGGGCGTGGCATCCTAATTGCTGGTTGCCTCCATCTTCAGCACGTAAACTTGTTAGAGCAGCCAAAGATTAAATATCACAGTTGAGGGAATACATCTGGAGACAGTCCAGAGCTACAACTACCTGGGACATACTATAACCAATGATGGAAAATGCAAAACTGAAATAAACAAAAGAATAGGTATGGCAAAAAGTAATTTTAATGCCATGAAAAATATACTAACAACAAAACAAATATCAGCAGGGCTGAAACTAAGAATGGCAAAATGTTACATCTTCTCAATTTTCCTGTTTGGTGCAGAAACATGGACATTAGACAAGAAAACAGAACAGAAAATTGAAGCCTTTGAAATGTGGATTTATAGAAGAATAGGTAGAATTGGATGGAAACAAAAGATAACAAACGCTAAAGTTTTAAAACAACTGAAAATAAAAAGAGAACTACTAAATACAATTAAGACAAGACAAATAAAATTGTTGGGGCATGTTGAAAGACACAACAGCCTACTAAAAGTAATATTGGAAGGAAAAATACAAGGTAAAAGAGGCAGAGGCAGACCAAGACTAATATGGACGAGTAACATCAAAAGATGGTCAAGTCAATCTATGACAGCCTGCACCATCAAAGCAAGAAACAGAGCAGAATGGCGATCCATGGTAGCCAACCTTCGTTGCGGAGAAGGCACACGATGATGATGATGAGAGCAGCCAATGTGTAGAGCAGTCACCATGCCATGTAGGAGTGTATGTTACTCCACTCCTGGCTTCATACTGGTGTCCATGTTTTTTCACTATAATCGGGACGTTTATGTGCGGTATGGTCGGCATAACGCTAGGCCGGCTTCACTTTCCAGATAAATTCCTGGTACCCATTTTTAGAGACTGGATGAACCTCGGAGCCATGTCGGCCAAAGTAAAAAAAAAAATCTACTTCTGATAATTGAACACGGACTCGTCTCATCAGGAAGCGAATGTACTAACTACAAAACCACCTGGCTCGCACGAGGACATGCATGCAGTGATAACAGGTAGGATGTGAAGCTAGATAGGCCATGGACTGAGAAGAGATGCCGAAACAATAACATGAACTGTCATGCAATTGACTAGGGAGAAGAAGCTAAAGAGGGCAGGGTCAAGAACAAAAGACTAGGAAGGTGAAGGTCTAGACATACACGGAAAAAGGGGGGGGGGGTAGGTGGCGATGGCACTGACAGCCAAGACTGCACGAAATGGACGAACTTTGCAAATTGACGACCAAAGAGGTATGTGCCACTGACTGTTGCTGCTGCTCTACTTGAGGTGTAGGAGATGGGAGACAGGAAAAGACAAAAAAAAGGGAATAGATGACCACAGCCATGTTGTGTTACATCATTGGCGCGTTGTGTTACATCATTGGCGTGTTGTGTTACATCATTGGCGTGTTGTGTTACATCATTGGCGTGTTGTGTTACATCATTGGCATGTTGTGTTACATCATTGACATGTTGTGTTACATCATTGGCATGTTGTGTTACATCATTGGCATGTTGTGTTACATCATTGGCATGTTGTGTTACATCATTGGCATGTTGTGTTACATCATTGGCGTGTTTTTGTCGTTGCAGGTAGCACCTCTAAGTGTTGCATGTGAGTCGCTGAGGTCAACAACCACTTAAGTGTTGCATGTGAGTCGCTGAGGTCAACCACTTAAGTGTTGCATGTGAGTCGCTGAGGCCAACCACTTAAGTGTTGCATGTGAGTCGCTGAGGTCAACCACTTAAGTGTTGCATGTGAGTCGCTGAGATCAACCACTTAAGTGTTGCATGTGAATCGTTGAGGTCAACCACTTAAGTGTTGCATGTCAATCGTTGAGGTCAACCACTTAAGTGTTGCATGTGAATCGTTGAGGTCAACCACTTAAGTGTTGCATGTCAATCGTTGAGGTCAACCACTTAAGTGTTTGCATGTCAATCGTTGAGGTCAACCACTTAAGTGTTGCATGTGAATCGTTGAGGTCAACCACTTAAGTGTTGCATGTGAATCGTTGAGGTCAACCACTTAAGTGTTGCATGTCAATCGTTGAGGTCAACCACTTAAGTGTTGCATGTGAGTCGCTGAGGTCAACCACTTAAGTGTTGCATGTGAGTCGCTGAGATCAACCACTTAAGTGTTGCATGTCAATCGTTGAGGTCAACCACTTAAGTGTTGCATGTCAGTCGCTGAGGTCAACCACTTAAGTGTTGCATGTCAATCGTTGAGGTCAACCACTTAAGTGTTGCATGTCAATCGTTGAGGTCAACCACGTAAGTGTTGCATGTCAATCGCTGAGGTCAACCACTTAAGTGTTGCATGTCAATCGCTACGTCGACCATTGACGAAATCAGTCCTTCGCTCCTAACTCGGGATGTCCTGTAGCAGTGTAACGTGACTGCCTCTCTTGAGATATTCTCATATTTGTCCATCTCCCACAATAAGGTCGGCTAGTGTGCTCGCTCACAGACCACAAGAGTCCGGGTTCAGTACCTACAAGTGGTTTATTGTTTCAGGTCGAAAAGGTTATGAGGTTCACCCGGTGTCTAAAAATTGGCACCGAAAGTTTCCTAAGTCGTAAAGGCGGCCTGGAGTGATGCTGACAAGATCACCCTAAAAAAATGTGCCGAAGTCGCAAAAATGTGACCACAAACAAAATATTCCGCATACACACAGCGAGGCATAGAAGAAACCTATACTTTACCCTTGCCACGCTTGTAAATTATGCCCAATTATTATTGATTCACGTTGAGGTCACTCTACTCCCCCCCCCCCCCCCCCCCCCCCAATCTCTGACGCCCGTGTCCTCTTATCTGTTTGACCTTCAACCTTTCCCACTAGTGCACGGTTCATTTTTCTTTATATCGCCAAACATGTCACGTGTTCTCACCTCTTTTCACTATCGCTCCATTCATAGTTAATCAATACTCCATTATATTTATATTTATCTACCAACAGTGACGTGAACAGAACTCTTCAACGCCAGGAGTTTGTTTAGAACCAGGCAGCGCTTGCGTGCTATGTTTGCGAGAGTCTTATATGCCAGTCTATACTGTTTTCTTTGACAATTATACCTGCTTACATATTTACAGATGCTGTATATTGCTTGATTTGAATGCTACTGTCATTGTTTTGAAGTACGATTAGAACTGCAATCTTTGTGTGCATGCACAATATAAGTTACTGTTATTGCACTGAAAGAAGTTCAACTTTGATCAACCAAGCAAAAGAAAATAATTTCTGGACAGAATTAGAGCAAAAAAAAAAAAAAAAAAAATTAACAGGGGTTATCGGTCAAGATAACATGAGGTCTCTACAAAATAGAGAAAGCAAAGAGAGCAAGAAAGAAACCTACTAACATATTCTTCTTCTCTTTTTTCTCATTCGTTTTTCAGCGTCGAGGGGATATACAGTTTCCAGTCCTTTGCCATTCTCTTGCCCTCTCCTGCTGTAATGTTTCCTAGTGTTTCTAATATTCCATCAATCTAACATTTGATCATCTATTGCCCTCTCCTGCTGTAATGTTTCCTAGTGTTTCTAATATTCCATCAATCTAACATTTGATCATCTATTGCCCTCTCCTGCTGTAATGTTTCCTAGTGTTTCTAATATTCCATCAATCTAACATTTGATCATCTATTGCCCTCTCCTGCTGTAATGTTTCCTAGTGTTTCTAATATTCCATCAATCTAACATTTGATCATCTATTGCCCTCTCCTGCTGTAATGTTTCCTAGTGTTTCTAATATTCCATCAATCTAACATTTGATCATCTATTGCCCTCTCCTGCTGTAATGTTTCCTAGTGTTTCTAATATTCCATCAATCTAACATTTGATCATCTATTGCCCTCTCCTGCTGTAATGTTTCCTAGTGTTTCTGATATTCCATCAATCTAACATTTGATCATCTATTGCCCTCTCCTGCTGTAATGTTTCCTAGTGTTTCTAATATTCCATCAATCTAACATTTGATCATCTCTTGCCCTCTCCTGCTGTAATGTTTCCTAGTGTTTCTAATATTCCATCAATCTAACATTTGATCATCTCTTGCCCTCTCCTGCTGTAATGTTTCCTAGTGTTTCTAATATTCCATCAATCTAACATTTGATCATCTCTTGCCCTCTCCTGCTGTAATGTTTCCTAGTGTTTCTAATATTCCATCAATCCATTTTTTGATCATCTCTTGCCCTCTCCTGCTGTAATGTTTCCTAGTGTTTCTAATATTCCATCAATCCATCTTTTTCATTCTCGACCCTTGAGTCTGGTGTTCTTACAACGGTTTGTCTCAAGGCTTGTTGCGTTTTAGTCTCTCTGTCTTATGGTGTGCCCAACCCATTTTACACACCATCCTGTGTGTTACAGGGGCCTGATTATGAAGGAAGTAAAGAATAGTGACACTGTGACCTTACAGGCCTGTCGTAAGAGGTGACTAAGGAGGTTGATCGATGGCTTGACAAGCTGTCATTGTAAAAATTATTGTTATGGAAACAGTGCCATATATTTTAGAGCAGTGATCTCTGCTATATGTGCCATTTTGGCACGCAAGGTTTCTGTTTTTGAGATTGTGGTTCTGCCCTATGTGCCGTCTTCGGCTCGAAAGGACAATAGATACATAGATAGATAGATAGATAGATAGATAGATAGATAGATAGATAGATAGATAGATAGATAGATAGATAGATAGATAGATAGATAGATAGATAGATAGATGGACGGACGGACGGACGGACGGACGGACGGACGGACGGACGGACGGACGGACGGACAGACAGACGACCGACCGGCAGGCAGGCAGGCAGGCAGCCAGGCAGACAGACAGACAGACAGACAGACAGAGAGATAGATAGATAGATAGATAGATAGATAGATAGATAGATAGATAGATAGATAGATAGATAGATAGATAGATAGATAGATAGATAGATAGATAGATAGATAGATAGATAGATAGATAGATAGATAGATAGATAGATAGATAGATAGATAGATAGATAGATAGATAGATAGAACCCATTTTAGCTGTTGCTTCTTCATGCATTCCATGCTGGGAATTCTCCAGTTCTAATCTGATTTCGCTGTTTCCTGCTAATCCAACTTTCAATACATTTCATTTCAGTCTTGGTTACTTTTCTTATTGTTCTTGAAGCCAGCATCTTGATAGGACATTGTTACAACGTGGGGATGAAGATTGTATTGTAGAGTGCCCGTTTTGCTTCTAGAATTATTTCCTTGTTGAACAATAGTGGTGATTCCTATCCAATGATTTGACAAGCTTTGGTGCATCTTGAGTCTTATCTCGGCTGTTTGTGAATTTTGTTTGTCAATAGACTTCCTAGATATTTAAACTCATTCACTTGTTTTAATTGCCTGTCTGCCGTTATGAAACCAATATTTTGTTTTTCTACTGTGATAGTCATTTGGTTATTTGGTTATGGAATGCCCCGGTATCACCGCAAACGAATTAAAATCCATAATTGCTCAACCGCCCGTGCCAGTGGAATCATCCGAATTACTAACTCATCTCCCAAACAAAGAAAGGTAGCCGTAGTCCCCATCATAGCAGTCTCAGCACACGCCAAAAGACATAAGGCGAAACCGCACAGAAAGTGAACACGGCCAACTGTTCCCTGTCATACGATATCAGCATTCATCGTAAACAATTGATAGTCATTGCTGCTTGATGTCTCTTTTATTTGTTCTCAAATTCAGTACCTGCGTCAGTTATGTTTTGAAGTTTTCTCTAGAAGGTCTTTTTTTCTAGTTGATTTCATGGATTTTGAAAAAAATGAGGCAATATTTTGAAGACCTCTGTGTGGAGACCTCTTGTGGGTGCCAACCGCCCCAGGGCAATGTACCTGTTGCTGCGACGATGACGGCAAACCTACTACCTGGGTTTCACATGAAGAAATCGGCCACTAGAAGAAACGGGGCAAAGGTTACCAGTATCCAATAACAACAATAAAGGTCAAGATAAGAATATCCGAATACCCAACAAACATCTCCAAGTAATCGATCAAGTATTCTCCCCGACCCCCAAGTACAAATATATGTGGAGCCTTTCCAGAGGAGGATAGTCTCCCAAATGTGTATCGTAAACTGTGTATCGTAAACTGTGTATCGTAAACTGTGTATCGTAAACTGTATATCGTAAACTGTGTATCATAAACTGTATATCGTAAACTGTGTATCATAAACTGTGTATCGTAAAATGTGTATCATAAACTGTGTATCGTAAACTGTGTATCATAAACTGTGTATCATAAACTGTGTATCGTAAACTGTGTATCATAAACTGTGTATCATAAACTGTGTATCATAAACTGTGTATCATAAACTGTGTATCTTATGATTTATTCTTCTAATCATGCTCATCAGTTTCTTTCTTTCATTCTTTCTTTTGCTGTCCTTCCATTCCTTCCTTCCTTCCTTCCTTCCTTCCTTCCTTCCTTCCTTCCTTCCTTCCTTCCTTCCTTCCTTCCTTCCTTCCTTCCTTCCTTCATTTCTTTCATTCTTACTGTCTTTCTTTCTTGGTCTGTTTCTTACATCGTTTACATACAAACATTCACATCGATGAGGAGCTTTGTTAACATACACCTGTTCAGCACTACGTCACTACAATTTATTGTGGACACTGACAGGTAAGTGACGTTCTCTGACAGATAAGTGACGTTCTCTAACAGGTAAGTGACATTCTCTGACAAGATAAGTGACGTTCTCTGACAGATAAGTGACGTTCTCTAACAGGTAAGTGACATTCTCTGGCAGGTAAGTGATGTTCTGTGACAACTGATGGGCTTCGCCCTGGCTAACTTAAAACGTATAGAGAACATGAAACTATGACGACAGAGCGAGTATAGCGGTAGCAATTACCGGTATGATGAAGAAAATACAGAATGTGTAAAACATTGCACCGGCACAAAAAGAAAGTATAGAGAATGTATAACATATTAGTATAACATGGGAATATTTGTCATGGCATGGAAAGCAGTCAACAACAGAACTGGGTAATTTCCTAGTTTGATCAGATATATTATTTCAGTTGGAAGAGTGATGTCCCCTAAAATATGTCTGCCAAAATACAGTGGTTCTACGCATTCTTGGCGTTGGGGTCATTACGCTGGCATGTAATCATTTCGGAGTATCTGTTGATTGGGCGTTGGGTCCAGGGGTTAGGTTTAGCTTTAGTGTTAAATATTTATAAATATATTATAACGCGTGACAAAAACGACGCCACTCGGCCTAATTATGATCTTCTGATCGAAGGGAATTGTGCGGTTGATTACCAATCGCCGTAATTTACTGCCAAATGTTGGAAGATTGTCAAACTTTGGCTATTAATTAAAATGCACATACACACACATAAATACAAAAAATATCTAGAAATAGCTTTACGAAACACAATGCAACGTCTGTATTACCTCAAATTACCTGTCAGCGATTAGCAATCTGGTGCGGAGCTTGAGAATAACAACCAGTGTGATGAAAGTCCTCAAAAGGACCATCTGACCCGAACGCCACGCTGACCCAAACGCCAGTGTGAGTGACACATGCCAGCGTAATGACCCCAACGCCAAGAATGCGTAGAACCACTGTATTTTGGCAGACATATTTTAGGGGACATCACTCTTCCAAACTGAAATAATATATCTGATCAAACTAGGAAATTACCCAGAACTGATACGATGCACTGTAGATAGAAGATTGTGGAAGGATATGAACGCCTACACCAACCGGTATGGTACATGATGATGATGAGTTAGCTATGTAGGATTAGTTTTATTTACTTACATATATGTGTGTACGTGTCGTTTGTTTGTTCCTGCTGAAGGACTATTGAGACCAAACGTCGTTTAAATCTGTGTCGTCTACTAATCACGTAAAGCTTTTACCATACCATTTTTTCTATTTTTCGTTGTTGTCAATTCTCCCTTACTTAGAGATTGGCTGAATGACGATTTCACTAACTGGATTGGAAGACGCGGTCATGTGGTCTCCCTCTTCACCTGAACGTAGCCCCCTAACTTCTGTTTCTGGGGTCAGCTAAAGGTGAACTCAATGACAATCACAAGATGTAACACACTTGATTGAACTCATCAAGTGTGAATGTGCTCACATCGATGGCAATATGGATTTATGACATCCACGTAGATTTTACAAAGCTCATCAACCACTGCATCGCATATGATGGAAATCATAATGAAGATGTTATTTAATATTCCAACTGAATAAATGTTCATAAATTTCATCTCTTAAATTATGTATTTTTTTCCTGTATCCAGATTTTAGGGGCACCCTGTAGAATAAACTCGTTATAGCGGTCTCACAGGAGGCGGTGGAAATGTGGTTTTATAGAAGAATGTTGAGAATACCATGGGCAGCTAGGAAGAGTCATGAAAACGTTCTGAAAGAGGCCAAAGCAAAAAGAGAGATAATTTCCAAAATTAGGAAGAAACCTGGATACAGTTAGGAGGGACAGACCTGGAGACAGTTCAGAACTACAACTACCTTGGACATACTATAACCAGTGATGGAAAATGTACAATTGAAATAAAAGAATAGGAATGGCAAAAAGTAATTTTAATGTCATGAAGAACCTACTAACATCAAAACAAATAACACCAGGGCTAAAACTAAGAATAGCAAAATGTTACATCTTCTCAATATTCCTATATGGTGCAAAAACATGGACATTAGACAAGAAAATAGAAAATAGAGAATTGAAACCTTTGAAATGTGGATATATAGAAGAATAGGTAGAATTGGATGGAAGGAAAAGAAAACAAACGACGAAGTCTTAAATCAGCTAAAAATGAAAAGAGAACTACTAAACACAATTCAAACAAGACAAATGCGATTTTTGGGCCATGTTAAAAGACACAACAGCCTACTGAAAGTAATCCTGGAGGGGAAAATACAAGGTAAAAGAGGCAGACCAAGACTAACATGGACGAGTAACATCAAAGATGGACAAATCAGCCTATGACAACCTGCACCATCAAAGCAAGAGACAGAGCAGAATGGCGCTCCATGGTAGCCAACCTTCGTTGCGGAGACGGCACTCGATGATGATGATGAGGAAGAAACAATCATCATTTTTTGGCCATGTAATGAGAAGGGAACAGTTGGAAGATATTGTAACAACTGGGAAAATTGAGGGACGAAGAGATAGAGGGAAGCAAAGAGAAAAGATACCAGACAGCTTAAGAGAATGGCTTGGCAGAAAGTGAACTTCAGAAATAATAAATAACTGTGGAGATCGAGAGTTACGGAGAGACATGATCACCAACGCCAGCAAGCATAGTACTTCATGAAGAGAAGGTATGATGAATGGAACTGCGTAATAGCAGTATGGGTTGCAGCATCAAGCTGTGAGAAAATTTGCTAAACGCCATGCCAGTTTTACGTGCTCAAAGACAACAACAACAGTTATAGTTCATCTTCAGTTTGTTGTGAAATAAGATTCAACTGTAGGCCGGCCCCTTCCAATTCTTATTAGAAACTGGCGAGAGCACGCAAAATGGCGGACAAAGCGGACGCGAAACTGTTGCAAGGGAAACAACCAGACAAATGTCATAAATTGAGTAAACAAATGATGGAATAGCAGACGTCAAGATGATTTGAATGATCTACGTGTGAATTAATCGACTCTAGACAGACTATTTATACCTGGTTCAATGTCCTCATTTTTCTTACATTAGAATTAGCCTACCAAGTGACATTTAGCAGTTATGAAGTTGACATTATAGCAGTCATTGATATAGACAGCAGTTTGTCACGTGATGATTTTGGAACAGTGAATTATTCAGTATTAATATATAACTGGAAGGTATAGTCTGTGACTGAGCGGTAGTGCCTCGGTCAAGAAGTAGGCAACATCCCACCAAGTTAATTGTTAACTTGACAATATTTTATATGTTGGAGGATATTCATTCTTTCTCTCTCTTTGGCTTTCATCAGATGATTACTAAAGGAACCTGCGTGGAACCCAGGGCTCCCAGGGTGAGCGGAGAAAAGAATAAAGTCACTGTTACCTGCCACACATTTCGTAAGAGGCGACTAAGAAGGTTTGGAATTGTCGCCTGTGTAGTCGAGTAAGACGTGCACGGGGAGACCTCGTCAACAGAATTTACCGATGCGTTTTGAAATATGCTGTGATAAGTGGTGGAGTTGATAGTGGTAATTCCTGATTACAATGGAACTGATTCTATGAATAGAATAGAATAGAATAGAACAGAACAGAACAGAAAGGAACAGAATAGAATAGAATAGAATAGAATAGAATAGAATAGAATAGGATAGAATAGGATAGAACAGAACAGAACAGAATAGAATAGAATAGAATAGAATAGAATAGGATAGAATAGAAAAGAACAGAACAGAACAGAACAGAATAGAATAGAACAGAACAGAACAGAACACAACAGAATAGAACAGAACAGAACAGAACAAAACAGAACAGAATAGAACAGAATAGAACAGAACAGAACAGAATATAACAGAACAGAATAGAATAGAATAGAATAGGACAGAACAGAACAGAACAGAATAGAATAGAATAGATCAGAACAGAATAGAATAGAATAGGACAGAACAGAACAGAATAGAATAGAACAGAACAGAACAGAACATAACAAAATAGAATAGATCAGAACAGAATAGAATAGAATAGATCAGAACAGAGCAGAACAGAATAGAATAGAACAGAATAGAACAGAATAGAATAGAATAGAATAGAATAGACTAGAATAGAACAGAAATAAAGGAATGGATAGTTAACTTTGTTATTCGTCATTGAATGGACGTAGGGGTAGCTGCGTTGTAGAGCCATTGATTGTTTTCACATTGTCTTTAGAGTACTGTGGCGACTCATGATTGTACAAAGATTTAAGAAATAAGAGTTCTTAAATGTTATGTAGAGCCAGTTTTAACATAAAGGATGTGAATCATGGAAAATAGGACAACAGACAAGAAAATCACTGGAGTCTGTAGAAATGTGGTTTTATAGAAGAATGTTGATAATACCATGGACAGCTAAGCAGAGCAATGAAAATGTTCTGAAAGAGGCCAAAGCAAAAAGAGAGCTAATTTCCAAAATTAGGAAGAAACAATTATCATTTTTTGACCATCTAATGAGAAGAGAACAACTGGAATATATTGTAACAAATGGAAAAATTAAGAGACGAAGAGATAGAGGGAAGCAAAGAGAAAAGGTACCAGACAGCTTAAGAGAATGGCTTGGCAGAAGGTCAACAACAGAATAATAAAATAAAACAAAACAGAATGATAAATTACTGTCGAGATCGAAAGTTGTGGAGAGACATGATCGTCTACGTCAGCAGGCAGAGAACTTGATGATGTTAGAGTATTGTATTGTGGCGTGTTCAAATATATATTGTATTATAAGTCACTGTATCTTGTGCATGTGTGGGTGTGTTTATTAAAAACCATCATCATCACTGTCTGAGACATCTATTATCACGACCTACAGTCTCCACAACATTGCCAGGTTTCAGCACGAACCACTACAGTGCCAGGTTTCAGCACGAACCACAACAGTGCCAGGTTTCAGCACGAACCACAACAGTGCCAGGTTTCAGCACGAACCACAACAGTGCCAGGTTTCAGCACGAACCACAACAGTGCCAGGTTTCAGCACGAACCACAACAGTGCCAGTTTCAGCACGAACCACGAACCACAACAGTGCCAGGTTTCAGCACGAACCACGAACCACAACAGTGCCAGGTTTCAGCACGAACCACAACAGTGCCAGGTTTCAGCACGAACCACAACAGTGCCAGGTTTCAGCACGAACCACAACAGTGCCAGATTTCAGCACGAAACACAACAGTGCCAGGTTTCAGCACGAACCACAACGGTGCCAGGTTTCAGCACGAACCTCGAACCACAACAGTGCCAGGTTTCAGCACGAACCACAACAGTGCCAGGTTTCAGCACGAACCACAACAGTGCCAGGTTTCAGCACGAACCACAACAGTGCCAGGTTTCAGCACGAACCACTACAGTGCCAGGTTTCAGCACGAACCACAACAGTGCCAGGTTTCAGCACCAACCACAACAGTGACTGATACAGCACCAAGGGTAAACCTCGTTGGGCCATGACCGATCAGAACTTTGATTTCAACAAATGGAGATACATTCTCTCCCTTTTAAAAACTTGGTTAAAGGATAGCGCTGGACGTTAGTCAACCATTGTGTGTATGTGTGTGTGTGTGGGAGGTGGTGTGTCAATTTTCTGTTCTGTTTTTTGTCTAATGTCCATGTTTCTGCACCATAGAGTGTACTATATCTGGTAATAAATCTTACAATTAAAAAAAAACACCTCTTCTCTGGGACAGCAACAAGTTAACTGCAATGGTTGAACCCCCTAAGTGTCGAGGAACAATGATGTCAGATTAAAATAAATCACATGTACACGCCAACTTTGATTTGCTGATGTCTCTTTTTTCTTATAACCAGTTTCAATGAATAAAGACGCGATCTCTAGCCATTTTAATGTAGAGCCGGAAACACGTAAACATAAATAGGTGTGTAGAAACGATGACATGAACCACATACACATTTGAAAGCTTAGAAATCAGGTAGTCTCTCTCAGTGCTATGTCACTTAAATGACACCTTAGTTTTCCTAACTTTCGGCTTGGCAGATGTTATACTGCTCTCGCTAACTACTTGTACTGTGGGCTCGTCTGTGACTGTGTCTACTTAACAAGCATGGAAACGCTGTCTTGTCCGGCATCCTGTCTACAGGTACAAGTCTGTGATCTCTCCACAAGAGTCTTAGCTGACCCAAATATCGTTATGAATTGTGGCAAATTCACAAGAGTTCTATTTTATATAAATCTTTTCAGGAGTCTCAAACACCGGGATCTATCACCAAATTTCAAAGTCCGAATCATTGGTTACCAGAGACATCGTGCCAAACGACTTTCTGTAGAAACTGGGATATTCAAATCAGCCATACTAGGAAGCGGAACCATTTTCAATTGTAGACGTGGCAGCAGAAACTGCAGTACTACTGGTTTAATCTAGAATAACAAGGACACACGCCGTGCTATGTAAATAAAAGCACAGTGGGGTTAAATGTCACAGCTCATCACTTATCGTGACACGGCAAGGACCAAGGCGCGTGACAGGAACAGGGCTACACGCTGTCAGTGACGTATAGCTGATGACTTGCGTCAAAATCGGTGACCATAAACCACTCAAACCCTACTCCACCTCTTCGTGGTGCTTCTAGAAACAGAATAAAGTCTAGTCCAACCAAACGAGTAGAGACCGAAAGCGACGGCAACCGGGTAATAAAAAAAATGCCGTGCTGAAGTCGGATCACTTGTACCGAAAGGCGCAAATAAAGATAAAAGAACTCAACAACGCGTACTTAACGTCCTGTAGATGATGATGAGGGGGGGGGGGGGGGCAAACAATTCTTTTAGTAGCCATCGAGTCAAATAAAGATAAAAATAAAGATACACATAAAGATAAAATAAAGATACAAATAAAGAAACAAATAAAGATATTAATAAAGAAACAAATAAAGAAAAAAATGAACCAGCAAGTTTGCTTCATGTTGTTTTGATTATGAATGAGGTCATTCAGATCAGACAACTTCGCAAAGTCTAACACATCAGACTCCTCAATACACCACTGCGTTCACTGCTGCAGCCGCATCAGCGCCTGTATTGTCCTCATTAACCATCTTTAGACCTATCCCAAAAGAGAATGATGGCAGTATGACTCTCGTCCACAGCGATGAAGAGAAGAAGAACACACAGAAATATAGATAGACAAACAGATCGATGGACAGGTAGAGTGACAAAAGAAAGAAAAGGACGGAGAGCTAGAAGAGGAAAAGACAGACAGACGACAGGTAGAAAGGACACAGAACAGCAGTCAGACAGACATTGATATGTACAGTCAGGCAGATAAACTGAGAGACGGACAGACAGACATATATATATATATATATATATATATATATATATATATATAGAGAGAGAGAGAGAGAGAGATAATTAAACAGACGGACGGACAGACAGACAGACAAATGGACGGACGGTTATGGTTATGGAAGGCCCCGCTACCACTGCAAACGAATTAAAATCCATAATTGCTCAACCGCCCGTGCCAGTGGAATCATCCGAATTACTAACTCATCTCCCAAACAAAAAAGGTAGCTGTAGTCCCCATCATAGCAGTCTCAGCACACGCCAAAAGATATAAGGCGAAACTGCACAGAAAGTGAACACGGTCAACTGTTCCTTGTCATACGATATCATCATTCATCGTAATCACTTTCGAATATCGAAACATGATCAAAACGGATGAAACACACAGCTCACGGTGTGCACAGAGCATTTAACTCAGTAGCTCCTGCAACAAGCCGGACTTGGAATAAGAGGAAACTGCAACAAGGAACACTTTTAAAACATAGCCTTCAATTGTTCCTGCCGCCTATCCACCATATTGACCAGAAGTTCAAGCTCTCCTGAAAATGATCGTCATAGCGCTTGATAATGTTAGGACATTGCTTTTGACTCAAATTCCGAGTTAGTCGTCGGATTATCCCCGTCGCATATCAAACAGACCGTAAGATCTTCCCGCAATGTGAATTTGTGAAATGATAAACCACATATTGAAATTATAAAATCACATGTCTACCTGGAGACGAAGGTGCACCTCACAGCACAGGAGCTGAAAGTTGTCAGCGACCCACAGCTGATGGCTTGCGCCAGGTTCGGTAAATCAGAGCCATCCAGACCATGCTCCACCTCTCAGTGGTGCCTCTATTACCAGACTAACCTGTCTAGTCTGGCCAAGCGAGTAGGGATCGAAGAGAGAAGACAATCTGGTTCTCAAAAATGTCGTGCTGAAGTCGGATGTGTTAGGCCTAAAGGCGCAAATATCACAATTATACTGCAAGCCACAACACAACGCAGACACGCCCACCTAACGTTTTTTTCAAGAGCGGATGATAAAGAGGTGTACTCTTTTAATCATCAGGCGAACGCAGCAAGCAAGCAGCAAGCATGTCTATCCTAGATCTCACAGTAGCCCTCTTTGGATTTAGACAACATCCTTCCTGACTAACATGGAACTCCGACAGTCACCCCATTGCTGCAAAGTCATAAATAAAGATCCGCCATTTCGCCTTTCAACACTAGCGTATGGCCGGTTTAGGGATATACGATGAGCCATTATGATGACGTAGCGCACACAACAATGGCTGCACCCATAGATTCCCGATTACTCTAGTGAATGCAGCCTGCAACGAACGAAACATGGTGCTAATTCTCTAAAGTGAAAACTTCGGTTGACTTGACGGAGCAACCCACATTAATGAATTGTAACATGTAAATAACTTGCGTCAAACAATTTCAACGACGGTCATTGAACAGTACTCAATGGGTTGATGTAAACAGCAGATCACCTCTAGACGGTCGAAGGTCGCATTCATAACACTTTACTTGTCAAAAAGGAATATTGCCGTGTGTACGACTCCGCTTCATCTATCGGCGCAGACTTATTAAGTAGAACATCATTTTGACTTTAACGCAGAAAATTGCACCGGAGAGCCGAAATTAATCAGTCCCCAAATGAGTTCATGCAGCGATCGAGAGAACATGAACTATGTTCCACCATCATGGACGGACAGATAGATAGATAGATAGATAGATAGATAGATAGATAGATAGATAGATAGATAGATAGATAGATAGATAGATAGATAGATAGATAGATAGATAGATAGATAGATAGATAGTAGATAGGTAGATAGGTAGGTAGGTAGGTAGGTAGGTAGGTAGGTAGGTAGGTAGGTAGGTAGGAAGGTAGGTAGGTAGGTAGGTAGATAGATAGATAGATAGATAGATAGATAGATAGATAGATAGATAGATAGATAGATAGATAGATAGATAGATAGATAGATAGATAGATAGATAGATAGATAGATAGATAGATAGATAGATAGATAGATAGATAGATAGATAGATAGATAGATAGATAGATAGATAGATAGATAGATAGATAGTTAGATAGATATCATCAGATAGCATGTCCTTTGTAGAACGTTGCATTCACGACATCCAGTCTAAATCTAAAAGAATTCCTGTCTCTAGCCAGATCTCATACTTTTTCTGTTCTCATGCTCAAGGTCTTCCCGATGTCTTGAAACCACCGTCTTCTTGGTCTTCCCCTGACGCGTCGAACGGCAACCATGCCTTCCATTATTGTTATTTCCAGTCCGCTGTGACTGTTGACGTGGCCATAATATTTTAATTTCCTCTGTAGAATGGTGTATATAAGCCAGTTCTTGTTCATGTTTAAATCTTGCAGTGTCTTCATTGCTCTTTTTCATGATCTAAGGTATCTTAAGTATTTTTCTGCAGCATTTTGTTTCGAATGAATACATTATCTTCTCTGCTGTTGCGAGATTGTCCATGTTTCACAACCATATGTTGATCTCGAAAGAAACATGCCACAAACAATTTTAATTTTATTGCCTTGCTGGCATTGTGCCACATGTTCTTCACGACATTTAATTTTTTTTGTGTTGCTACTGCTAATCTTTTGATCTCTTTCTGCCAGTCTCAATTGATAGTTACTACAGATCTCTTTCTGACAGTCTCCATTGTTAGTTACTACAGATCTCTTTCTGACAGTCTCCATTGTTAGTTACTACAGATCTCTGTCTGACAGTCTCCATTGATAGTTACTACAGATCTCTGTCAGACAGTCTCCATTGTTAGTTACTACAGATCTCTTTCTGCCAGTCTCCATTGTTAGTTACTACAGATCTCTATCTGACAGTCTCCATTGTTAGTTACTACAGATCTCTTTCTGACAGTCTCCATTGTTAGTTACTACAGATCTCTTTCTGCCAGTCTCCATTGTTAGTTACTACAGATCTCTATCTGACAGTCTCCATTGTTAGTTACTACAGATCTCTTTCTGCAAGTCTCCATTGTGAGTTACTACAGATCTCTATCTGATAGTCTCCATTGTTAGTTAATACAGATCTCTTTTTGCCAGTCTCTAGTGTTAGTTACTACAGATCTCTTTCTGACAGTCTCCATTGTTAGTTACTACAGATCTCTTTCTGACAGTCTCCATTGTTAGTTACTACAGATCTCTTTCTGACAGTCTCCATTGTTAGTTACTACAGATCTCTTTCTGACAGTCTCCATTGTTAGTTACTACAGATCTCTTTCTGACAGTCTCCATTGTTAGTTACTACAGATCTCTTTCTGACAGTCTCCATTGTTAGTTACTACAGATCTCTTTCTGACAGTCTTCATTGTTAGTTACTACATATCTCTTTCTGACAGTCTCCATTGTTAGTTACTACAGATCTCTTTCTGACAGTCTCCATTGTTAGTTACTACAGATCTCTTTCTGACAGTCTCCATTGTTAGTTACTACAGATCTAATTCTGCCAGTCTCCATTGTTAGTTACTACAGATCTCTTTCTGACAGTCTCCATTGTTAGTTACTACAGATCTCTGTCTGACAGTCTCCATTGATAGTTACTACAGATCTCTGTCTGACAGTCTCCATTGTTAGTTACTACAGATCTCTTTCTGCCAGTCTCCATTGTTAGTTACTACAGATCTCTATCTGACAGTCTCCATTGTTAGTTACTACAGATCTCTTTCTGCAAGTCTCCATTGTTAGTTACTACAGATCTCTATCTGACAGTCTCCGTTGTTAGTTACTACAGATCTCTTTTTGCCAGTCTCTAGTGTTAGTTACTACAGATCTCTTTCTGACAGTCTCCATTGTTAGTTACTACAGATCTCTTTCTGACAGTCTCCATTGTTAGTTACTACAGATCTCTTTCTGCCAGTCTCCATTGTTAGTTACTACAGATCTCTATCTGACAGTCTCCATTGTTAGTTACTACAGATCTCTTTCTGCAAGTCTCCATTGTTAGTTACTACAGATCTCTATCTGACAGTCTCCATTGTTAGTTACTACAGATCTCTTTCTGCAAGTCTCCATTGTTAGTTACTACAGATCTCTATCTGACAGTCTCCATTGTTAGTTACTACAGATCTCTTTCTGACAGTCTCCATTGTTAGTTACTGCAGATCTCTTTCTGGCAGTCTCCATTGTTAGTTACTGCAGATCTCTTTCTGACAGTCTCCATTGTTAGTTACTACAGATCTCTATCTGACCGTCTCCATTGTTAGTTACTACATATCTCTTTCTGACAGTCTCCATTGTTAGTTACTACAGATCTCTTTCTGACAGTCTCCATTGTTAGTTACTACAGATTCCAGATATCCATAGCTTGTTTCATTTCAAGTTCTTCACTGTTGATGATTTTGGGTTAACTTTTGTTTAGTCGGGAGCCGCGCTAGCTCAGTGGTTAGTGAACTGGAATACAAAGGACAAGGAGTAGGGTTTGATCTTAACCGACGGGTTCCGGGTTCACCCAGCCTTAAATGGGTACCGGATATTTTCTGGGAAAGTAAAGCGGCACGGGCGTAATACCGACCACATTACCGCAAGCATCATGAGCCGGACGTGAACTTCCGGTATATGGTGGATAGGCGGCAGGAACCATTGAAGGCTATGTATGAAAACTGTTTCTTGTTGCGGTTTTCCTCATATTCCAAGTCCGGCTTGTTGCAGGAGCTACTGAGCTAAGTGTTCTGTGCACGCCGTGAGCTGTGTGTCTTATCTGTTTTGATCATGTTTTGATATTTCAATTGTTTACGATGAATGATGATACCGTATGACAGGGAACTGTTGGCTGTGTTCACTTTCTGTGTGGTTTCGCCTTATGTCTTTTGGCGTGTGCTGAGACTGCTATGATGGGGACTACATTTACCTTTCTTTGTTTGGGAGATGAATATTAATTTAGATGATTCCACTGGCACGGGCGGTTGAGCAATTATGGATTTTAATTCGTTTGCAGTGATACCGGGGCCTTCCATAACCAAATAAGCAAATCATGAGCCGAAAGTCTAAAATTTATGGTCACTAACACCATGTTCTCTATACGCTACTCCGTCACATGACGGGGACTCGTTACGTTTACTTTTTTTTTGTTCAGTTATTGGACATTATCTGAACTTTCTGTATGTTTTAGACAGAGGCTTTATGGTCTTCACCGTGTTTTTTTTGTTAATAAACTTAATTGTCTCTTTGAATCCTTCTGCGCTGTTTGACAGGAGGACTGTGCCATGAGCGTATCCGAGTTCTGGAACTATTCTGTCATTTATTGTGAAAGGGACGAACTTCACAAATCTTTCTTCATTTGTGACATTTCCCATGATGTCCTCAGCATTGATGTTGAACTAGTATGGGGAGAGGATGCATCCATACCTCTCACACCCCCCCCCCCCATTTTTTTATTTTGTTTAACTTCAAACCAATTTGATGTTTCGCCCTCTATTCGAAAAGCTGCTTGTTGTTCGTGATTAGATAATTTCTACTCCGTGTGTTGGACAGTCCATGTCTACATGATGTTCTACAGTTTCTGATGTTGTACACAGTTAAAGACCTTTCTGTAATCTAGATGCATGTATGCAGTTCTATGTTGTATTCCCTACACTTCACAAAGACCTTGCTGTAATCTATGAAGCATGAATGCAGTTCTATGTTGTATTCCCTACACTTCACAAAGACCTTGCTGTAATCTATGAAGCATGTATGCAGTTCTATGTTGTATTCCCTACACCTCACAAAGACCTTGCTGTAATCTATGAAGCATGAATGCAGTTCTATGTTGTATTCCCTACACTTCACAAAGACCTTGCTGTAATCTATGAAGCATGTATGCAGTTCTATGTTGTATTCCCTACACTTCAAGAGGGGTGAATCGATCAAACTGATGGACGAATAGATAGATTAATATGATGGATGGGCAGACAGGCAAGCAAATATTGAACGGGAGTGAACTTATGTCAGAGAGACATACAATTATATTGGAGTTATTGAGTTATTAAGTTATTAAGTTATTGAGTTATTGAGTTATTGAGTTATTAAGTTATTGAGTTATTAAGTTATTTGCGGGTCATCATCATTGCACTCCGAACATGTCCACAGGTGCTCAGATCCCCTCACCAGCAAGTCCCGCAGTGTCCAGCGATTGACGACTCCAGTTCTATGTTGGTTGATAAGTCTTCTTACACGCCCCCTAAGAGTCTCGTTTCTGGCTGTGCCCATCTTAACTCCCATCTCTTTCATCTGAAGGAGTGACGTGGACTCATGGTTGTCGAAGTTCTGTGCCATTCCGACATCTCGGAGGGCATTAATGATGTCAACCCGATACAGTGGTTGACCGTTTTCAACGATAGCGCAGCTAGCCAACCTATCCGCTCTTTCAATTCCTCGTACGCCCGCATGTCCTGGGACGTAGACAAAGGTGACCCTACGTACTGTTGACTTCTGCAATGACTCTACCCATTGCACGCATACAGATCCCGCCTCCACATTTCTTATCATGCTCATCGAATCACTTAGTATACAGGCGTGGGTGTAGTCTTGTGGCTCTAACCAGATAAATGCCTTGGTCACTGCCACCACCTCCATCATCATGCTACTCGCGGTCACAACATATGTACCACTGTATTCTTTTACTATTCTGCATGACGAGCGTGCTGTAAATGCCCATTACACTTATCTGCATACAAATATAATTGTGTTTATCTTTAGAGAATATCTAGTAAACTTTAAAACGCATATTACATACACAACTTTCAACAAAGCCACATACTAAAGCTGAAACAACAATAATTTCGCAATATCTAATCAAGCATTTCGAACAGCGCGTTTATTTCTTTAAATAAATATATTCCAAATCGCTCAATTTATAAACAAGAAATGAAGTCATTTTCATCTGCCTAGATTTTTTTTAAGAAATCCAATTCCCAGGTGTGCAAACTTCATTACGTTCCTAAGTCGTGCTTTTAAAAATGATATGCGTATCTTTTCAAGTATATCTTTGTATCTTCCTGCTTCTCTATTATTCGCTAACATTTTTTTTCTTTTTACAAATCTGATATCTGAGACTGCACCGCCGAGTTTTTTTGTTTTTTTTGTTTTAATTAATTTTTTGCTTGTTCAAGGTAGTATCAGGATAATAATGGCGTGATATGAAGATCATTGTAAGATGGGACAAATGTTACAAGCTTCAATGTGTTGTTATAGTATGAGTGGAAATATGTTACAAGCGTTAGAGTGTTGTTATAGTAAGAGTGGAAATATGTTACAAGCGTTAGAGTGTTGTTATAGTAAGAGTGGAAATATGTTACAAGCTTCAGAGTGTTGTTATATTAAAAGTGGAAACATGTTACAAGCGTTACAGTGTTGTTATAGTAAGAGTGGAAATATGTTACAAGAGTTAGAGTGTTATTATATTCAAAGTGGAAATATGTAAAAAGTTTTATAGTGTTATTATAATAAAAGCAGACTAATGTTACAAGCTTCAGAGTGTTTTTATCGTAAGAGTGGTAAATGTTACAAACCTTAGAGTGTTGTTACAGTAATAGTGAAAAAAATGTTAGAAATTTCAGAATGTTTTTATCGTAAGACTGAAAATATACTAAAAATGCAATGTCTTTAAATGTAAAATGGAAATATGTTACAAAAGTTAGAGTGTTTTTATTATAAGAATTGAAACATGTTACAAACGCTAGAGTGTTTTATTATAAGAATTGAAATATATTATAAACGTTGGAGTAAAAAAAAAAAAAAAAAAGTACCCCCGTCACGCCAAGTGGCGTATAGGTAATATGGTGTTAGTGACCATAAATTTTACAGACCTTCAGCACATGATTTTTGGGTAATGTGGTCGGTATTACGCCCGTGCTGCTTTACTTTCCCAGAAAAAAATCCGGTACTCATTAGAGGCTGGGTGAACCTGGAGGCCGTCGGTTGGGATCGAACCCTACCTCTTATCCTTTGTAGTCCAGTTCACTAACCACTGAGCTATCGCGGCTCAAACGTTGGAGTGTTTTTATTATAAGAATTGAAATATGTTACAAACGTTAGAGTGTTTTTATTATAAGAATTGAAATATGTTACAAACGTTAGAGTGTTTTTATTATGAGGCTGGACATATGCCGCAAGCCTGAGAAGTTTATTTTTTTATTGTATGGAACAGACTAAATAAAGAGTATGTGATAAGACAAGTAGATAGAGCACTGAACGTGTTTTTTTGTCGATTCTGCAAGTCATCTGTTTGGTGCCCTGAATGTAAAGACAATAACTAGTAGTGGGCTGCTCTCTGGCTTTACATTCGAGCGAAAGTGAGTTCAAATCTTAGTTTGACTCTCTCAGTGATTCACATTAGGAGACCTCTGAGAGTGAACACCTGGTTAACCAGCCACGGTATAGTGGTGGTTAGTGAGCTGGTCTCCTGAGTGCAGAAACGCATGGTTCACAAATATACTTCTGGAAACAAGAAAACATCAACATTAACACCACATTCGCTAACAGCGTAATTAGCGTCTTTCTTGATTTTTTCTTCACATTCACTGAGTCTGGAAAAGTAGTGATAACAATGAGGAGCACTGGCTCTCTCATCTTGAACCGCTGTGGCTTAGCGCGGTAACGTGTATTATATAGAATAACAAATAAATACATTTTGTTTGTAAAAATAAAGTATCATGTCAATTATTCTTGTTTACATGGCTGAAGAAACACATAAATTAAATGTTGCTTTGAGAGATAAGCAAGCTAAAAATAAACCAAACTTGGCAAGATAGGGTGTCTTATTTTTACCTTCTTGTTCCATGACTTTGTAGCCACGATACAAGATGAGGAAGCGGAGAAACACCTCAAGTAAACAATAGGCTGCAAGTATCGATGAGTGACTAGAGAAAGTTATTGTTCTCACTCGTGATACCGACAGTGTGTTTATTTAAAACCAGCCGAGATTGAACGAGTCTAGTGACGAGTTGTGTCACTTGAAATTACAACTGATGAGCTTACTTCCCAAATGATGAAACTTCTGCCGGAAATCGAGAAAAAAAAACAGTAAAAAGAAAATAGGTAAAACAGGTAAAATAGGTAAAAATAGGTAAAACAAACATAAAAAAATGGAATCTCTCCGCCATTTTTAGAGCTGTGTAGTGTTTTCTGGCTTGGATTTTTGTGTTTAATGAGAATAGTTTGTTTGATATACCTGATGAAAGCTTTTGCCGAAACGTTGTGGTTTGTCTTGTCTTTCTGTTAGTCTAGCTGCTCAATACCATTGTATGTTTATTTGATATGTTCTCTGCAGCTAAACTAGCGGCACCGCATAGTGTTTCATGTTTGTTTATTTGATATGTTCTCTGCAGCTAAACTAGCGGCACCGCATAGTGTTTCATGTTTTGTTTATTTGATATGTTCTCTGCAGCTAAACTAGCGGCACCGGATAGTGTTTCATGTTTGTTTATTTGATATCCGTGCATGTCTCGTAAAGAAAATAGGACAAGATGTTGCCAGCTCAGGTACCGTAGATGATGTTACGTGGTTCTTATGATTCTGTTGCCACAGGACAATGAAACAAGAGCAAGGTGTGACTTTTTAATTGACTTTATATTGAATTATTTGCTGGTCATCGTTACTGCACTCCGAACATGCCCATAGGTGCTTGGATCCCCTCCCCAGCAAGTTCCGCAGTTGTCCAGCCACTGACTTTATAATTGTTTAGGAGCCTCGGTGGGGAGTGCTCAGTGGTTAGTGAAATGGACTACAAAGGACAAGGGGTAGGGTTTGATCCCAACCGACGGCTTCTGGGTTCACCCAGCCTTAAATGTGTACCGGATTTTTTTCTGGGAAAGTAAAGCGGCACGGGCGTAATACCGACCACATTGCCCCAAAAATCATGTACTGAAGGTCTGTAAAATTTATGGTAATTAACACCATATTCCCTATACGACACTTGGCGTGACGGCCGCTCTTTACTTTTAGGAGCCTCGGTGGCTGAGTGGTTAGTGTGTTCGCTCCCTGATTCGAACTTTCCGGGTTCGATTCACAGAAATGGCGGAATTTTTATTTGGACTGTTACGGCTTCGGGGTTCACCCATGCTCTAAAAATGGGCACCAGACATTCTTTTGGGAAGTAAAGGGAGCTTGGCGTGATACCGAACCACATCGCTCAAAAATATATGCCGTGCTCATACAAAAATATATGCCGTGCTCATACAAAAATATATGCCGTGCTCATACAAAAATATATGCCGTGCTCATACAAAAATATATGCCGTGCTCATACAAAAATATATGCCGTGCTCATACAAAAATATATGCCGTGCTCATACAAAAATATATGCCGTGTTCATACAAAAATATATGCCGTGCTCATACAAAAATATATGCCGTGCTCATACAAAATATATGCCGTGCTCATACAAAAATATATGCCGTGCTCATACAAAATATATGCCGTGTTCATACAAAAATATATGCCGTGTTCATACAAAAATATATGCCGTGCTCATACAAAAATATATGCCGTGCTCGTACAAAAATATTCCAATATTATCACAAACACCATATACCCCACACACATAGACAAGCAGGGGAGCGAACCTTTACCATTTAAAAACAACAACTAAATGTTAACTTTCAGTAATAAAAAAAAATCTGGCTCACATGATCAGAGTTTTGATAGAAATTTGATGCCATGGAGAACCTACAGCCAGGTCTCCCCTAATTGGGGCGTCTGCATGGTTACAGACTGCGGAGCAAGAGATTGTCTATCGAGGTGAGGATCGTCAAAGTAGCAGCAGTATTGGGGCATCTCCGTACAGAAGACCTTGTACAGAAGTACTTCGATGATTGGTAACATCTTGATATAGAAGACCTAGTATTGCAGTACTTCTACAATGGGTGCACAGTCTGTTGATATAGAAGACCTAGTATTGCAGTACTTCTACAATGGGTGTACAGTCTGTTGATATAGAAGACCTAGTGTTGGAGTATATCTATGCCGAGCAAGTCTTGTTGATATAGAAGACCTAGTATTGCAAACCCGTGTTCGATTCCCGCTGGGAGCAGTGTGAATTGTACTCGTGGTTGGAAAAAAAAAGAAAAAAAAAAAAAAAAAAATACCCCACGGTCGACCCAGCCGTTGGCAGAAATGGGTACCAGGGTATATTATCTTGGGAAGGTGAGGAATGTCGCTTCGCATCTGAGTTTCGATGCTTGAGGCTACACTATACAGAAATATCCGAACATTTCTGGATAGGCGGCCGAGCACATATGGGTATATACTCGCGTGCTAAGACGCCGGTTCAAGTCTCGTACTTTACCTTTACCTTTACCTAGTATTGCAGCATTTCTATGCTTTTCCCGTCAGATTGTCATGGGATCTCCCTCTTTCACCTCCACGCCCTCAAAATCTATTGCGTAATAACTTATGTGATTGCTTGTGGATATTTCTGAACACGTGACCTGCTCAACACGAGCGACAGACTACTCTGACAACAAATAATTGCTGCCCTGTAGTAAAGTCAAAGAAAAAAAATATAGAAAAAGTCTCAAACAAATTCATGCTGAATTAATATGTACAGGATCATAAGTCGTAAAACACAGTGCAACGCAAATCGTATTGACAACGAAGCCGTACATCAAATCACATCGACGACAATAAAAAATCTATATTGAGCTTTGCCGCAGAAGAAAATCTGATCATCAGACAGGGACTTCATATGTTGACAAATGTAGCTCCTTCACACTTTAAGGAGAAGATGGGGAAGAGACAGTCCATTTTGTTTGTAACTACTAAACTCCTCTTCTTGTTGCATTTATTATCATGAACGCTCGTGCCGCGTTAGTTTTGGCGCGTTTCTTGTCTACATTATATCAAACCATAGCTCGTACGTCCACCAACAGTAGACAACGATAAAACAACACCCAGATCTGGGAAATGAGTAATTAACATAATCACGTGACATAAATATCACTTGTTTGCCAAATCAACAAATTTACTGACAGAGCAAAACAATAGGAACAGGATAAGTCTCTCTACCCCGGTTGGAGAACGTCATTATATGACATTGTTGAAAGTGCAAGGGTCAATAAACTGCTGGATCGCGCATAACCAATCATATACAGCAATATTTCCTGTTGTTGATTTGTCTGCAATGATAATTTGTATCAGGCGGTGAGAACATTTCTAGAAAGATAAAGAGTTGCGAGCTCGTGAGTTAAATATATTTTCTTTCTCAAACAAAATGACAGACAAACGCTAGAAGGACAGAGACAATACACATTTAAGCCAGAAAGAGAAATGGGAATTAGAAACGGATGCCAAGATATATTTATATTTTGGCGGGGATGGGCAACAAGCTAGCTTTGGCGTGGAATGAAGAGTGAGAGAAAACTGGCAGCTCTGTGGCTGTAGGCAAGGAAACAGCAGATGTAAACAATATGGTGGTGTAGACGTTTGGAGAGCGCGCCCAAACAGGTTGGTTGGTTCCACGTGTGGATGCGCATACACGTTGTGAAGACGTGGGATTTACCAGCCGAGGGCCGGCGCGTACAGGTTGGGGTAAAGCTCATGGAAGGAGAGAAGGAAATGCAGAGGATAGAGAGTGATGAAGCTTGTAACGGGCCACCTAGGTAGATGGTGGTAACAGAAGAACGGTGATGAGGTTGGGTGGCCTGGCACAATGTGTGCTCGTGTGGGTGCGCGGGCTGGGGAAAGGGGTGACGTGAATATTGAAATTTAAAAAAACATTATGAAACCATGATTTGTTTTGTAGATTCATAGTACACTATTGTTCTAATGTTCTATTGAAGCTATTGTTCTAATGTTCTAATTATATTATTATTCCAGCGTTCTAATAACGCTATTGTTCTAATGTTCTAATAACGCTATTGTTCTAGTGTTCTAATGAAGCTATTGTTCTAATGTTCTAATAGCGCTATTGTTCTAATGTTCTAATTATGTTATTATTCCAGTGTTCTAATAACGCTATTGTTCTAATGTTCTAATAACGCTATTGTTATAGTGTTCTAATGAAGCTATTGTTCTAATGTTCTAATTACGCTATTGTTCTAATGTTCCAATTACGCTATTGTTATAGTGTTCTAATAACGCTATTGTTCTAATGTTCTAATAACGTTGTTGTTCTAATGTTCTAATAACACTATTGTTCTAGTGTTCTAAAAACGCTATTGTTTTAATGTTCTAATAACGCTATTGTTCTAGTGTTCTAATAACGCTATTGTTCTAATGTTCTAATAACACTATTGTTCTAGTATTCTAATAACACTATAGTTCTATTGTTTCTTATAACGCTATTGTTCTAGTATTCTAATAACGCTATTGTTCGAATGTTCTAATTACGCTATTGTTCTAGTGTTCTAATAACGCTATTGTTCCAGTGTTCTAATGAAGCTATTGTTCTAATGTTCTATTAACGCTATTGTTCTAATGTTCTAATTACGCTATTGTTCTAATGTTCTAATAACGCTATTGTTCTAATGTTCTAATTATGCTATTGTTCTAATGTTCTAATAACGCTATTGTTCTAGTGTTCTAATAACGTCATTCTTCTAATGTTCTAATAAATCTATTGTTCTAGTGTTCTAATAACGCTATTGTTCTAGTGTTCTAATGACGTTATTGGTCTAGTGTACAAATAACGCTATTGTTCTAGTGTTCTAATAATGATATTGTTCTAATGTTCTATTAATTCTATTGTTTCTTATAACGCTATTTTTCTAGTGTTCTAATGACGTTATTGGTCTAGTGTTCAAATAACGCTATTGTTCTAGTGTTCTAATAATGATATTATTCTAATGTTCTATTAATTCTATTGTTTCTAATAACGCTATTGTTCTAGTGTTCTAATAATACAATTATTCTAGTGTTCTTATAACGATATTGTTCTAGTATTCTAATAACGTTATTGTTTTAGCGCTCTAATAACGTTATTATTCTAGTGTTCTAATAACGTCATTCTTCTAATGTTCTAATAAATCTATTGTTCTAGTGTTCTAATAACGCTATTGTTCTAGTGTTCTAATGACGTTATTGGTCTAGTGTACAAATAACGCTATTGTTCTAGTGTTCTAATAATGATATTGTTCTAATGTTCTATTAATTCTATTGTTTCTAATAACGCAATTGTTCTAGTGTTCTAATAATGCAATTATTCTATTGTTCTAAAAACGCTATTGTTCTAGTGTTCTAATAATGCAATTATTCTAGTGTTCTTATAACGATATTGTTCTAGTGTTCTAATAACGTTATTGTTTTAGCGCTCTAATAACGCTATTATTCTAGTGTTCTAATAATGCTAATGTTCTAGTGTTCTAATAACTTTATTGTTCTAGTTTTCTAATAACGCTTTTGATCTAGTGTACTACTAACGCTTTTGTTCTAGTGTTCTAATAACGTTATTGTTCTAGTTTTCTAATAACGCTATTGTTTTAGTGTTCTAGTACCGTTCTTGTTCTATTAACGCTATTGTTCTATTGTTCTAATAACGTTTTTGTTCTAGTGTTCTAATAACGCAATTGTTGTAGTTTTCTAATAATGCTATTGTTCAAGTGTTTTAATAACATTGTTATTCTAGTTTTCTAATAATGCTATTTTTGTAGTGTTCTAATACGCTTTTGTTCTAGTTTTGGCTTTCTGAACTGCTCCAATCGAGCTCTGCTTTTAATTAGCTATTGTTCGACATGTGGTACTGTAAAAAGTACTTGTATTTTAAACTCATTAAAAAAAAGGTAATGTTCTCCCAAAAATTCTTTTGTTCTTATTGTAATGTTGCACCAAATAAACTATTGTTCTACAGATATTTTTAAAAATTAAACTTTTATCTAGTAATTATTTTATTTGAACTGAATTTTCGTTGCACTAGCTTTACTGTTCCCCGAGCATTTCTGTTCTAGTTGTTCCACATTAATGTTCTGATTGTTCTGTTGTTCCACATCAATGTTCTGTTTGTTCTGTTGTTCCACATTTTTGTTCTGTTTGTTCTGTTGTTGCATATTTTTTATTTTGTTTGTTCTGTTGTTTCACATTAATGTTATGTTTGTTCTGTTGTTCCACATTTTTGTTCTGTTTGTTCTGTTGTTGCATATTTTTTATTTTGTTTGCTCTGTCGTTCCACATTTTGTTCTGTTTATTCTGTTGTTCTACATTTGAGTTCTTTTTGTTTTGTTGTCCCACAAGAGCCCTATTTGAAATCTATTATTGTTCTTAATGGATTTTATTGATGCCAACTAACCACAGGCACAACACTACCACTCTCCCTGACTCTCCCCACCCCTCTTTGTGTTTTAAGTACAAGAATGCGATACTTTCTTGATGTGGATCACCCCCTCCAGTCTATTTTCTCTTTCAGAGTTCTTTAATCCTCTACTTAATTGTTGTTCTGTACCAACGTCTTTGCTGATGGTGTTTTTCCACCAACTGTTTTGTTATTAAAATGTTCATTATAGTTATCGTTTTCCACTTCATTGATATCATCAGCATCCGCAGCATCATCGCCATCATCTTGAGCTGGGACATAAAGACGTCGTGTATTGAATAAGCTGGAACCTGTCTGCGTTTCATACCTGAATGCTGGCATCAAGACAACTGAATCAGTAAAGACCAAGACCCTTTGTAACCTTACAGTAATATCCAGTCATCTCCCTATTGTAGGCAAGTTGGTATCGATGAGTGAGACAGGACGTTAATGGTCCCCCAGAAACATGTGCTGAAGTTGGTTCCTGCGACAGAAGATGTAGCTTGATGTAAACTACGACTTCCCGCTGGAGCTACTGAGATTAGTGCTCTGTGCACACCGTGAGCTGTGTGTTTCATTCAGTTTGTGTTTCTATATTTCGATTGCTATTGAGTTATTAGCTGGTCATCATCATTGCACTCTGAACATGTCCATAGGTGCTCAGATCCCCTCCTCAGCAAGTCCCGTCCAGCGACTGACGACTCCAGTTCTGTGTTGGTTGATAAAGTCTACGCCCACTAAGTTTCTCGTTTCTGGCCGTGCCCATCTTAACTCCCATCTCTTTCATCCGAAGGAGTGACGTGGACTCATGGTTGTCGAAGTCCTGTGTCTTTCCCACTTCTCGGAGGGCATTGATGATGTCCGCCCGATCAATTGGTTGACCGTCCTCAACAATAGCGCAGTTAGCCAACCTGTCCGCTCTTTCATTTCCCCGTACTCCCGCAAGTCCAGAGACATAGACAAAGGTGACTTTACGTATTTTTGACTTCTGCAATGACTCTATCCACTGCATGCGTACAGAGCCCGCCTCCACTTTTCTTATCATGCTCATCGAATCACTCAGTATACAGGCGTGGGTGCATTCTTGTGACTCTAGCTAGATGAATGCCTTGGTCACTGCCATCAACCTCCATCGTCATGCTACTCGTGGTCATAACATATGCACCATTGTCTTCTTTCACTATTCTGCCTGCCGAGCGTGCTGTAAATTCCATGAATTCTTATAGTGTCGTATTACATATCCGTCTGTATAGATGACTGCATCGTTCTCCAAGATGAGACCGTTGACCTCTGCATTGACCACAACTGAGTCCTGTTCCCTACATTTCCTGTCGAGTGTGACAATACACGAGAGTGTGCCCCTGAATGACGTAGGCATCGGTATCTACTCCTCACCAACGTTGATATTGTTAAGCACACAGTCTTTTTTGGTGACATCTTCCGCTCGCCCCCCCCCCTCCCCCCGTGATTTACCTCTTTTTAGCATGAACCCTTCCCTGTGTTGAGCTCATGATGCAATGGATTTTCTGTATCCGCACTTATCTTCAGGTATGCTCGTGCTCTCCAGATCTTGATCCTGTCATCCATGGTTGGAAAGTCAAGAAGATACCTCATTGCTACACAGGGAGTGTCCATTGTACACCCCAAGATAATGCGCATGGCTTCATTTTGTATTTTCTCCAGCCTATCAATTTGAGTCGTACTGACAGTAAGAATTGCCAAGGCAAACTCGATTGTTGTAAGGACTAATCCCTGGAACAGAAGAGTAAGTAGCCTCTGCTCGATGTTGGCAGCTGCCATGACCTTCAAGGCGGCTAATCCGGGTGGGAATGCGTGTTTCTGTTCAAGGTGACAGGTGAGGACATGGGCAACTATTTTCTCCAGCAGCTTGCCCGCAATGTTCTGCATCCTGATGATTCTGTAGGCACTGATCTGAGAATGGTCCTTGTTTGGCTTCGGTAGAGGTAGTAAGTAGCTGTGTAGCCACTCCTCCTTAATCTGGCCACTCCGAATGCTGGCATTAAACTTTTTGGCCAGTTTTGCAATCGTCATCAGCTGATTCGCCTATTACTCCTCATTTCTTTGGTCAGTCTGCTCAATGTAGCTGGCAAGAAGGGCCTTCCCATTGCTCTCATCAGATTTGTGCCATTTCTGACTTGTGCTCTGAAAGTCTGGTATGCCTCTGTGTCGTGTTGTGCCATTCATACTCTGATGAAGGCGCCAGAATGTGGCTAGCGATATTTCTGAGCACATATTTTTATAGAAATCATCTGCCTCCTACGAGGGGCGTCCTGTTTCCTATGTCTAATTTTGCTAATGAAGTCCTGGTCTGTTTTCTGGTAGCGGAATGTGTGAAGCTTGCTTTTCTGGCTTCTTTTTATAAAAAAAAAGTAAAGTACCCCCGTCACACCAAGTGGCGTATAGGTAATATGGTGTTAGTGACCATAAATTTTACAGACCTTCGGCACATGATTTTTGGGGTAATGAGGTCAGTATTACGCCCGTGCCGCTTTGCTTTCCCATAAAAAATCCGGTACCCATTAAAGGCTGGGTGGACCCGGACCCGTCGGTTGGGATCGAACCCTACCTCTTGACCTTTGTAGTCCAGTTCACTAACCACTGAGCTTTCGTGGCTCCCTTAAGCTTTTATTTATGTCTTTGTCAATTAGGAGGACACACGGATAGTAATCATTTCCGTGGAATCCCAGTATACTCCACCTGCAAACCGGTGCGAAGCCGGAAGACATCAGTGACAGGTCTATGATATGCCTGCGATGGATAATGCAGAATTGCAGGTACATGCTGTTAGGGTTCAGACCCCTGTTCGATTTAGTTTGCTTGAATAATATTTCGATCGCTTACGATGAATGATGATATCGCATGAAGAAGGACAAATCAACTGCGTTAATTTTCGGTGCCGCTTGGCCTTATGTCTTTTGGCGTGTGCTGTTGCTGTCATGATGTGGAAGTGGGGGGAGGGGGGAATGCAACTGCCTTTCTTTGTTTGGATCCTTCAATAAGATGATTTTTAATTCGGATGATTCCACTGGCACGGGCGGTTGAGCAATTATGAATTTTAATTCGTTTGCAGTGATACCGGGGCCTTCAACTAACCATAATTATAACAAACTATAATACAGCGCAGCTTACGTCTATTTAACGTCCTATAAGGTCTGCCGAGAAACAAGAAGTAATCGTACAATGAAGAGCTTTAAACATGATCTCTTTAGCTCAGCTTTGAGCTTAAGCTCAATTACTCAATGAACATTCTTTCATGCACGTGTTCGCAAAGCACGTATTCCGCTCCTGTTAATGGTGAACGAGGTACACCAACCTGTTCCTATCCTATCTGGTTCAGATAACATACAGAAAACACATATTGTTCACTTTTGCACATATCTGCGTAAGATCATGATTTTTGTAGTCTTGACGTTTTTTCAAGGTTCATTTTACCACAGCCAACTATAGTTCTCATAAGGCCTGCGGGCCGCTAGAATTTTCCAGAAATCATCAACAACCTGTGAGGTCTATATGTAAGCGAGCTATGGACGGCTCTGGTCATTTAAACTGCCCTCGTAATGCTGAAAATGTCACAAGGTTTGGGTGATTCCTTTCTGCCCGAGTGCTTTAGTAAAACTATAGTTGGCTGTTGATTTCACATTGTAAAACTATAATTGGCTGTTGATTTCACATTGTAACACTATAGTTGGCTGTTGATTTCACATTGTAAAACTATAATTGGCTGTTGATTTCACATTGTAACACTATAGTTGGCTGTTGATTTCACATTGTAACACACTCTTGAATTATGAGAGCAACTAGTGTGGTGTTATTTCCTGGCGATGTTAAATTAATGAGCTGATAAATTCGGCAGTTTTGTTATGAAGACTTTTCGTTTTGGATAATCTCATTCTTGACACTGTCAACATTTTCACATTTTATTTCTGGACACTGTTATCTTAGCTTTCGTTTGTCTAAAGTATTGTCTATAACTGCAATATCATTTCCTGTATAAATGTTACTTTTTTTTTTTTTTATTCTTCCAGTGGCCCATATAGATGTGTTCGTAGTGTTGTATCTATGGGCATATGGGTTTGCCTCAGTCATCTATATTTCAGTACAGTCTTGAAGTATGTGTTCAGTGGTCAGGGGTGCATGTAGTTGAGGTGCCAATCTTAAATTTTGTATACATCTGGCTGAGGCGCCAAGCTTGGTGATTGTATACATGTGACTGTGAAGACGATTGTGTCCTGTTCTGAGGTGTACAACGATAACTTGTTCCCATCTATTCATATAATAAAAGGCATTTTGATTTCGGGCTTGTGGTCTTTTTATTGATTTCATTACCTGTTTCTTCTGATGGTATGTAACTTGTTCATCTGGTTGTGTCCCTATTGCACCTTCCTTTGCCAGCTGATCTGCTCTATCGTTTCCTGGTATTCCACAGTGAGATGGGATCCACTGTAGGGAACCCTGTGGTGCTTGTATAGTTCAGTTAATAAGGTCTGCAGATGTAGAAATTTTCTGGATTGTAGTGCCTGGAGTACTGCTATGGTTATCTGTCAGAAACACTACAGACTGTGGGCTAAGATAAGTGTTCAGCAGTTTTTCTATTGCCAAAACTATTACTTTGATTTCTCCATCGTAATTGTGGCAATATTTCCTTGTTGCTTTTCTTTTCATATTCCTGGAGTTATTTGGTACTCTATTTCTTACCTGCTCCCCTATTTCTTACAACATTCAGTGCTGATCCATCTGTGCATACACGAACGAATAGATCTTGTGGGTATTTTTCATCCAAGAAACTGAGAGTGATTGTTTTATGCTGTAGACTATTCTGATCCTTGGCAATCCTGATTCCGTTGTCCAGGTTGTTTGTTCTGATATGGGCAGTTGGGAGCAGACAACTCTTGGCATGTCTGGTGTTTGTCTACTAATACACTTGGCTTGGTGGATAAAACTGCTTCTCTTAAGCCGTTTCAATGCACCATTTTGCAATCGGTCCTTCATTGGATGTCTCAGCATGTATGAACATTTTTCTGCCTGTATCAGTACCCTTGTGTCCCTCCGTTCTCTCAGTGCTGGTATCCTCCACAATTTCTCCATCTCCAATATTGGTGTTGATCTCATTACTCCTGTGATGACCCTAAGTGCCTGGTTGTATTCCTTATCCAGCTCTTGTACTGTGGTTAGTCCGTTTCTAGAGGCAGTGAGAAAGATGGAGTAAGATCTGAATAGTTATGATTCACCGATCCTGACGTACGCCATCAGGTCTTCCCCGCAGACAGCATTCAGCCTTGTCACTGGACGGAGCCTTAGCTTCATGGCAGGAAACAGCCTAAGAGTTAAAGGCAGATGGAAATAACTGAGAAGAAAGCAAGGAATAATTCCCCCCATTGACTGCTATTGGTAGTAGTAGTAGTAGTTGTAGCCTCCGTCAGTTATTGTTGACTATGGATTTTGCAGCGCCCCCAAGGAAATGCTTTTCTTTTTTTTCTTTCTCCGTGTATTCTCTTTTTCTATGAACCTGTCTGCTTCTTGCTTGAGTTGAAGCCTTAGTGAGTGTTACCAAAGATTACGGTCTGCAGTTATTTCTTCCTAGGCTGCAGGGTTTGTGTTCAGAATTCATGTTACGTTTACACACGTCTATAAATCGGAGTTTTAGACGCTCCCTAGTTCTGTTGCCATCTGCTGGTTGTTCACAGTGTATATCTTTTGGTCGGCCATCTTTCATATAGTGTAAGCGGCCAAAGCTACGTTATTCGAGCAGCGTGTAAATGTTCGGGAGGTCTGTGCGGGTGAGGACCTCCACATTTGTCACTTTGTCCTTCCAGGTGATACCAAGAATATGGCGCTGACATCCATATGGAATGCATTTAGCCTCTTCTCCTGCTTTGCATAAGTTGTCCATGTTTCGCTGCGATATAAAAGGATACTGATGCTGCTGGCGTTTTATAGCAGTTTTACCAACGTGGGCGTCAATTTCTGTCTCTAAAGATAGATTGTTGATGACGACAGAACGTCATCAATGCTGTCCGTGGTACATGGCAAATGGGCGGTTGTCTTCTATATATATCCATGGTAAGTTAATATAGACAAGATTATGCTTAGAGTAGCACGCTGGTGAAACCATGTTGAGCTCGCCGATGCCGCCTCACTTGCATTACGGGCAGCCCCAAAAGTAACCGAATCCTTATTAGAGATAACGAAGGGGGTGTATACCGAGCTTCAGGCCAAATGACACATGACACGATATTAAGTTTCATATTAAATGACACATAATACAGTGTTAAGTTTCAGGCTAAATGACACAAGACACGAGGTTACGTTTCAGGTTAAATGAGACATGACACGATGTTCAGTTTCAAGTTAATGACACATGACACGATGTTAAATTATAAGGCTAAACGATAAATGACACGAGCTTCAGTTTCAAGTTAATGACACATGACACGATGTTAAATTATAAGGCTAAACGACACATGACACGAGCTTCAGTTTCAGGTTAAATGAGACATGACACGATGTTAAAATTTAAGGCTAAATGAAACATGACATGATGTTAAGTTTCACGTTAAATGACATACAACACATATACTTACATTTGAAGACATATGTGATTCCCAGATCAGGTCGTCAGTGTGTGGGTAGTCATTAACAATCTGTAGATACAAGATGGAATGAATAAACAACAAAACAGAATGTGACATAATTAACCAGCATTATTATTAATAAAAACCAACAGCAACAATTCATTATGTTTTGCTGTTTAAAGTAAATAAAGAGCCCCGTCACCGTCAAGTGGAACCTAGGGAATATGGTGTTACTGACCATGATTTTAATAGACCGTCGGCACATGATTTTTGGGGTGATGTGGTATGTTTTGCTGTTTAGAGTGTCGTTAATTCCATACACACTGAAGCCATTTAACGACAGTGTTGCGACAATACCACAAATGTGAAAGGAATCTCGGTCTCTGTGGATCTGGAGTCAGGTTCAGTAGCAGGAAGACATACCAACTGTCAAAAACACGACATTCCCACAATCTTAACCAAGCACAACGAATTTTTTTTTTCATCTATTGAAAATGGATGATCACCCATAGGTCTGCCCGAGGTACCGTAATGTCGATTAATACAATCAATAATCTGTTCTGAGTGGGAATCTGCAGGTAGGCGCTTTTGTCCGAAACATTTTCACAGCTTCACTTTTCGCTCCCCGCGGTGTCTTGTCACACACATGTCTAGTTATATTATGCGCAGTTTATTGCAAATATTTATCACGAGACTTCAATTTCAATCTTTCTAGCTCTATGGAGGACAGGTCGAGTGTTTTGAATTGAAAATTACAGAGTTGCCACAGAAATCCGGCTACCCGGAGAGGATTGTCGACACTCCAGACACCCATGACATCCGGTGTTAAAATATTCGAGTGAAGGCAGAAATACGGTTGTGATAATTGAGCATAAGGAATGAAATTACAGCCGTGAACATAATTCATCTATTTATTAATGTCCCTATCTATTCATATTCAAATGTCAATAAATATTTTTCCTAGTTTGTGTTGCGAATTATGTATTTATATCATTAGGTCACATGTCCTTTACAGAATGTTGCATTCACCACAGCGAATGTGAAATAATCTCCGTCTCTAGCAAGATCTCCCACTTGTTCTGTTATCACGTGCAAGGTCTTTTTGATGACTTGAAACCACTTTCTTCTTGGCCATACATTGTAGATTCTGGTCTGTCAAGATGTCAAAGGTCATATATTGTAGATTCTGGGCTGTCAAGATGTCAAAGGTCATATATTGTAGATTCTGGGCTGTCAAGATGTCAGAGGTCATATATTGTAGATTCTAGTCTGTCAAGGTGTCAGAGGTCATATATTGTAGATTCTGGTCTGTCAAGACGTCAGAGGCCACATATAGTAGTTTATATGTGAAGACGTCATAGCCTATTCATAGTAGATTCTGATCTGTTAAGACGTCAAAGGCCATATATAGTAGATTATGGTATGTCTGGAAGTCATAGACCATATATAGTAGATTATGGTCTGTCAAGACGTCAGAAGCCATATATTGTAGATTCTGATCTGTCAAGACGCCAGAGGTCATATATTGTATGTAGATTCTGATTAAATAAAAAACAGATTTATGTGAAGATATTGTTAGAATAGAACTCGTGCTCGATAACTTTCCAAATGAATTTAATTGACATGGCCCCATGTACAAATAAAGCCACTCTTTGTGGCAATTCACTTTTGTTGTCAGGATAAACACAAGATGCTTGAGACTAGGCATTCACAATAACAGTTTACAACCATCTGTATCATTTTGGACAAGAAAAGGAGAATGTATAGTCTGTATATGATCTTAAAATAGTTCTTAAATGTTATGTAGAGTCAGTCTTAACATATGGATGTGAATCATGGACAATAGAACAACAAACAAGAAAATTACTGGAGTCTGTAGAAATGTGATTTTATAGAAGAACGTTGAGAATACCATGGGCAGCTAAGAAGAGCAATGAAAACGTTCTGAAAGAGGCCAAAGCAAAAAGAGAGCTATTTTCCAATATTAGGAAGAAACAATCATCATTTTTTGGCCATGTAATGAGAAGAGAACAACTGGAATATATTGTAACAACTGGGGAAATTGAGGGACGAAGAGACAGAAGAAAGCAAAGAGAAAAAATACCAGACAGCTTAAGAGAATGGCTTGGCAGAAGGTCAACAACAGAAATGATAAATAACTGTCGAGATCGAAAGTTGTGGAGAGACATGGTCACCTACGCCAGCAGGCCCGGTACTTGATGATGATAGTCTGCATTGCGTCATTTCGAGAATGAATTGTGCATAATCATTATGTAGCTCTTTACATCAGCAATGCGTCAGTTCGATTATGTATTGTATAAATTAATCACGTAGCGCTTTACATTAACCAAAAATGGAATGATAGTGTTAGCAAGGGAGACCATTGCACGTTTGTTTGTTTCTTATGCTTGTAGCAGTTGTGTCTGTGTATTAGGAACATCACCACAGCGCCAGTCGTCTTTTAGTGCTTCGGTAAACGTCCCTATAACGCAAGAAAATCACAGAACAATAGGACAATGATTGAACTTTGTAGGATCCGCTAGGACATTATTTTAGAAAACTTGTTACTTTTTGTGAGAGATTGTCAGAAACGTACTTCTTTTGTCCGGGCAGCGGCATAAAGCATGTTCTATGTGATTTTTAATGGATTTTCGGCGTTGTTTTCCTTGTTAAACGTGAATATCAAATGTCCTTTTTGATCGCCCGTGTTACTGTAATGCTAGAGTTGATGAGGGCAGGGTGCCCTCGTTGATGTAGCTGGTCATAATGGCGTTATTGACATTAAGGAGAAAGGACAAGAATGATGTAGAAAACAAGGGTGTGGTTAAAGCTTCACGAACAAGTGGACAACACAAACCAGGGCCACGTTTCAGCTCAATAGGCCTTCAGCATGAACAAACATACAGCGCACGCACAAATAAAAAATGTCCTTTATGCATTTAATTTTTATGAAGTTATGTACATTTCTTTGTCTTGACCTTTTCTTGACATTCTTGGCTCTTACTGGAGAAGTTGGAGTTCATCTAGTTACAGGCAATGTTAGGAAACTACTAGTCCAGCCCAGAGGTACATCATTACTGGGTCTTCTATATCAGTAACAACCACAACTACAGGGAGTACGGTAATCCTAGCTTCTGTTAGCCAATCAATAACAGAAAAAAATATGGACAAAAGGAGGATCGAACCCGTACTCAGTGGCATAGCGCCTTGCCACGAAAAGCCAAACGCTAGGGAACACTGCCACTCAGCTAACTAAAAAATTAGCTATCGTGAACAATGTCTTTTCGCGCAGGTTTTCTCATGACTATAGCATAAGGCTGCGATCACAGCTCGGAAATACATAGTGTATCTGTATTTTGTTAAGACAAGTATCTCCCGGATAGGGTAAGACGATAGCTAATTTTTTAGTTAGCTGAGTGGCAGTGTTCCCTATCGTTTGGCTTTTCGTGGCAAGGCGCTGTGCCACTGAGTACGGGTTCGATCCTGCTTTGGTCCATATTTTTTTCTGTTGTTGATTATTTGTCATTTTTTCCGAGTGCTGCAAACATACCTCTTCCTCTGAATTGATTCGCTGATTATCGCCTCGGAAGTTTCCCTCTATAATAATATTCATTTATTATTCTTTGTCTCCCTTCTGTTAGCCAGCCTGTTTTGACACAGACTGTTACCAGGGGAGACCACGAGAAGATAGAACTTCTAGGTCTTGGTCGATGATGCGCCGACCTTGCTATTGCAACGAGAAGCTTAGTCGACGTATAAGAAGACTAATCAACCAACACAGAACTGGAGTCGTCAGTCGCTAGACGCTGCGGGACTTGCTGAGGAAGGGATCTGAGCACCTATGGACATGTTCGGAGTGCAATGATGATGACCCGCAAATAACTCAATAACTGAGGAGGGGATCTGAGCACATATGGACATGTTCGGAGTGATGATGACCCGCAAATAACTCAATAACTGAGGAGGGGATCTGAGCACCTATGGACATGTTCGGAGTGATGATGACCCGCAAATAACTCAATAACTGAGGAGGGGATCTGACCACATATGGACATGTTCGGAGTGATGATGACCCGCAAATAACTCAATATCTGAGGACATGAACGCCGCTTCACTGAATGAATTCAAGACTAGTGTAGTGAGAAAAAAAGTACAATGAAAAAAAATGAACACAAAAAAGTGCCACATGCGCTTATGCTCCCCCCATCGTCCGTGTTAGATAGGGCTGGGTGCTCAATAACATCCACATTGAGAGTAGGTAGGAGTAAAGAAAATGTGACCGCTCCAAATGTAGTTTGAAGGGAGCGGCTTCTGTTTACGTGATTAAACGTGTTCTAGAGAACTTCTCTGACAAGGAAAGGTAGTCATGACTTGACCACATCGCCTCATGGGGCTGAGGCTTAGTGAGGCCGCAGGCACATTATTGTTATTGTTGTTGTTTGTTGTTGTTGTTTGTTGTTGTTGTTTGTTGTTGTTGTTGTTGTTGTTAGGATCGTCATCACTGCACACCGGACAAACCCATAGGTGCTCTGATATCCCCCTCAAGAATATCGAGAAAATTCAAGGACAGCCCTGAAGTAAGGGCGGCCAGACGTGATGCTGACCACATCACCCAAAATTGTGCCGTGGTCACAGAAAATATGATCACTAACACCACATTCCCCAATCACTTAGATAGGCAGGGGAGGGAACTTTCACTTTGTTTCCTTTACTTCTTGTTATTACATTTTTTTTTAAACCATGTGAATTAAGTACCCATTTTCACAGCATTGTCGACTTGACTCTGTCCGCGAAGGAAAAAAAAAATCAAAACTATTGAATAGTAACATCATTCATTGAATGCCCGATGCGCCGTTACCATATTCATAATCATCATCATCATCAAGTACCAAGCCTGCTGGCGTAGGTGATCAAGTCTCTTCACAACTTTCGATCTCAACAGTTATTTATCATTTCTGTCGTTGACCTTCTGCCAAGCCATTCTCTTATGCTTTCTGTTATCTTTTCTCTTTGCTTCCCTCTATCTCTTCGTCCCTCAATTTTCCCAGTTGTTACAATATATTCCATTTGTTCTCTTCTCATTACATGGCCAAAAAATGATGATTGTTTCTTCCTAATATTGGAAATTAACTCCCTTTTTGCTTTGACATCTTTCAGAACGTTTTCATTACTCTTCTTAGCTGTCTATGGTATTCTCAACATTCTTCTGTAAAACTACATTTCTACAGACGCCAGTGATTTTCCTGTCTGTTGTCCTGCTGTCCATGATTCACATCCATATGTTAAGACTGGCTCTACATAACATTTAAGAATTCTTTTTCTTGTTTCTATTGTCAAAAATGTATAGCATAGTATCTTCCTCATTTTTTGGAAAGCTGCTTTTACCTGAGCCATTCTGCATCTCGGGAGCCGCGATAGCTCAGTGGTTAGTGAACTGGACTACCACGGACAAGGGGTAGGGTTCGATCCCAACCGACGGCTTCCGGGTTCACCCAGCCTTGAATGGGTACCGGATTTTTTTCTGGGAAAGTAAAGCAGCACGGGCGTAATACTGACCACATTACCCCAAAAATCATGTGCTGAAGGTCTGTAAAATATAGGGTCACTAACACCATATTTTTCCCTATACGCCACTTGGCGTGACGGGGGTACTTTACTTTTTACTTACTATTCTGCATCTCACCTCTGTTGTAACACAACCCCACTGCCTTGTGTGTGCGGCTTTTTAGTCAAAGGCTAGCGGAGCCAACAGTAAATAAACGGTCTTGAGAATAGCAATTCTGTGTAGAGTAACACGAACGGTTATTGTTCCCCTTGGAAACAAAGAAAGACAACTTTACTAAATCAACCCAACAACCTGATGATATTACTAGAACGGTTCGCCATAAATCCACTCAACGTTCTCTCCCCTGGACGATTCATCATTTTCCATGACACCTTCCAGCCAGATTATAGGGGCCATTACAGGATTCGCTGACTCGAGCATTTACGGTTCTCCGATTGAAGAATTTGAACGTACGGAAGCATATCCCGAATGAAGAATCGCTATTTCCATGCTAACAATGCCCTCTTTGTTGTCTCCCCTTATTCCAAACAAACCAAGATTGTATATAGACACATTTTTCGGTTGGTTTATTATTGTTTTCATAGCTGGCCTGTTATTGATCGCATTCAATCTGTTTTATACACCCAATGTTTATGTGTGTCCATCACGCCTCGTTGGGCAGAGCTGTTCATCGCGTGTCCTTGAAGTCAGGCAATTGATGGCTTTAGTGATAAAACCGAGCATAAAGATATGAGGAAAGTGTCTTTACTTTGTTGCTGTCCATGATGAAAGGAGACAGCAGGGCTTTGAATTGTTCTTCTGCAGATTGTGTTGGTGATAGTAATTTTATAGCCGAGAGGAGATGGTGTCATAACGATATGAGGAAAGTGTCTTTACTTTGTTGCTGTCCATGATGAAAGGAGACAGCGGGGCTTTGAATTGTTCTTCTGCATAAGTAGTATAGCAGGAAGGATCTGATTATTATTTGGACCGTAAATTAACAAAGATATATAGTGTGGTGCGCAGCGCACCACATGTACATGAGAGACAGGGGGAGTTAACCATGCCATTTCGTGTCGGTGACCCCGGAAGTGACCTGTTTATGGCTGGTGTATGCTGACTTTGGAGTTCTTTATGTACTTGATCGTTAGTGATAGGTTAGTAGATTATACAACATCAATGAAAAACAATCAATATAAAACAGAAGACAAAGATATATTTTATTCTTTTATTATCTCAATAGGTGTATAACATACATTGATATTATATAACATTACAAAAATATTCAGTACAGTGAGTCAATATATAGTACATGGATAACATTTATTTATAGCTATGTAGTTGGGTGTCTGCTTAGCTCTATGTCATAAATGAATCATAAGGGGTGAAACTGTTAGAGATTCCTGGTTAGGCTAAGCTGGTAGTGTAAAGAGTTAAATATCTAGAGGCGTAGTCGAGACGTTATCATCAGCGACCTTTCTTTTTATATAGAAATAGGAAAGAGCATTTCTTGTTTGACTGTAGGAAAATATGGAATTATTTAAGACTTTGAAACCTACATTTTTCCCACCCTTGGCCTTTTGCGTGGCGAGAACCTCTAAAAACATATCTTTATCTAGTTTGTTGTGTTGCTTGCTTAGCCCTTTACAACTGATTTTATCGTAATCCCCACTACAATGGTACGTCTTACTACATAAGCTAACAAGAGCTGTCCCTTCGTACTCTAGTTTAAAAAGCCCGGGCGTTCGTTTGGTGTACGCTTTAACACCCTTACAGTTTATACAGTCTGTCTTGCTAGTATGTTCATCGCAGCGATGGGTGTATGGAGGTCGCCTAGTGTGTAATAAGGGCTGAATAGGGGTCGTCTAGTGTGCCGTGATGGGTCAATGGAGGTCGGCTAGTATGTCGTGATGGGTGTACGGAGGTCGTCTAGTGTGTCATATTGGGTGTATAGAGGGCGTTTAGTGTGTCATGATGGTTGTATAGGGGTCGTCTAGTGTGTCATGATGGTTGTATAGGGGTCGTCTAGTGTGCCGTGATGGGTGTACGGAGGTCGTCTAGTGTGTCATATTGGGTGTATAGAGGGCGTTTAGTGTGTCATGATGGTTGTATAGGGGTCGTCTAGTGTGTCATGATGGTTGTATAGGGGTCGTCTAGTGTGCCGTGATGGGTGTACGGAGGTCGTCTAGTGTGTCATATTGGGTGTATAGAGGGCGTTTAGTGTGTCATGATGGTTGTATAGGGGTCGTCTAGTGTGTCATGATGGTTGTATAGGGGTCGTCTAGTGTGCCGTGATGGGTCAATGGAGGTCGGCTAGTATGTCGTGATGGGTGTACGGAGGTCGTCTAGTGTGTCATATTTGGTGTATAGAGGGCGTCTAGTGTGTCATGATGGGTGTATAGCGGTCGTCTAGTGTGTCATATTGGGTGTATAGAGGGCGTCTAGTGTGTCATGATGGGTGTATGTAGGTCGTTTAGTGTGTCATATTGGGTATATAGAGGGCGTTTAGTGTGTCGTGAGGGGTGTATGGAGGTCGTCTACTGTGTCGTGAGGGGTGTATGGAGGTCATCTAGTGTGGTATGTGTGGTGTATGGCGGTTGTCTGGTATATCATACTTTAATCAACCAATAAGAAAAATGAAGGAACATTACATTCAACATTACTTATCTTAACTACTTTACATCAATACAGTTGAATAACGTGTTATCGTTAAGTCTTACCATACTTTAAGAGAAAACATTCAAACTTACAGCGTAAAATATAGTCTCAATCATCTACACCGAATATAACCTGTTATCGATAAGCCTTAACATACGTTAAGAGAAAACAAGCCAACTTACTGTGCAAAAATCCGCTAGTGTGAACAGTAACTTTCCTTGAATCAACCAAACTTATAACGCCGTCTAGTTTAAATATAGCCTGGTAAGAAATAAATAAATTAGCCAATAAGCGAGTGACTAGGTCAACATCGCTTGATATCTGGATTAACCAATCAGAGAAGAGTATTAGTATAGGAGGCGGGGCGAAGAAATGGCTGACAGGTGGATTAACCAATCAGAAAAGCGCGTTAGCCCAAGCGTAGGTAGTGGCTGTCGGGTCAGCAGTGGGGGAAAAATGCGGGGTGGTGGGTTACTTGAACTCGTTTTGACCCCTGAGGCAATTCCAGAAGAGTTCTATGACCTCATTTTGACCGCTGAAGGCTTTAATACCAAGGTTTCCCACTTCAACGAACGACATACATCATTAAAGGTGATTACTTCAGCTCTTAGACTTTGGAGTTCCATATCTTTATCACTTCAACGAATGACAGACAACAGTAAAGATGATCATTTCAGGTAAGAAAAACTTAGTTCCAAACCTAAAATTTTGGTTCATACTCACAAAGTTGAACACAAACTCTACAAATTTAGGCCCAAAGTTGTAATTGTTAGACACGAAAGTCGTAAATGTTATATGCAAAGTCCAAAAGTTTGTCAAAAAGACAACCCAAACTCAAAATAGTTAGATGCAAAGCTCAAAAATGTATATGCAAAGTCCAAAAAGTTACTCCAAAAGACAACTAATATAACACTTAACCCCAAAATTTCGTCTCATAACCAAAAAGTTGAACTCAAAACCCTAAAAATTTAGTCCCAAAGTGATACTAGTTCGACACAAAAGTCGTAAATGTTATATACAAAGTCTAAAAGTTTGTCAAAAAGACAACCCAAACTCAAAATAGTTAGACACAAAACCCAACAATTTATAGGCAAAGTCCAAAAAGTTACTCCAAAAGACAACTAATGTAACTCTTAATCCCAAAATTTCAGCTCATATGCACAAAGTTGAACACGAACTCTACAAATTTAGTCCCAAAGTCGTAATTGTTAGACACGAAAGTCGTAAATGTTATATTCAAATCCAAAAGTTTGTTAAAAAGACAACCCAAACTCAAAATAGTTAGACACAAAACCCAACAATTTATAGGTAAAGTCCAAAAAGTTACTCCAAAAGACAACTAATGTAACACTTAACCCCAAAATTTCGTCTCATAACCAAACAGTTGAACTCAAAACCCTAAAAATTTAGTCCCAAAGTGATACTAGTTCGACACAAAAGTCGTAAATATTATATACAAAGTCTAAAAGTTTGTCAAAAAGACAACCCAAACTCAGAATAGTTAGACACAAAACCCAACAATTTATAGGCAAAGTCCAAAAAGTTACTCCAAAAGACAACTAATGTAACACTTAACCCCAAAAGTTCGTCTCATAACCAAACAGTTGAACTCAAAACCCTAAAAATTTAGTCCCAAAGTGATACTAGTTCGACACAAAAGTCGTAAATGTTATATACAAAGGCCAAAACTTTATCAAAAAGACAACCCAAACTCAGAATAGTTAGACACGAAAGTCATAAATGTTATATGCAAAGTCCAAAATTTTGTCAAAAAGACAACCCAAACTCAGAATATTTAGACACAAAAGACCAAATAGTTACATTCAAAGTCCAAAAGTTTGTCAAAAAGACAACCTTAACTCAAAATAGTTAGACACAAAACCCAACAATTTATATACAAAGTCCAAAAAGTTACTCCAAAAGACAACTAATTTAACAACAAGCCCTAAAATTTCGTCTCATAACCAAAAAGTTGAACTCAAAACCCTAAAAAGTGTCCACTTATCAACCAAAGTCTTTAATACAGCTGAGAAAACCCTAATAAATAATTACAATTTACTAAAAATGTTGCACTTGATGATAGTTGCGACTGTGTCTAAATCATTATTGAAAATATTCATAGAACTCTAGTAAAAGCCAAACACACTAAAACACCACATTGAAAGAATGAACTTAAAGTTCACGCCCCTGTCACAACTCTGCTAAGAAAAGTACTGCAAAGCATGAAAGTTATGTCCCCTGCTATAACTCTACTAAACGAAAGTATTACCAAACACGTAGGTTACACTCCTACCATAACCCACTAAGAAAAACAAGATTTTGCTTAAAATACCACATTTATGATTGTTACGCCCCTTGACCCTTTATGAGGGGACGCCCATGAAACTGTTAGAAATAGTAAATTTACACTCTAGGGTTACTCCAAACTTTATATTAAGCATCCCCATAGCAAAAATTTACTAAAAAACCACTTTTATGAGTGTTGCCCCCTTACCCATTTTTGGCGGTTACGCCCATGAAACTGTTAAAAATAGTAAATTTAACAGCTAGACATACCCCAAACTTTATAATAAACATCCCCGTATCAAGAATTTACATAAAAACAACTTTTAAAATTACTACCCCTGTACCCATTTTTGGCGGTTACGCCCATGAAACTGTTAAAAATAGTAAATTTAACATATAGACATACCCCAAACTTCATTTTAGTCATCCCCATATCAAGAATTTACATAAAAATCACTTTTGAAATTACTACCCCTGTACCCATTTTTGGCGGTTACGCCCATGAAATCGATAAAAAATTGAAATTTAACCGCTAGACATACCCCAAACTTCATTTTAATCATCCATGTATCAAGAATTTACATAAAAACAACTTTTGAAATTTCTACACATGTACCCATTTTTGGCGGTTACGCCCATGAAACTGTTAAAAATAGTCAATTTAACATCTAGACATACCCCAAACTTTATATTAACCATCCCCGTATCAAGAATTTACATAAAAACAACTTTTGAAATTACTACCCCTGTACCCATTTTTGGCGGTTTCGCCCATGAAACTGTTAAAAATAGTCAATTTGACATCTAGACATACTCCAAACTTTATATTAAGCATCTCCGTATCAAGAATTTACATAAAAACAACTTTTGAAATTACTACCCCTGTACCCATTTTTGGCGGTTACGCCCATGAAACTGTTAAAAATAGTCAATTTAACATCTAGACATACCCCAAACTTTATATTAAGCATCCCCGTATCAAGAATTTACATAAAAACAACTTTTGAAATTACTACCCCTGTACCCATTTTTGGCGGTTACGCCCATGAAACTGTTAAAAATAGTAAATTTAACATATAGACATACCCCAAACTTCATTTTAGTCATCCCCATATCAAGAATTTACATAAAAACAACTTTTGAAATTACTACCCCTGTACCCATTTTTGGCGGTTACGCCCATGAAACTGTTAAAAATAGTCAATATAACATCTAGACATACCCCAAACTTCATTTTAGTCATCCTTGTATCAAGAATTTACATAAAAACAACTTTTGAAATTACTACCCCTGTACCCATTTTTGGCGGTTACGCCCATGAAATCGATAAAAAAATTGACGTTTAACCTATTGGCATACATCAAACATAATATGTGACACACCCATGTATCAAATTTGCCTAAAAAATCAACCAAAAATTAGTAGTATACAATGTCAATTAGGATTAGACTCTCATATAAGGAAAAACGGTAGACTCTCATATAAGGAAAAACCGCACCCCAAATGTGCGGCCAGCCGTACATAAATCCTTATATAAATAGTCTACCCGTACATGGCCGCACATTTTTGGTGCGGTTTTTCCTTATATGAGAGTCTACCGTTTTTCCTTATATGAGAGTCTAATCCTAATTGACATTGTATACTACTAATTTTTGGTTGATTTTTTAGGCAAATTTGATACATGGGTGTGTCACATATTATGTTTGATGTATGCCAATAGGTTAAACGTCAATTTTTTTTATCGATTTCATGGGCGTAACCGCCAAAAATGGGTACAGGGGTAGTAATTTCAAAAGTTGTTTTTATGTAAATTCTTGATACAAGGATGACTAAAATGAAGTTTGGGGTATGTCTAGATGTTATATTGACTATTTTTAACAGTTTCATGGGCGTAACCGCCAAAAATGGGTACAGGGGTAGTAATTTCAAAAGTTGTTTTTATGTAAATTCTTGATATGGGGATGACTAAAATGAAGTTTGGGGTATGTCTATATGTTAAATTTACTATTTTTAACAGTTTCATGGGCGTAACCGCCAAAAATGGGTACAGGGGTAGTAATTTCAAAAGTTGTTTTTATGTAAATTCTTGATACGGGGATGCTTAATATAAAGTTTGGGGTATGTCTAGATGTTAAATTGACTATTTTTAACAGTTTCATGGGCGTAACCGCCAAAATGGGTACAGGGGTAGTAATTTCAAAAGTTGTTTTTATGTAAATTCTTGATACGGAGATGCTTAATATAAAGTTTGGAGTATGTCTAGATGTCAAATTGACTATTTTTAACAGTTTCATGGGCGAAACCGCCAAAAATGGGTACAGGGGTAGTAATTTCAAAAGTTGTTTTTATGTAAATTCTTGATACGGGGATGGTTAATATAAAGTTTGGGGTATGTCTAGATGTTAAATTGACTATTTTTAACAGTTTCATGGGCGTAACCGCCAAAAATGGGTACATGTGTAGAAATTTCAAAAGTTGTTTTTATGTAAATTCTTGATACATGGATGATTAAAATGAAGTTTGGGGTATGTCTAGCGGTTAAATTTCAATTTTTTATCGATTTCATGGGCGTAACCGCCAAAAATGGGTACAGGGGTAGTAATTTCAAAAGTGATTTTTATGTAAATTCTTGATATGGGGATGACTAAAATGAAGTTTGGGGTATGTCTATATGTTAAATTTACTATTTTTAACAGTTTCATGGGCGTAACCGCCAAAAATGGGTACAGGGGTAGTAATTTTAAAAGTTGTTTTTATGTAAATTCTTGATACGGGGATGTTTATTATAAAGTTTGGGGTATGTCTAGCTGTTAAATTTACTATTTTTAACAGTTTCATGGGCGTAACCGCCAAAAATGGGTAAGGGGGCAACACTCATAAAAGTGGTTTTTTAGTAAATTTTTGCTATGGGGATGCTTAATATAAAGTTTGGAGTAACCCTAGAGTGTAAATTTACTATTTCTAACAGTTTCATGGGCGTCCCCTCATAAAGGGTCAAGGGGCGTAACAATCATAAATGTGGTATTTTAAGCAAAATCTTGTTTTTCTTAGTGGGTTATGGTAGGAGTGTAACCTACGTGTTTGGTAATACTTTCGTTTAGTAGAGTTATAGCAGGGGACATAACTTTCATGCTTTGCAGTACTTTTCTTAGCAGAGTTGTGACAGGGGCGTGAACTTTAAGTTCATTCTTTCAATGTGGTGTTTTAGTGTGTTTGGCTTTTACTAGAGTTCTATGAATATTTTCAATAATGATTTAGACACAGTCGCAACTATCATCAAGTGCAACATTTTTAGTAAATTGTAATTATTTATTAGGGTTTTCTCAGCTGTATTAAATAAAGACTTTGGTTGATAAGTGGACACTTTTTAGGGTTTTGAGTTCAACTTTTTGGTTATGAGACGAAATTTTAGGGCTTGTTGTTAAATTAGTTGTCTTTTGGAGTAACTTTTTGGACTTTGCATATAAATTGTTGGGTTTTGTGTCTAACTATTTTGAGTTAAGGTTGTCTTTTTGACAAACTTTTGGACTTTGAATGTAACTATTTGGTCTTTTGTGTCTAAATATTCTGAGTTTGGGTTGTCTTTTTGACAAAATTTTGGACTTTGCATATAACATTTATGACTTTCGTGTCTAACTATTCTGAGTTTGGGTTGTCTTTTTGATAAAGTTTTGGCCTTTGTATATAACATTTACGACTTTTGTGTCGAACTAGTATCACTTTGGGACTAAATTTTTAGGGTTTTGAGTTCAACTGTTTGGTTATGAGACGAACTTTTGGGGTTAAGTGTTACATTAGTTGTCTTTTGGAGTAACTTTTTGGACTTTGCCTATAAATTGTTGGGTTTTGTGTCTAACTATTCTGAGTTTGGGTTGTCTTTTTGACAAACTTTTAGACTTTGTATATAATATTTACGACTTTTGTGTCGAACTAGTATCACTTTGGGACTAAATTTTTAGGGTTTTGAGTTCAACTGTTTGGTTATGAGACGAAATTTTGGGGTTAAGTGTTACATTAGTTGTCTTTTGGAGTAACTTTTTGGACTTTACCTATAAATTGTTGGGTTTTGTGTCTAACTATTTTGAGTTTGGGTTGTCTTTTTAACAAACTTTTGGATTTGAATATAACATTTACGACTTTCGTGTCTAACAATTACGACTTTGGGACTAAATTTGTAGAGTTCGTGTTCAACTTTGTGCATATGAGCTGAAATTTTGGGATTAAGAGTTACATTAGTTGTCTTTTGGAGTAACTTTTTGGACTTTGCCTATAAATTGTTGGGTTTTGTGTCTAACTATTTTGAGTTTGGGTTGTCTTTTTGACAAACTTTTAGACTTTGTATATAACATTTACGACTTTTGTGTCGAACTAGTATCACTTTGGGACTAAATTTTTAGGGTTTTGAGTTCAACTTTTTGGTTATGAGACGAAATTTTGGGGTTAAGTGTTATATTAGTTGTCTTTTGGAGTAACTTTTTGGACTTTGCATATACATTTTTGAGCTTTGCATCTAACTATTTTGAGTTTGGGTTGTCTTTTTGACAAACTTTTGGACTTTGCATATAACATTTACGACTTTCGTGTCTAACAATTACAACTTTGGGCCTAAATTTGTAGAGTTTGTGTTCAACTTTGTGAGTATGAACCAAAATTTTAGGGTTTGGAACTAAGTTTTTCTTACCTGAAATGATCATCTTTACTGTTGTCTGTCATTCGTTGAAGTGATAAAGATATGGAACTCCAAAGTCTAAGAGCTGAAGTAATCACCTTTAATGATGTATGTCGTTCGTTGAAGTGGGAAACCATGGTATTAAAGCCTTCAGCGGTCAAAATGAGGTCATAGAACTCTTCTGGAATTGCCTCAGGGGTCAAAACGAGTTCAAGTAACCCACCACCCCGCATTTTCCCCCACTGCTGACCCGACAGCCACTACCTACGCTTGGGCTAACGCGCTTTTCTGATTGGTTAATCCACCTGTCAGCCATTTCTTCGCCCCGCCTCCTATACTAATACTCTTCTCTGATTGGTTAATCCAGATATCAAGCGATGTTGACCTAGTCACTCGCTTATTGGCTAATTTATTTATTTCTTACCAGGCTATATTTAAACTAGACGGCGTTATAAGTTTGGTTGATTCAAGGAAAGTTACTGTCACACTAGCGGATTTTTGCACAGTAAGTTGGCTTGTTTTCTCTTAACGTATGTTAAGGCTTATCGATAACAGGTTATATTCGGTGTAGATGATTGAGACTATATTTTACGCTGTAAGTTTGAATGTTTTCTCTTAAAGTATGGTAAGACTTAACGATAACACGTTATTCAACTGTATTGATGTAAAGTAGTTAAGATAAGTAATGTTGAATGTAATGTTCCTTCATTTTTCTTATTGGTTGATTAAAGTATGATATACCAGACAACCGCCATACACCACACATACCACACTAGATGACCTCCATACACCCCTCACGACACAGTAGACGACCTCCATACACCCCTCACGACACACTAAACGCCCTCTATACACCCAATATGACACACTAAACGACCTACATACACCCATCATGACACACTAGACGCCCTCTATACACCCAATATGACACACTAGACGACCGCTATACACCCATCATGACACACTAGACGCCCTCTATACACCAAATATGACACACTAGACGACCTCCGTACACCCATCACGACATACTAGCCGACCTCCATTGACCCATCACGGCACACTAGACGACCCCTATACAACCATCATGACACACTAGACGACCCCTATACAACCATCATGACACACTAAACGCCCTCTATACACCCAATATGACACACTAGACGACCTCCGTACACCCATCACGGCACACTAGACGACCCCTATACAACCATCATGACACACTAGACGACCCCTATACAACCATCATGACACACTAAACGCCCTCTATACACCCAATATGACACACTAGACGACCTCCGTACACCCATCACGGCACACTAGACGACCCCTATACAACCATCATGACACACTAGACGACCCCTATACAACCATCATGACACACTAAACGCCCTCTATACACCCAATATGACACACTAGACGACCTCCGTACACCCATCACGACATACTAGCCGACCTCCATTGACCCATCACGGCACACTAGACGACCCCTATTCAGCCCTTATTACACACTAGGCGACCTCCATACACCCATCGCTGCGATGAACATACTAGCAAGACAGACTGTATAAACTGTAAGGGTGTTAAAGCGTACACCAAACGAACGCCCGGGCTTTTTAAACTAGAGTACGAAGGGACAGCTCTTGTTAGCTTATGTAGTAAGACGTACCATTGTAGTGGGGATTACGATAAAATCAGTTGTAAAGGGCTAAGCAAGCAACACAACAAACTAGATAAAGATATGTTTTTAGAGGTTCTCGCCACGCAAAAGGCCAAGGGTGGGAAAAATGTAGGTTTCAAAGTCTTAAATAATTCCATATTTTCCTACAGTCAAACAAGAAATGCTCTTTCCTATTTCTATATAAAAAGAAAGGTCGCTGATGATAACGTCTCGACTACGCCTCTAGATATTTAACTCTTTACACTACCAGCTTAGCCTAACCAGGAATCTCTAACAGTTTCACCCCTTATGATTCATTTATGACATAGAGCTAAGCAGACACCCAACTACATAGCTATAAATAAATGTTATCCATGTACTATATATTGACTCACTGTACTGAATATTTTTGTAATGTTATATAATATCAATGTATGTTATACACCTATTGAGATAATAAAAGAATAAAATATATCTTTGTCTTCTGTTTTATATTGATTGTTTTTCATTGATGTTGTATAATCTACTAACCTATCACTAACGATCAAGTACATAAAGAACTCCAAAGTCAGCATACACCAGCCATAAACAGGTCACTTCCGGGGTCACCGACACGAAATGGCATGGTTAACTCCCCCTGTCTCTCATGTACATGTGGTGCGCTGCGCACCACACTATATATCTTTGTTAATTTACGGTCCAAATAATAATCAGATCCTTCCTGCTATACTACTTGCATATTGTGTTGGTGATAGTAATTTTATAGCCGAGAGGAGATGGTGTCATAACGATATGGAAGTTTAACAGATCAGTGAAAAAGAAAGTGGGAAAAATGGAAGGGAAGAGAGATAAGAAAAATAAAACAGAAGAAGAAGAGGAAGAAGTAGGAGAAGAAAAAAAACAGAAAAAAGACGAAGAACAAGAATAAAGAAATAAAGGGGGGGGGGGTGTGAAAGGAAAAAAAGAGAGGTAAAAATAAATGAAGAAAAAGAAGTAAAAAAAAAAAGTCACTTTTTTGACTGTCCACCCTCTCTCTCTCCCTCTCTCTCTCTCTCTGCGATCAAGACTCAATCAGAGTAGGATTCCAGACTCTCTCATGAAATCAGCTATCTGTTTAAGCGAATCGATTTCAGGTTGTCATAGGCTGATTTGTCCATCTTTTGATGTTCCTCATCCATGTTAGTCTTGGTCTGCCTCTGCCTCATTTACCTTATATTTTCCGTTCTAATATTACTTTTATTAGGCTGTTGTGTCTTTCAACATGCCCCAAAAATGTCGTCTTGTTCTAATTGTGTTTAGTTGCTCTCATTACACTTTTTAGTTGTTTTAAAACTTCATCGTTTGTTATCTTTTCTTTCCATCCAATTCTACCTATTCTTCTAAAAATCATCATTGTTGCTTGCGCTCACCGATGACTAATGAAACACATCTCTTCGTCATCCGCCCTTAAAATGACTTTAATTTGGCGTGTTTGCAGTAGTAAAAAGTAAAAAGTAAAGTACCCCCCGTCACGCCAAGTGGCGTATAGGGAAATATGGTGTTAGTGACCCTATATTTTACAGACCTTCAGCACATGATTTTTGGGGTAATGTGGTCGGTATTACGCCCGTGCTGCTTTTACTTTCCCAGAAAAAATCCGGTACCCATTTAAGGCTGGGTGAACCCGGAGCCGTCGGTTGGGATCGAACCCTACCCCTTGTCCGTAGTAGTCCAGTTCACTAACCACTGAGCTATCGCGGCTCCTACTAATTTTTAGGGAATTAGTAAAACCCAGGTGTCCTCGCCAGGATTACGAACCCCGGCTGTTTGCAGTAGAACTGCGATATTTGCGTCTTTCAACCCAACACAAATAAATATATAATATTTAATATATAAAGAAATAACAGATAAAATAGTTTGGCCACGTGACAAGACAGAAAGATCAAAACACAACACAACGAGCCGTAAACAAACGTTGTGAGAATAACAGACTCAATGGTCGACCACGAAACAGATGGATCGATTGAATATTAGAAGCAATAGGAAACATGACAGCAGTAGAGGCGAACAGAAGAGCAAAAGACCGCAAATTATATCTCCCCTCGACCCAGAAAGGCAAATAAGGAAGGAAGGAAGGAAGGAAGAAGAAGACCCAACACATCCGACTTCAACACGTGTGCTTGTTATTGTTATATCTTCTGTAGACTTTATCTTTTATGAATTATCATTTCCATGTGTAATAACATGTGGCTGTTTTACCTGTGTTTGCTATAAAATGTGGCTGTTTTACCTGTGTTTGCTATAAAATGTGGCTGTTTTACCTGTGTTTGCTATAACATGTTCTTGTTACACCGTGTGTGCTTTAACTTAAATCTGTTAAAATGTTAATTTTAATAACTTGTGTCTTTCACAAATGTATCTGTCATAACGTGTGTAAGTCACCAAATTTGTCTGTCTATCCTAACTTGTGTTTGTCCTATTTTTCGCTCGTTTGCCTGAAGTATTGTCTATTGTCGTTTTCTGCGTAAATAAACAAAAAAAATTAATTCTTGCAATGACCTACATAGTTTTAAACATGTTTTTAACACACACTTGCGTATTTTAAAAATCTATGTCATAATTTAAGTCTGTCACAGCTTGTGTCTATCACAAACCGCATCTGCTAGCGCATGTCTCTAAGACATACGCTAAATAACTGTCTCATACTTGTCTCCCCCTTGTCTGTATAAATCCGTCACAAATTACGTCATTAAGGATGACTATTTTTTAATCAAACCAAGCCAAAACTAAGGTCATTTCAAGAAATAATGCCAATCAGGCATGCCAATGATTTATGCAACATTTTGCCATGGTTAAGCCTTTTTTCACCCGGGGTGCGTGGCACAAGAATTAACGTGCAGCTAACCACTGATTCGTCGTTATGATAACATAATCCAACCTGGCAGCACGTTTGCTCCCATGCCATCGTCCTGTCTCCTCAGATCACGTTTAGGGATATGAAGCGGAAATCAGAGAAATGGATGAGAAACAGTGAGAAAGTCTTACTAGAGCCGGATAAATTGTCCGAGTGTCATTAGGTAACATTAGCCATGTGGAATTAATAATTGGGTGGGAGAGAAAAAAATATGCTAGTCACAGTGGCTTGTTGCTGATACTTTAGTTGATTCGGTCATTTGTGCCTCCGGAAATGAAAACACACATTTTCCTTCCATTAAAACACACATTTTCCTTACATTAAAACACGCATTGTGCTTACATTAAAACACACATTGTGCTTCCAAAAAAACACACATTTTTCCTTACATTAAAACACACATTTTCCTTACATTAAAACACGCATTGTGCTTACATTAAAACACACATTGTGCTTCCAAAAAACACACATTTTTCCTTACATTAAAACATGCATTGTGCTTACATTAAAACACACATTGTGCTTACATTAAAACACACATTGTGCTTACATTAAAACACACATTATGCTTACATTAAAACACACATTTTCCTTCCATTAAAACACACATTGTGCTTACATTAAAACACACATTGTGCTTACATTAAAACACACATTGTGCTTACATTAAAACACACATTGTGCTTACATTAAAACACACATTGTGCTTACATTAAAACACACATTGTGCTTACATTAAAACACACATTGTGCTTACATTAAAACACACATTGTGCTTACATTAAAACACACATTGTGCTTACATTAAAACACACATTTTCCTTACATTAAAACACACATTGTGCTTACATTAAAACACTCATTGTGCTTACATTAAAACACACATTGTGCTTACATTGAAAGTGACTAGAAGAAACTGTTTCATACAATGTAACAACTTGTCTGTGTAAGCTTTGAATATTGCATCGCCACGAACTCTCAAACTTGCCAGTCTCTCCTGTTTTTCTTTCTTACAAGCGCTACTAAAATATCATTCCTACATAATTACTGACTTCAGCTTTAGAAAAAAAAAAATATGTTTTTTGTCTGGTGTCACAAATTGAAAACACTTCCACAAAATATCAAATTTAAGATTGAAGAGAATGTACTAGGCTCAGGACAATCTTATCTATAAATGCTATACCTTTCTAAGTTTAAAACAAAAAACTTCTATTCAATGTTAGATTAAAAGAAACAATCGGGTAGAGCGAGGGCTTAAGATAGTGGTGATGGTAGCGAGGAGTACACATTTAGAATTGGTTTCATTCATTGGGGACCGTCTCCATATCGAAGCTTGGCTACCATGGAGCGCGATTCATTCATTAGGTGCCGTCTCAACATCGAAGCTTGGCTACCATGGAGCGCGATTCATTCATTAGGTGCGTCTCAACATCGAAGCTTGGCTACCATGGAGCGCGATTCATTCATTAGGTACCGTCTCAACATCGCGAGGTTGGCTACCATGGAGCGCTATTTTACTCTGTCTCTTGTCTTGATGGTGCATGTTGTCATAGTTCAGCTGTCCACCTTTTGATGTTATCAGTTCACTTTAGTCTTGGCCTGCCTCTGCCTCGTCTGCCTTGTATCTTACTTTCCAAGATGACTTTCAGAAGGGTGTTATGTCCCTTCACATGCCCAAACAAATTTCAGTTGCCTTTTTCAAATTGTGTGTAGTTTTTTTTTTTTTTTTCATTTTCAGCTGATTCAGAACTTCCTTGTCTTCTTTTCCTTCCACCCAATTCTCCCCATTCTCCTATAGATCTACATTTCAAAGGCTTCAATTATCTCCTCTGTTTTCTTATTTAATGTCCATGTTACTGCACCATACAGGAATGTTGAGCAAATATAGCATCTTGCTATTCGTTGTTTTAGTTCTGATGTTATTTTCCCCCGATGTGAGTATATATATTTTTCATGTTGTTAAAGTTACTTTTTGTCATTACTGTCCTTTTCTATTTTTTTTTCATACAGAAATTCTTTAATCATTGCCTACTCCCAACAGAAGGTCAGTTTTGAGCTTAAAATGTCAGATCAATTTGGGTCGTTTACGTTCACTTTAAATATTTAGCCACACCCAGTTTGCTGATACTTCCTTGCATGTTCCTCTTGATTAAATGCTTCTTCCTTGTACACCAACGATTGCCATGATTATTTGTCACATACCATTATTCTGTCACCAGATAACCATTATTCTGTCATCATATACCATTATTCTGTCATCAAATACCATTATTCTGTCACCAGGTACCATTATTCTGTCATCATATACCATTATTCTGTCATCAGATATCATTATTCTGTCACCAGGTACCATTAATCTGTCATCAGATACCATTATTCTGTCATCAGATACCAATATTCTGTCATCAGATACCATTATTCTGTCATCCGATACCATTATTCTGTCACCAGATACCATTATTCTGTCTTCAGATACAATATTCTGTCATCAGATACCATTATTCTGTCATCAGATATCATTATTCAGTCATCAGATACCATTATTATGTCACCAGATATCAATATTCTGTCATCAGATACCATTATTCTGTCATCAGATACCATTATTCTGTCATCGGATACCATTATTATGTCATCAAATACCATTATTATGTCATCAGATACCATTATTATGTCATCAGATACCATTATTATGTCACCAGATACCATTATTATGTCATCAGATACCATTATTATGTCATCAAATACCATTATTATGTCATCAGATACCATTATTATGTCATCAGATACCATTATTCTGTCACCAGATACCATTATTCTGTCATCAGATACCATTATTCTGTCATGAGATACCATTATTCTGTCATCAGATACCATTATTCTGTCATCAGATACCATTATTCTGTCATCAGATACCATTATTATGTCATCAGATACTATTATTCTGTCATCAGATACCATTATTCTGTCATCAGATACCAATATTCTGTCATGAGATACCATTATTCTGTCATCAGATACCATTATTATGTCACCAGATATCAATATTCTGTCATCAGATACCATTATTCTGTCATCAGATACCATTATTCTGTCATCGGATACCATTATTATGTCATCAAATACCATTATTATGTCATCAGATACCATTATTATGTCATCAGATACCATTATTCTGTCACCAGATACCATTATTCTGTCATCAGATACCATTATTCTGTCATCAGATACCAATATTCTGTCATGAGATACCATTATTCTGTCATCAGATACCATTATTATGTCATCAGATACCATTATTCTGTCATCAGATACCATTATTCTGTCACCGGATGCCATTATTCTGTCTTCAGATACCATTATTCTGTCATCAGATACCATTATTCTGTCATCAGATACCATTATTCTGTCATCAGATACTATTATTCTGTCATCAGATACCGTTATTCTGTCACCAGATACCATTATTCTGTCATCAGATACCAAAATTCTGTCACCAGATACCATTATTCTGTCATCAGATACCAAAATTCTGTCACCAGATACCATTATTCTGTCATCAGATACCATTATTCTGTCACCAGATACCATTATTCTGTCATCAGATACCGTTATTCTGTCACCAGATACCATTATTCTGTCATCAGATACCAAAATTCTGTCACCAGATACCATTATTCTGTCATCAGATACCATTATTCTGCAGGTAAATGCTCTTGAGATTTCTGTGAGAACAAAGACAGATCCGTTTTTATCAAGGGGGATATCGGAGCACCTATGGGTTTGTCCGGTGTGCAATGATGATGATCCTAAGGAGAAACGAAACAAACAAAGACAGTTTATTGGGACAAAGTGAAAATTTTCAAGACAGCGAGATAAGCTGTCGACTCCCAACGAGAAGGCAGCAACAATTTCTAACACAGAGACGGACATTGATGGTCTCTGAGACGAGACCCAACCGATGTAGGTGCAGAAAGTGTTCAGTTTGTTTCAACTGATGGCAATGGATTTTGTAAGCTGATGGTTCTAGTTGCTCGTTCTATAACACAACTTGTATTTGTTCATGTCATCAGCTGTGATTGCTCCTACAGTTCACATTTGTTCGTGTCTTCAGCTGTGATAGGTCCTACAATTCACATTTGTTCAGCTGTGATAGGTCCTACAATTCACATTTGTTTAGCTGTGATAGGTCTTACAACTCACATTTGTTCAGCTGTGATAGGCTGTACAACTCACATTTGTTCAGCTGTGATAGGTCTTACAACTCACATTTGTTCAGCTGTGATAGGTCTTACAACTCACATTTGTTCGGCTGTGATAGGTCTTACAACTCACTTTTGTTTAGCCGTGATTGGTCCTACAATTCACATTTGTTCAGCTGTGAAAGGTCTTACAATTCACATTTGTTCAGCTGTGATAGGCTGTACAACTCACATTTGTTCAGCTGTGATAGGTCTTACAACTCACAATTGTTCAGCTGTGATAGGTCTTACAACTCACATTTGTTCAGCTGTGATAGGCTGTACAACTCACATTTGTTCAGCTGTGATAGGCTGTACAACTCACATTTGTTCAGATGTGATAGGTCCTACAACTCACGTTTGTTCGTGTCATCATCATCTGTAATAGTCTCTACATCTCAAGGATTGATGGAATATTAGAGCCACTAACAAACACCAGCAGCTGAGGCCAACTGAAGAGCAAAAGACCGCAAATTATATCTTCCCTCGACGCTGAAAGGCTAATGAGGAAGGAAAGAGGAAGAAGTTGACCCCCAAAAAAAAAATTACGTGATCAGCAATCAGCTCATACACCGACCCTCACCCTCCTATTCCCCCCCCCCCCAAAAAAAAAAAAAAAAATAAATAAATAAATAAATAATCCCGAACCAACAGTTACCGTTGTGATCACAGACGTAAAGAGTGCGCCAGGGCGGTAGATTTGCAATTGTTGGACTAACCTAAAACACGAGCCAGCACTGAGGCCAATAAAGTCTGCGTTAATCCGGTGAGCTCTTCGGCCCCGCCCCTTTGTGTCTCGATGCGGTAATTACCTAATGCCTATTATGAATATGAAGAAAGTGAGTCCCTGCGGAGCAATAGCATCGACACATTTATTTGAATATTGTTCTGACAGAAACTGTATCACTCCGCTAGAGTGGCTTGTGTATTTGAGCCGCATGAGCGGATATGGGCAACATATTATATAAATTGGTTAAACATACGCATACTTTATGAGTATAATTATATATACATGTACATAACGTTTACGTAAGACACATACAGAAATAAACGTACTGAATTATGTATGTGTGTGTGTGTGTGTGTGTTGTGTGTGTTGTATGTGTGAAAAAGCACTTACGCATATGCAAGGAAAATAAAAAAATAAAATTATCTCAACTGAGATGTTATGAAACAAAACAAAACTAAAAATCTTCAACTGGACATGTGAACCAAATACAGTTTTATTATTGACAAAGATTAATCTGTTCTTTAATCCTGTAACCTTGGAGGTCATACTCCTGATGTCTTCTGTGATACGGTCCATGAACATGTGTACAATATCGAAATCCATTTCGGCTCTTCTGTCTTCTCCAATTTCAGATCGCCAGACCATCATACCTCTGATGACTTCCGGGTTACTGGCAACGTCTTTCGTCCTCTTGATAACCACTGTCGGTTCGCTTTGGAAAACCGATTCATAACTCGTTTTGTCACTCTTCATCTGAGAGGTTTAAACTGTTTTCACTCTTTCCTTTGACACTGGTCTCCTCTCCAATTCTTTCCTGTCTCCTATCTTTATTCCTCCCTACGTAGTCTTGATTCCTCCCTGCGTTACCTTGATTCCTCCCTACGTTATCTTTATTCCACCCTACTGGTATCTTTATTCCTCCCTACGTTATCTTTATTCCACCCTACTGTTATCTTTATTCCTCCCTACGTTATCTTTATTCCACCCTACTGTTATCTTTATTCCTCCCTACGTTATCTTTATTCCACCCTACTGTTATCTTTATTCCTCCCTACGTTATCTTTATTCCACCCTACTGTTATCTTTATTCCTCCCTACGTTATTTTTATTCCTCCCCACGTTGTCTTTATTACGTCTCCTATTCCCTTGGCCACCACTGCCTTGCCTCTCTTACCCTCGTTTTCTCTCTTTCACAGCACCCTATGAGACACCTCATTTCATCCATCCCCATGAGACCCCCATTTAAATGTGTCAAATGTTTATATCCTTTTATTTAAATTAAATCCTACCTGCCATATTATCTATTAATCATAAAACCAACAGCTGCATAAATCCTGGCACCCGTTTATTTCCGCCATTTTTCAGACCGGTTCTTGGTTTCTGTATTTATATTTCTTTGTTTATTTTAGAGTAGTCTTTGTCTATATTATTAATATTTGTATTTTTGTTTGCACATGATGAAGGTCTTACCCGAAACGTCGGTGTTTGTCTCGTCTCTCTAATACTTAGCTGCTAGATAAAATTACATGTTTATTTTACCTCATGTCTTGATATCTACATTCTAAGATTCACTTTTAAGGGCTACATTCTGAGATGTAGTAAGTTGTTTCTCCATTCACTGACGTTGTCCCTCCCACACCTTGTTTTGTCTACCTTGCCATATTTTACATGTGAACATCCTCTAGAATGGTCATTTGCAAGGTGTGATACGCCCATGGCATTTTAATGGATTTTATTTTAACCACTAGCAATAGGTCTCTAATTGGTCATGTCATCGCATAAAAAAAGTAAAGTACCCCCGTCACGCCAAGTGGCGGCGTATAGGGAATATGGTGTTAGTGACCATAAATTTTACAGACCTTCGGCATATGATTTTTGGGGTAATGTGGTCGGTATTACGCCCGTGCCGCTTTACTTTCCCAGAAAAAAATCCGGTACCCATTAAAGGCTGGGTGAACCCGGAAGCCGTCGGTTGGGATCGAACCCTACCCCTTGTCCTTTGTAGTCCAGTTCACTAACCACTGAGCTATCGCGGCTCTCCATGTCATCGCATGCTTGTATTATATTCTATCGCGTACCCTTCATTCAGTACTACTGGATCTCGCGTACTACTTTAATACAATCATGATCCCAACGTTGTGCTACCAATGCCAGACCTTGACTCTAGATGCAAGAATAATAAGAAAAATAACCTCTACTGAGATTAAATATGTTAGACGAATGACAGGAAACAGTCTGAGAGATAAGATCAGAAATGAAGAACTGAGAAAAAAGCTAGGAATAGCTCCCGCCATAGAATATATAAAGAATCAACAGATAAAATGGTTTGGCCACGTGACGACGCTGAGTAATCAAAACACAACACGAGCCCTCATTAAACGTTGCGAGAATATCAAACCCAAGGGCCGACCAAATGGAATATTAGAAGCACTCGGAAACATAAACTACTAAACACAGCTAGAACAAGAGAAATGAAATTTTTGGGGCATGTTAAAAGACACAACAGCCTAATAAAAGTAATATTGGAAGGGAAAAATACAAGGTAAAAGAAGCAGAGGCAGACCAAGACTACCATGGACGAGTAACATCAAAAGATGGACAAGTCAACCTGTGACAACCTGCACCATCAAAGCAAGAAACATAGTTGAATGTCGCTCCATGGTAGCCAACCTTCGATGCGGAGACGGCACTCAATGATGATGATGATGATGATGATGATGATGATGATGATGAAACATAACATCAGCAGAGGCGAACAGAAGAGCAAAAGACTGCAAATTATATATCCTCTCGACGCTGAAAGGCAAATGAGGAAGGAAAGAAGAAGAAGAAGAAGAAGAAGAAGAAGAAGTAGAAGAAGCGAACGTTTTATAACTGATGTGATGTCTTCAAGATAAACTAAGGATCTTCCAATAGCGTTTTATTTACAGAGCTATTATTTTTGTGCGATCAAAAGTGAGTGTCCATGTTTCGCTTGCGTATAGAAAATACTAATGCGATTACCTTTAACAACATAATCTTGTTCTGTCATTAGGCAGTTGTATTTACTTTTCCAATATTCGGTGAAGTCTTGTCGAGGCTGCCACTGCTTGTGTCATGCTAACCAACGTTTCTATTTTTGAATCTTCATCAGTGACAACGAAGGCCACATTTTTAAATTGGTTAAATGTTTCGTTTGCTTTTATATTTTTTAAATGATTATTCTGTCAATGTCCTGTTCTTATTTGTCCTTAGTTTGCATTTATAATCACTGGTCTCCGCATGTTCTTGATGTCTGGCCGTTAATTTAGTTTCCCAAACTCTAATACATCAACTGAAGATCTGCCTAAATCCTAGAAAATTTTATTCGTTTTCCTTCTGATATTGATAGTAAACCATCAAAGGATGTTATTCTTTATGCCTGTGATAATGATAGTAAACCATCAAAGGATGTTATTCTTTATGCCTGTGATAATGATAGTAAACCATCAAAGGATGTTATTCTTTATGCCTGTGATAATGATAGTAAACCATCAAAGGATGTTATTCTTTATGCCTGTGATAATGATAGTAAACCATCAAAGGATGTTATTCTTTATGCCTGTGATAATGATAGTAAACCACCAAAGGATGTTATTCTTTATGCCTGTGATAATGATAGTAAACCACAAAAGGATGTTATTCTTTTTGTTTCTGTTATTGACATTAAACCAACAAAGGATGTTATTCTTTTTGTCTCTGATACTGATAATAAACCATGAAAGGATGTTACTCTTTTTGAGTCTGATGCTGATACACCTAAAGTGCTTTTTGAGAGCGCCGATCCTAATTTTTTTCAAGAAATATTCTGAATAGCGTCATGGATTATTTCTTTAATTAGATGCCGAAGTCTAATCACTAGTAAATACATACACGAATATGTGAAACAAGGAGACATTAATTATTAGAAAACTTATGTCAAAATTAAATCGGCAGACATAAACTACCATATAGAGATATCTGTCAATCATCTCTGAATGACTTCTCCATATGTGAAAATGACTGGGAAAATATGACTAGTGATCGTACATCATGGAGAGCATGTATAAGGAATGGTACAACTTCATTTGAGACTGTGCTAAAGCAAAACTTTGAAGAGAAAAGACTCATGAAAAAGGATGGAAAACCCTGTGGACCAGTGGGCCTGACTTGTTCATTCTGTGACCTTGTGTGTTTGTCAAACATTGGTAGAATTAGCCACGAGAGAAGCTGTTCAACAAAAACAAATCCTCAAAAAAATACACAATAGCCTCCACTAGACCGCCTGACAAGACGAAAAGGGCCATATATGTCAACATTAGCTAACGTGAACATTATATGCACTATTATTTTACAAAAATACTAATCTTACCTCTACATGAAAATTATTTGTAAAAAAATGTCCCACTCTCGTCACTAATATCGGAGGCGAAGGCGCGCCTCATAGCAGCGGAGCTGGAAGTTGTCAGCGATCCACGGCTGATGGCTTGCGCCAGGATCGGTGAACCAGAACCATCCAGACCCTGCTACACCTCTCCGTAGTGCCTCCAGTAACAGACTAACCTGTCATGTCTGGCCAAGCGAGTAGGGATCAAAGAGGGAAGACAACCCGGTACTTAAAAATGTCGTGCTGAAGTTGGATGTGTTGGGTCGAAAGGAGCAAATATCACAGTTATACCGCAAACCATAACACAAAACAGACACGCCCACTTTAACGTCCTTTTAAGGGCGGATGACGAAGAGGTGTACTCCTTTAGTCATCGGGGGAAGGCAGGCAAGCATCGCTAGAACTGATGCCCTTATACTGGAAAGTGAACCGACGAGATAACTAATAGAAGATTCATCAACAAAACAACACCTAGTAAATAATGAGCTGATAACTAATCGCTACCAGAACCATACATTTACACATCGCATATAAATAATGAGAATGATATTTTACATGTAAATAATGAGAATAATATTTTACATGTAAATGAGGAGAATGATATTTTACATGTAAATGATGAGAATGATATTTTATATGTAAATAATGAGGATGATATTTTCCATGTAAATAATGAGAATAATATTTTACATGTAAATGATGAGAATGATATTTTATATGTAAATAATGAAAATGATATTTTACATGTAAATGATGAGAATGATATTTTGCATCTAAATAATGAGAATGACATTTTACAAGTAAATAATGAGAATAATTGACATGTAAATCATGAAAATCGTTTTTACATCTAAACATCGGGAATGATATTTTACATGTAAAATCTAGTTGTTAATTCCAAGTGCCGAACTGTGTGAACGTATCAACTGTGTTAACGTATCAACTGTGTTAACGTATCAACTGTGGTTCGGATCACACGTTAACAGGGAAACTTGGGTAGTTATTTTATCAGTTTTGGTAATTCAGCCCTTATGAACTAATAGAACAAATAGTTTATATGGTGAACTAATATAACATATAATTTATATTGTGAACTTGAAGAACATATAGTCTATATGTGAACTAATAGAACATATAATTTATATTGTGAACCAATATAACATATATTTTATTTTGTGAACTAATAGAATATATAATTTATATTGTGAACTAATATAACATATAATTTATATTGTGAACTAATATAACATATAGTTTATATTGTGAACTAAGTAACATATAGTTTATATTGTGAACTAATATAACATATAGTTTGTATTGTGAACTAATATAACATATAGTTTATATTGGGAACTAAGTAACATATAGTTTATAATATAAAAAATAATTGTTCTTGTATGAAAAATCTTACATTAAAAATGTTGAAGACCTTCTTTCAACAACACACGAACTACTCCAGATTCTTTCAGCTAAAAGTCATCTTCTAGTAAGTCAGTTTAATCACTAAAAGTCATCTTGTAGTAAGTCAGTTTAATCACTAAAAGTCATCTTGTAGTAAGTCAGTTTAATCACTAAAAGTTATTTTGTAGTAAGTCAGTTTAATCACTAAAAGTCATCTTGTAGTAAGTCAGTTTAATCACTAAAAGTCATCTTGTAGTAAGTCAGTTTAATCACTAAATGTCATCTTGTAGTAAGTCAGTTTAATCACTAAATGTCATCTTGTAGTAAGTCAGTTTAATCACTAAAAGTCATCTTGTAGTAAGTCAGTTTAATCACTAAAAGTCATCTTGTAGTAAGTCAGTTTAATCGCTAAAAGTCATCTTGTAGTAAGTCAGTTTAATCACTAAAAGTCATCTTGTAGTAAGTCAGTTTAATCACTAAATGTCATCTTGTAGTAAGTCAGTTTAATCACTAAAAGCCATCTTGTAGTAAGTCAGTTTAATCACTAAAAGTCATCTTGTAGTAAGTCAGTTTAATCACTAAAAGTCATCTTGTAGTAAGTCAGTTTAATCACTAAAGTAATCTTGTAGTAAGTCAGTTTAATCACTAAAAGTCATCTTGTAGTAAGTCAGTTTAATCACTAAAAGTCATCTTGTAGTAAGTCAGTTTAATCACTAAAAGTCATCTTGTAGTAAGTCAGTTTAATCACTAAAAGTCATCTTGTAGTAAGTCAGTTTAATCACTAAAAGTAATCTTGTAGTAAGTCAGTTTAATCACTAAAAGTCATCTTGTAGTAAGTCAGTTTAATCACTAAAAGTCATCTTGTAGTAAGTCAGCTTAATCACTAAAAGTCATCTTGTAGTAAGTCAGTTTAATCACTAAATGTCATCTTCTAGTAATTCAGTTTAATCACTAAATGTCATCTTCTAATAGTCAGTTTAATCACTAAATGTCATCTTCTAGTAATTCAGTTTAATCACTAAATGTCATCGTCTAATAGTCAGTTTAATCACTAAATGTCATCTTCTAGTAAGTCAGTTTAGTCACTAAAAGTCATCTTTGTCAAATTATATCTTTCTTTTACATCTAACATTTTCATACAATTTCTACTTCTCTTGTTATTTCTCTGTACATTTCACATCTGTATCTCACATTCTTTTTTCTTTCTATTTCAATCTTCGTCACTGTCTTTAGAACTTTCCTTCTTCAAATTCTCCCCAGTTCATAATTCTCTCGTTTTATTTTTTTTTTTACCAATTATTTTTTTTAATAAGGTAAGATCAAGCTAGGCGCCCCGGGTCTCCACGACAGGTCGGCGACCATCATCTGACCAAGATCTCACTTTACCACTAGGACGGTCTTCCCTGTGGCAGCGTCACAGGAGACCTGGTAACAAAGGTGAGGGTTGTCGTAGTCTCTCACAGTGGTGGGGTCTGGTGATATAGATGACCTCTTTCAGTACATCTACCCCGGAAGAGGTTAAGATTATCCGGAATAAACCGGACATCTGTCAAGGCAGCCATAATACCCCCTTCGTTGATCTACAACCGAGACACATCAACCCATGACATTAATCAACAGCAAATCTTTCTTTCCTGAACACCCTCATCATCTTCTCCCTTTCTATACTCATCCAACTTTCTCTCTCTTTCTCTATCTCTCTTTATATTTTCGCCCTCCCTAGCTTCCTTGTTCTCACATATTATATCTTCTATAAATCTCCCTCTCTCCCCACCCTCCCTCTCCCCCCTCCCTCTCTCTCCTCTCCGTCCCTCTCTCACCCTCCCTCTCTCCCCTCCTTCTCTCCCCTCCCTCCCTCTCTCCCCCTTCCTCTCTCCTCTCTCTCTCTCTTATACACGCAATTAACAGTTTCTCACCCACATCAAACCACATCAGAACTATTTTCCAAACTGATCTCCCCTCTGCGCATGCGCTCTTCCATTGCGCTCTCGTTTCCTGATTTTCACAATAATTATATTCCCTCCCCCCTCGGTCTGTCCTCGTCGCTTTCTATTAATACAATTTCATTGAAATTTTTAATCTGGTAATATCATTTTTAACATTGTTCCGCGATGCTGCATCTCTGTTTCACTCTTGTATGACCTGGCCTGCAGCTGACTGCACGCAGTTCTCTCCCCGGATATCGTATCCGCCCCTTGCAGCAATGGTTACTGCCCCTTTTTCTACCAATTATGTTCTTTATGCTTGTTCTTTGTGCTCCATTTGCTTGGGATTTATAAAGACGGGAGGTTATAAATGGGAATTTTAAAAGACGGGTAGTTATAAATGGATATTATAAAGACATACGGTTTATATAGATGGACTGTTTAAAATGTGTGGGCATCTCTTATTTATATCACATCAGGAGAGAACCATTTCGACAATGGATGTAGCAAACATTGGAAGTACATGATGATCTTTCGACTTTTACGAAGAATTGAACGATCTATTGGTTTGGCTATGTATCCTAGTCGGCTGGCCTAGAAAGACCATCCTGCAAGGAACTGTGAAAGGAGGAAGATAGAGATGTAGACAGAGAAAGAGATGGGAAGATATCAACAACGAGCTATCAACAACGAGATATCAACAACGAGCTATCAACAACGAGATATCAACAACGAGATATCAACAACGAGATATCAACAACGAGATATCAACAAAGAGATACCAACAACGAGATATCAACAACGAGATATCAACAACGAGATATCAACAACGAGATATCAACAATTAGATATCAACAACGAGATATCAACAACGAGATATCAACAATGAGATATCAACAACGAGATATCAACAACGAGATATCAACAATTAGATATCAACAACGAGATATCAACAACGAGATATCAACAACGAGATATCAACAACGAGATACCAACAACTTAGCTGGAGTTTGGCTGTGTGAAGTCCACTTAACTATTGCTTGCCATAAAGATGATGCTTCTGTCAAGTAGAAAGAAGGCAGCCACAAATGGATATCAAGTTAAATATTAACAAATGAGTGCGAAAAGAGGTACCTTACTGCCAGTTTTCTAAAATTGTCTAGTATTTTAAATCGCACCTGAAGGTGGTAAATATTTCGGAAATTACAGAATAGAATATTCCCTAAGTATTTTGTTTTCAAGTTGCATTTTGTTGTCCGTCTCCAAGACTAGGAACTCGATTTCCTGAGACGACTGAAAATTAAAAAAAATACCTGACCACTCAACAGAGAATTCAAATCGACACAACAGAAATAAAGTTTCTGATAAATGTACCGAATGCGACAAGAAGAAACAAAAGCAAATAAATATACAAGGAAGAACAGCTGGGGTTATTCCATTGATGGATCAAACTAGTATATGAAAGACTAAATGTTTTAGACATTTAATGAACTAGATGGATCATACTTGTATTGAGTTATTGAGTTATTTGCGGGTCATCATCATTGCACTCCGAACATGTTCATAGGTGTTCAGATCCCCTCCTCAGCAATTCCCTCAGTGTCCAGCGACTGACGACTCCAGTTCTATGTTGGTTGATAAGTCTTCTTACACGGCCACCAAGTTTCTCATTTCTGGCCGTGCCCATCTTAACTCCCATTTCCATCATCCGAAGAAGCGACGTTGATCTGTGTTTGTCGAAGTCCTGTGCTCTTACCACATCTCGGAGATCACTGATGATGTCCGCCCGATCCATTGGTTGTCCGTCTCAACGACAGCACAGCTAGCCAACCTGTCCGCTCTCTCATTTCCCCGTACTCCCGCATGTCCAGGGACATAGACAAAGGTGACCTTACGCATTTTGGATTTCTGCAACGACTCTACCCATTGCAAGCGTACATAGCCCGCCTCCACTTTTTTTATCATGCTCATCGAATCACTCAGTATACATGCGTGGATGTAGTCTTGTGACTCTAACCATTTGAATGCCTTGGTCACTGCCATCACCTCCATTGTCATGCTACTCGTGGTCATGGCGTATGCACCACTGTCTTCTTTAACTATTCTGCCTGCCGAGCGTGCTGTAAATGCCCATGCACTTCTTTCGTGTCGTCTTACAGATCCGTCTGTATAGATGACTGCATCTTTCTCATCGGTATTATCGCAGATGAGACCGTTGACCTCAGCATTAACCACGACCGGGTTCTGTTCCCTACTTTTCCTGTCGAGTGTGACAATACACGAGAAAGTCCTCTTGAATGACGTAGGCACCGGTATCCACTCCTCACCAACGCAGATATTGGTAAGCCCACAGACCTGTTTGATGACATCTTCTGCCCGGCCCACCCATGATTTGCCTCTTTTTAGCCTGGTACCTTTCTCTGTGTTGAGCACGTGGTGCAATGGATGCTCTGTATCTGTACTAATCTTCAGGTATGCTCGTGCTCTCCAGATCTTGATTCTGTCATCCATGGTTGTATACTTGTATATGAAAGACTAAATGTTTTAGACATATAATGAACTGGATGGATCATACTTGTATATGAAAGACTAAATGTCTTAGACATATAAATGAACTAGACGGATCATACTTGTATATGAAATACTAAATGTCTTAGACATATAATGAACTAGATGGATCATACTTGTATATGAAAGACTAAATGTCTTAGACATATAATGAACTAGATGGATCATACTTGTATATGAAAGACTAAATGTCTTTGACATATAATGAACTAGATGGATCATACTTGTATATGAAATACTAAATGTCTTTGACATGTAGAGACCAGATAGCTGGTGGTCGAATCAACAACTTGTCGTGCTCCAAACTAGGAGAACGTGGGTCCGAGTCCTGGTTGGGTTCCAAATCTTATTCTATCAGGGATGGGGGGTGGGGGGTGGGGTGAAATGAAAACTGAGACCCCTGAACACCTCGCGAGGACTGGTCAGGACAAGCGGCCTTTTTTCTCCGGTCTTATATGATTCCCCCAACCCGCTCTCCCTTCAGCGAGACGGCTCAGAGAAATCGGTGGCAACGGTTGTGTGTGGAATGGTTATCCTGCACTGTACAAAAATAAGCCGCAAAAAGTTAAAAATGGACAGTCAAAGAAATGAAAACAGTAAATCCACCATCAAGAAAAGATAAGGGCTCTATGTCTAAGAGATAGACAGGTGGAAGCAGAGATGAAGATGTGGGGAAGACATGGAATGATCTTAAAAGAATGACAAGAAAAGAACGGCTTGGAAAGTAATTTTTGAAGACCTATACTGCAGAGGGCGCTGAAAGGAAAAAAGAAGAAAGCACTCTATTTCATCTCCGCGTGGAAAGGCAGCAAGAACCAAAAATGAAGCAAAGTAAAGAAGGACGAGTTTTTGACAAAGGGGCCTATCAGATTAAAAACGTTCATCGACTCATAATTGGCTGTTAACATCAGGATTAGTGAACCGGAAGCGATTAAAAGTCATGTTGACCTCACTTTGCGGCGGGCATAAGGAAAGAGTGACCAGCTTGGACAAGCGATTAGCGACACATGAGGACAGAGTGACCAACTTGTACAAGCGATTAGCGACACATGAGGACAGTGACCAGCTTGGACAAGCGATTAGCGACACATGAGGACAGAGTGACCAGCATGGACAAGCGATTAGCTACACATGAGGGCAGAGTGACCAGCATGGACAAGCGATTAGCGACACATGAGGGCAGAGTGACCAGCATGGACAAGCGATTAGCGACACATGAGGGCAGAGTGACCAGCATGGACAAGCGATTAGCGACACATGAGGGCAGAGTGACCAGCATGGACAAGCGATTAGCGACACATGAGGGCAGAGTGACCAGCATGAACAAGTGATTAGCGACACATGAGGACAGAGTGACCAGCTTGGACAAGTGATTAGCGACACATGAGGACAGAATGACCAGCTTGGACAAGCGATTAGCGACACATGAGGACAGAGTGACCAGCTTGAACAAGTGATTAGCGACACATGAGGACAGAGTGACCAGCTTGAACAAGTGATTAGCGACACATGAGGACAGAATGACCAGCTTGAACAAGTGATTAGCGACACATGAGGACAGAGTGACCAGCTTGAACAAGTGATTAGCGACACATGAGGACAGAATGACCAGCTTGGACAAGTGATTAGCGACACATGAGGACAGAGTGACCAGCTTGGACAAGTGATTAGCGACACATGAGGACAGAATGACTAGCTTGGACAAGTGATTAGCGACACATGAGGACAGAATGACCAGCATGGTCAAGTGATTAGCGACACATGAGGACAGAATGACTAGCTTGGACAAGTGATTAGCGACACATGAGGACAGAGTGACCAGCATGGACAAGCGATTAGCGACACATGAGGACAGAGTGACCAGCTTGGACAAGTGATTAGCGACACATGAGGACAGAGTGACCAGCTTGGACAAGTGATTAGCGACACATGAGGACAGAGTGACCAGCTTGGACAAGTGATTAGCGACACATGAGGACAGAGTGACCAGCTTGGACAAGTGATTAGCGACACATGAGGACAGAATGACTAGCTTGGACAAGTGATTAGCGACACATGAGGACAGAGTGACCAGCTTGGACAAGCGATTAGCGACACATGAGGACAGAGTGACCAGCTTGGACAAGCGATTAGCGACACATGAGGACAGAGTGACCAGCTTGGACAAGCGATTAGCGACACATGAGGACAGAGTGACCAGCTTGGACAAGCGATTAGCGACACATGAGGACAGAGTGACCAGCTTGGACAAGTGATTAGCGACACGTGAGGACAGAATGACCAGCTTGGACAAGTGATTAGCGACACATGAGGACAGAATGACCAGCTTGGACAAGTGATTAGCGACACATGAGGACAGAATGACCAGCTTGGACAAGTGATTAGCGACACATGAGGACAGAATGACCAGCTTGGACAAGCGATTAGCGACACATGAGGACAGAATGACCAGCTTGGACAAGTGATTAGCGACACATGAGGACAGAGTGACCAGCTTGAACAAGTGATTAGCGACACATGAGGACAGAATGACTAGCATGGACAAGTGATTAGCGACACATGAGGACAGAATGACCAGCTTGGACAAGTGATTAGCGACACATGAGGACAGAGTGACCAGCATGGACAAGCGATTAGCGACACATGAGGACAGAGTGACCAGCATGGACAAGCGATTAGCGACACATAAGAACAGAGTGACCAGCTTGGACAAGTGATTAGCGACACATGAGGACAGAGTGACCAGCATGGTCAAGTGATTAGCGACACATGAGGACAGAGTGACCAGCTTGGACAAGTGATTAGCGACACATGAGGACAGAGTGACCAGCTTGGACAAGTGATTAGCGACACATGAGGAGAGAGTGACCAGCTTGGACAAGTGATTAGCGACACATAAGGACAGAGTGACCAGCTTGGACAAGTGATTAGCGACACATGAGGACAGAGTGACCAGCTTGGACAAGTGATTAGCGACACATGAGGACAGAGTGACCAGCTTGGACAAGTGATTAGCGACACATGAGGACAGAGTGACCAGCTTGGACAAGTGATTAGCGACACATGAGGACAGAGTGACCAGCATGGACAAGTGATTAGCGACACATGAGGACAGAGTGACCAGCTTGGACAAGTGATTAGCGACACATGAGGACAGAGTGACCAGCTTGGACAAGTGATTAGCGACACATGAGGACAGAGTGACCAGCATGGACAAGTGATTAGCGACACATGAGGACAGAGTGACCAGCTTGGACAAGTGATTAGCGACACATGAGGACAGAGTGACCAGCTTGGACAAGTGATTAGCGACACATAAGGACAGAGTGACCAGCTTGGACAAGTGATTAGCGACACATTAGGACAGAGTGACCAGCTTGGACAAGTGATTAGCGACACATAAGGACAGAGTGACCAGCTTGGACAAGTGATTAGCGACACATTAGGACAGAGTGACCAGCTTGGACAAGTGATTAGCGACACATGAGGACAGAATGACCAGCTTGAACAAGTGATTAGCGACACATGAGGACAGAGTGACCAGCTTGAACAAGTGATTAGCGACACATGAGGACAGAGTGACCAGCTTGAACAAGTGATTAGCGACACATGAGGACAGAATGACCAGCTTGGACAAGTGATTAGCTACACATGAGGACAGAGTGACCAGCTTGGACAAGTGATTAGCGACACATGAGGACAGAATGACTAGTTTGGACAAGTGATTAGCGACACATGAGGACAGAGTGACCAGCATGGACAAGCGATTAGCGACACATGAGGACAGAGTGACCAGCTTGGACAAGTGATTAGCGACACATGAGGACAGAGTGACCAGCTTGGACAAGTGATTAGCGACACATGAGGACAGAATGACCAGCTTGGACAAGTGATTAGCGACACATGAGGACAGAGTGACCAGCTTGGACAAGTGATTAGCGACACATGAGGACAGAATGACTAGCTTGGACAAGTGATTAGCGACACATGAGGACAGAGTGACCAGCTTGGACAAGCGATTAGCGACACATGAGGACAGAGTGACCAGCTTGGACAAGCGATTAGCGACACATGAGGACAGAGTGACCAGCTTGGACAAGCGATTAGCGACACATGAGGACAGAGTGACCAGCTTGGACAAGCGATTAGCGACACATGAGGACAGAGTGACCAGCTTGGACAAGTGATTAGCGACACGTGAGGACAGAATGACCAGCTTGGACAAGTGATTAGCGACACATGAGGACAGAATGACCAGCTTGGACAAGTGATTAGCGACACATGAGGACAGAATGACCAGCTTGGACAAGTGATTAGCGACACATGAGGACAGAATGACCAGCTTGGACAAGCGATTAGCGACACATGAGGACAGAATGACCAGCTTGGACAAGTGATTAGCGACACATGAGGACAGAGTGACCAGCTTGAACAAGTGATTAGCGACACATGAGGACAGAATGTCTAGCATGGACAAGTGATTAGCGACACATGAGGACAGAATGACCAGCTTGGACAAGTGATTAGCGACACATGAGGACAGAGTGACCAGCATGGACAAGCGATTAGCGACACATGAGGACAGAGTGACCAGCATGGACAAGCGATTAGCGACACATAAGGACAGAGTGACCAGCTTGGACAAGTGATTAGCGACACATGAGGACAGAGTGACCAGCATGGTCAAGTGATTAGCGACACATGAGGACAGAGTGACCAGCTTGGACAAGTGATTAGCGACACATGAGGACAGAGTGACCAGCATGGACAATCGATTAGCGACACATAAGGACAGAGTGACCAGCTTGGACAAGCGATTAGCGACACATGAGGACAGAGTGACCAGCTTGGACAAGTGATTAGCGACACATGAGGACAGAGTGACCAGCTTGGACAAGTGATTAGCGACACATGAGGACAGAGTGACCAGCTTGGACAAGTGATTAGCGACACATGAGGACAGAGTGACCAGCTTGGACAAGTGATTAGCGACACATGAGGACAGAGTGACCAGCTTGGACAAGTGATTAGCGACACATAAGGACAGAGTGACCAGCTTGGACAAGTGATTAGCGACACATTAGGACAGAGTGACCAGCTTGGACAAGTGATTAGCGACACATGAGGACAGAGTGACCAGCTTGGACAAGTGATTAGCGACACATGAGGACAGAGTGACCAGCTTGGACAAGTGATTAGCGACACATGAGGACAGAGTGACCAGCTTGGACAAGTGATTAGCGACACATGAGGACAGAGTGACCAGCTTGGACAAGTGATTAGCGACACATGAGGACAGAGTGACCAGCATGGACAAGTGATTAGCGACACATGAGGACAGAATGACTAGCATGGACAAGCGATTAGCGACACATGAGGACAGAATGACTAGCATGGACAAGTGATTAGCGACACATGAGGACAGAGTGACCAGCATGAACAAGTGATTAGCGACACATGAGGACAGAGTGACCAGCTTGGACAAGCGATTAGCGACACATGAGGAAAGACTGACAGAAACTGCCAGTTCCGTTTATAGTGTCACAAATTGTTAGTTCTGTGCATGATGTCACAAATTGTTAGTTCTGTGCATGATGTCACATATTGATAGTTCTGTGTACTATGTCACAAATTGTTACTTCTGTGTATGATATCACAAATTGTTAGTTCTGTGTATGATGTAACAAATTGTTACTTCTGTGTATGATGTCACATATTGATAGTTCTGTGTACTATGTCACACATTGTTACTTCTGTGTATTTGTCACAAATTGTAAGTTCTGTGTATGTGTTACAAATTGTTAGTTCTGTGTATGTGTCACAAATTGTAAGTTCTGTGTACTATGTCACAAATTGATAGTTCTGCGTATTATATCACAAATTGTTAGTTCTGTGTATGATGTCACAAATTCTTCGTTCTGTTTAATGTGTCAAAAATTGTTAGTTCTGTGTATGGTGTCACAAATTCTTAGTTCTGTGTATGGTGTCACAAATTCTTAGTTCTGTGTATGGTGTCACAAATTCTTAGTTCTGTGTATTTGTCACAGATTGTTAGTTCTTTGTATAGTGTCACAAATTGTTAGTTCTGTGTGATGTCACAAATTGTTACTTCTGTGTATGATATCACAAATTGATAGTTCTGTGTACTATGTCACAAATTGTTAGTTCTGTGTATAATGTCAAAAATTCTTAGTTCTGTGTATGGTGTCACAAATTGTTAGTTCTGTGCATGTGTCACAAATTGTAAGATCCGTGTATATCACACATTATTAGTTCTGTGCATGTGTCACAAATTGTTAGTTCCGTGTATATCACAAATTGTTAGTTCTGTGTATGTGTCACAAATTGTTAGTTCCGTGTATATCACAAATTGTTAGTTCTGTGTATGTGTTACAAATTGTTAGTTCCGTGTATGTGTCACAAACTGTAACCACTTCCATAAACATCAAGATCAACAATGCAGGGAATGTACCAGGCGCATGAAATCCTCACCCATAAATGCTGCAAACTTGCCTAGATTAAAACTAAAATATCAATTTTTTTATTAAAATAAACAGCCGTGCAATGACTTAACCTTGTTCGTTTTTCTGAGGCTGCGAGTCATTGCTTTTGTTCTTTAAAGAACGATTTATTGAAACACATATCAAGCTATTGAGCAAAACAAAGAGACGAACAGACATTGGTGGTTGTTTCTGTCTTTCCTGGGAACGGATGTATTTGGTGAATTCTTGGGCATTCGTTTGAATGTCGGTTCGGCAATATTAGCTGATGGAGAACCAATGGATCAGGCAGATATCGGTAACAGTCAACGAGAGATAAGTAGAAGAAAGATCTTTCACGAAATTGAAGTACAAATACATGGCAATCTAGAATGTGATGTGAAGGCCGGTGTTGGCAGAGCAGAGTGATGTTCTGGACGAATGAGAGAGTTAGTAAACCAACACCGAACTGGCACAGTCGCTGTGTGCTGATGGACATTTTGAAGAGAAGATCGGAGCACCTATGGGTGTGTGCGGAGTGTTGTGATGATGATCTTAACATAACATAACATTTATTTGTAATGCGTCATTGATTCACGAGTCGGGTCTAGGAGAATTGACCACTGGTTTTCTCATATAAACATGGACATGCACGTTAACTTCGTCATCAACGAAAACCTTAATCGACATTTTAATATTCCACGTGACATGTCTCTGAGGTTTAACTCATTCTATTCTGTTCCGTTCTGTTCCGTTCTATTTTGTTCTGTTCCGTTCCGTCCATGGAATCAGTTTCACTGCAGTCGGGAATTTCCCAGAGCCGCTCCACTTAAGTCATAGCTCCCGCCAAAGTGCGTTGGCACTTTCTGTTGACAAGGTCGACTACCGTGCAGCCCTAACGACGTTACAGGAGACGATTCCAAACGACTTTCATCGAGTAGAGAGTGCACAGTCTCTTCCTTACGGCAGTTTCCTCGAGAAACACACATTTAAAACATACATTTAAAACACATTTTTAAAACACACATTTAAAACACACATTTAAAACATACATTTAAAATACACATTTAAAATACACATTTAAAACACACATTTAAAACACATTTTTAAAACACACATTTAAAACACACATTTAAACCACACATTTAAAATACACATTTAAAATACACATTTAAAATACACATTTAAAATACACATTTAAAACACAAGTCATCTTGTGTCATGATTTTATTCCTATCCCTCTATATACGAGTACTGACTATACGATCAAGTTATCTTGTATCATGATATACCTACCTATCCATCATCAAACGGGAACCTTGCAGAAGTAATAACGACTTTTAAAAAAAATTAATTATTAACGGATGTAATCAAAAAGCTACAAATGAGGTGAAAACGTATCCCGCCCGTCTTCTGACCTTTTAGGTCACGTGCAAGCGTTAGTGGGAAAGACACCGCAGTCTGCCAAGACCTCGGACAGACGCTGTAGAAATATGGTTCTTGATGAAGTAAAAAGTTTGTGTGACTTTCTGTGTTGCTATGTTCTTCTGTTCTTTTGTCTGTGCATACACAACTAAAGTTACGACCACTCATACACACAACTAAAGTTACAACTACTCAAACACACAACTAAAGTTACAATACTCTTACACACAACTAAAGTTACAAATACTCTTACACACAACTAAAGGTACAAATGGTCTTACACACAACTAAAGTTACAACTGATCTTACAAACCACTAAATTTACAACAGCTCCTCTCTTCAATCTCAATGTCTGGTTTTCATTCTTCCTGGTACACTCAAACTTCTATTCTCGTCATTCCTTCTTATTGCCTTTATCCTACCTTTATAGTCTTCTAGAGGAGACAGATGGATACAGCCAGCTTCCTCCACGCGTTCTTTGATTGCTCACTTCTAGCTGACAGAGTCAGAGACTGTCCACACGTAGATGTTGTCTGCCTATAAAGTCAGGAACTGTCCACACGTTGGTGCTGTCTGCCTATAAAGTCAGGAACTGTCCACACCGTAGATGCTGTCTGTCTATAAAGTCAGGAACTGTCCACACCGTAGATGCTGTCTGTCTATAAGGTCAGGAACTGTTCACACCGTAGATGCTGTCTGCCTATAAAGTCAGGAACTGTTCACACCGTAGATGCTGTCTGCCTATAAAGTCAGGAACTGTCCACACGTAGATGCTGTCTGCCTATAAAGTCAGGAACTGTCTACATGTAGATGCTGTCTGCCTATAAAGTCAGGAACTGTTCACACCGTAGATGCTGTCTGCCTATAAAGTCAGGAACTGTTCACACCGTAGATGCTGTCTGCCTATAAAGTCAGGAACTGTCCACACGTAGATGCTGTCTGCCTATAAAGTCAAGAACTGTCCACATAGATGCTGTCTGCCTATAAAGTCAGGAACTGTTCACACCGTAGATGCTGTCTGCCTATAAAGTCAGGAACTGTCTACATGTAGATGCTGTCTGCCTATAAAGTCAAGAACTGTCCACACGTAGATGCTGTCTGCCTATAAAGTCAAGAACTGTCCACATAGATGCTGTCTGCCTATAAAGTCAAGAACTGTCCAAATTTAGACGCTGTCTTCTTCTCTTTTCAATGCCAGACATTACTTCAGAAGTTTAAAGTCAATGAACTATGTCTTGATCCAAGAGACCTTGAACAGAATGTCGACCAACGACTCATAGTTGACAGATCGAGTGAGGATCACCGAAGTGAGCTTGTAAACTAATCAGGCAGAAGAGGGAAAGCAATCCTTTACACATAAAATGTCATTCTGAAATCGGATGCGCTTAACCCTAATAAACAGTTACAGTGCCACATACGACAAAAAACGTATCTCTGTCCTCTTAATATTGTTTCAATGAGGAACGCCTAAGATGAATAGCCATCGAGCTAACGCAGAAGTACAATGTCTTTAGTGCGACTCCGCTCTTTCACATTCCCATACAAGATAATTTTTCTACGTGGCCTAGATCTCGTGATGTTTTTCGCCACTCACTCCATTCTTATCGAGATATTCTGTCTTATCGATGAGTCTATGCCCTTAACTTTGCTTCTCTTATAAATATTCTTTTTAGTGTCTCTTTATGTCTTCCTTTTTTTCTGTATTCTGATGTTTCCCATAGAAAAGCCTGTTTTGGGATTCTCTTGTTGTCTCTCCTCGTCCCCATTCATCCTCCCCCTCTATCTTCCCCCTCTGTCTTCCTCTCTATCTTCCCCCTCTATCTTCCCCTCTATCTCCCCCCTCTGTCTTCCCCCTCTGTCTTCCCCTCTATCTTCCGCCTCTATCTTCCGCCTCTATCTTCCCCCTCTTTCTTCCCCCTCTATCTTCCCCCTCTGTCTTTCCCCTCTATCTTCCCCCTCTATCTTCCGCCTCTATCTTCCCCCTCTATCTTCCCCCTCTATCTTCCCCCTCTATCTTCCCCCTCTGTCTTTCCCCTCTATCTTCCGCCTCTATCTTCCCCCTCTGTCTTCCCCCTCTATCTTCCCCCTCTATCTTCCCCCTCTATCTTCCCCCTCTGTCTTCCCCCTCTATCTTCCCCCTCTGTCTTCCCCCTCTGTCTTTCTCTTCTATCTTCCGCCTCTATCTTCCGCCTCTATCTTCCCCCTCTATCTTCCCCTCTGTCTTTCCCCTCTATTTCCCCCTCTGTCTTTCCCCTCTCTCTTTCCCCTCTATCTTCCCCCTCTGTCTTTCCCCTCTGTCTTTCCCTCTATCTTCCCCCTCTATCTTCCCCCTCTATCTTCCCCCTCTATCTTCCCCCTCTATCTTCCGCCTCTATCTTCCGCCTCTATCTTCCCCCTCTATCTTCCCCCTCTATCTTCCCCCTCTGTCTTTCCCCTCTATCTTCCCCTCTATCTTCCCCCTCTATCTTCCGCCTCTATCTTCCGCCTCTATCTTCCCCCTCTATCTTCCCCCTCTATCTTCCCCCTCTATCTTCCGCCTCTATCTTCCGCCTCTATCTTCCGCCTCTATCTTCCCCCTCTATCTTCCCCCTCTATCTTCCCCCTCTGTCTTTCCCCTCTATCTTCCGCCTCTATCTTCCGCCTCTATCTTCCCCCTCTATCTTCCCCCTCTGTCTTCCCCCTCTGTCTTCCCCCTCTATCTTCCCCCTCTATCTTCCCCCTCTATTGTCCCCATCAATCTTCCCCCTCTATCTTCTCCCTCTATTGTCCCCATCAATCTTCCCCTCTATTGTCCCCCTCTATCTTCCCCCTCTATCTTCCCCCTCTATTGTCCCCCTCTATCTTCCTCCTCTATCTGCCCCCTCTATCTGCCCCCTCTGTCCTCCCCTCTATCTTCCCCCTCTGTCCTCCCCTCTATCTCCCCCCTCTGTCCTCCCCTCTATCTTCCCCCTCTGTCCTCCCCCTCTGTCCTCCCCCTCTGTCCTCCCCTCTATCTCCCCACTCTGTCCTCCCCTCTATCTTCCCCCTCTGTCCTCCCCTCTGTCCTCCCCTTTATCTTCCCCATCTGTCCTCCCCTCTGTCCTCCCCTCTATCTCCCCCCTCTGTCCTCCCCTCTATCTCCCCCCTCTGTCCTCCCCTCTATCTCCCCCCTCTGTCCTCGCCTCTATCTTCCTTCTCTATCTGCCCCCTCTATCTCCCCCCTCTGTCCTCCCCTCTATCTCCCCCCTCTGTCCTCCCCTCTATCTCCCCCCTCTGTCCTCCCCTCTATCTTCCCCCTCTGTCCTCCCCCTCTGTCCTCCCCCTCTGTCCTCCCCTCTATCTCCCCCCTCTGTCCTCCCCTCTATCTTCCCCCTCTGTCCTCCCCTCTGTCCTCCCCTTTATCTCCCCCCTCTGTCCTCCCCTCTGTCCTCCCCTCTATCTCCCCCCTCTGTCCTCCCCTCTATCTCCCCCCTCTGTCCTCGCCTCTATCTTCCCCCTCTGTCCTCCCCTCTATCTCCCCCCTCTGTCCTCCCCTCTGTCCTCCCCTCTATCTTCCCCCTCTGTCCTCCCCCTCTGTCCTCCCCCTCTGTCCTCCCCCTCTGTCCTCCCCTCCATCTCCCCCCTCTGTCCTCCCCTCTATCTCCCCCCTCTGTCCTCGCCTCTATCTTCCTCCTCTATCTGCCCCCTCTATCTCCCCCCTCTGTCCTCCCCTCTATCCTCCCCTCTATCTCCCCCCTCTGTCCTCGCCTCTATCTTCCCCGTCTGTCCTACCCCTCTGTCCTCCCCTCTATCTCCCCCCTATGTTCTCCCCTCTATCTTCCCCCTCTGTCCTCCCCTCTGTCCTCCCCTCTATCTCCCCCCTCTGTCCTCCCCTCTATCTCCCCCCTCTGTCCTCCCCTCTATCTTCACCCTCTGCCCTCCCCTCTATCTTCACCCTCTGTTCTCCCCTCTATCTCCCCCCTCTGTCCTCCCCTCTATCTCCCCCCTCTGTCCTCCCCTCTATCTTCACCCTCTGCCCTCCCCTCTATCTTCACCCTCTGTTCTCCCCTCTATCTCCCCCCTCTGTCCTCCCCTCTATCTCCCCCCTCTGTCCTCGCCTCTATCTTCCTCCTCTATCTGCCCCCTCTATCTCCCCCCTCTGTCCTCCCCTCTATCCTCCCCTCTATCTCCCCCCTCTGTCCTCGCCTCTATCTTCCCCGTCTGTCCTCCCCCTCTGTCCTCCCCTCTATCTCACCCCTCTGTCCTCCCCTCTATCTTCCCCCTCTGTCCTCCCCTCTATCTCCCCCTTCTGTCCTCCCCTCTATCTCCCCCCTCTGCCCTCCCCTCTATCTTCACCCTCTGTTCTCCCCTCTATCTCCCCCCTCTGCCCTCCCCTCTATCTCTCTATGTTATAAGACTCCATTCAACTAGAGCAGTTTTGTTTGAAGATACGAGAGGAATTTATTCGAGAATTGATGTGAGGCCAATAAGAAATGTGTGGTCATCATCATTCCTGGTCACCGCTTCTTCTTCTTGCCTTCCTCATTCGACTTTTAGCGCCGAGTGGAGATATAATTTTCGATCTTTTGCACTTCTGTTCTTCTCTGCTGCTGTTATATTGCCTAGTGTTTCTAATATTCTGACAATCCATCTTTCGTGGTCGCCATTTGGTCTGGTGTTCTCGCAAACATTTTTGAAGGCTCGTGTTGTATTTTGATCTTTCTTCCTTGTCAAGTGATAAAACCACTTTATCCGTTGTTTCTTTATATATTCTATGACGGGGATTATTCCTAGCAATTTCCTCAGTTCTTCATTTAAGATCTTATCTTAGATCTTATCCTGTCATTCGTCTAACATATTTCATCTTGGTAGAAAGTATATTTCTTATTGTTCTTGCATCTAAGGTCCAGGACTGACACTGGTAGCACACCGTGTGGTTTTTCTCTGGTGTGTTTCTTCATGTCTAAAGTCAGGCATTACTGGCAGGCTCAGCCTATGTGATCAATTTCTTCCCCTCATTTATTGCTAACAAAGCAGGCAGTATACCCATGCCTGGGACACAGGTCAATGAAGTGGTATTTCTAATGTAGTTGAAACGATCTGGTAAATCAATACAAAACAGCAAGTAAAAGTTCCGTCCACGCCTTGCATGGGGAACATCGTGTTAGTGATCATATTTTTTCTATGACCACGACACGTTTTTGTACGACGTGGTCGGTATCACACTAGGCCACATCTCAGAAAAAAATGCATGATTCCCAATCTTAGAGGCTGGGTGAACCTCGGAACATTGTTGGTTGGAAAAAAAATCGGCCACTTATGATGATCGAACCCGGACCCTGCTGATCAGGAAGCAAGGACACTAACCACTCAAGTACACTAACCACTCAAGTACACTAACCACTCAAGGACACTAACCACTCAAGTACACTAACCACTCAAGTACACTAACCACTCAAGCACACTAACCACTCAAGCACACTAACCACTCAGCCATTGAGGAAATGATTTAGACCAGAGGTTCTTAAACATTTATTAACCCAGACCCCCATTGAATACGTTTTGTAATCGCGGATCCCCAGGATTTATCTTCTGTACTTCTTCTTCTTCTACCTTTCAGCTCCCGATAGAGCAAAGATCTTCAACAAACACTTTCCAAGTCGTTCTGTTTCTTGCCATTCTTTTAAGATCATTCCATGTCTTCCCCATCATCGTCATCTCTGCTTCTATCTGTCTTCTCGAAGACTTTGTTGGTCTGCCTCTTTGTCTTTTCTCCTGGGGATTCCACAAAAGGGCCTGTTGTGTAATACTCTCAGTTGGCTTCCGCAGTGTGTGTCCTATCCAGCTCCATCTTCTTCGCTGTATCTGGTTATCCACTGGTATTTGACTGGTACATTTCCATAATTCAATGTTAGTGATTTTGTCCTGCCATTTCCATCCTTTTATTCATAGCATTCATTTATTCATTCTTTCCATTTAGCTACAAAATATTTAGACTATTTTTCAAGCCTTCACGAGCTCTCTATGACGGCACCGCGGACCCCTGCGCGGACCACAGTTTGATGAGCGCTGATCTAGACACATACTAATATACAACTAACTTACTTCAGGATTCTCCGCTAAGATCCGCCTGTGTTATCAGGGGAAAAACAAACGCCCATTAGACTACTACTGGGCTAGGTCCAAATACAGTATTGATTATATTGCTACAGTTTTAAGACCAGTATCACCTTTCCCGTCCACCAGGTAACCGTCGTTAAACTCTATTGTGTTATCGCCCCTTTTTTAGGGGTCAGCTGCAGACAGACTGACAGGAAACACTTCAAGTTGGAAATCTGTGACGTGTTATCCAGTCAAGATTACTCGCAGTTCAGATTGGTCTGCTTCATCGATCTTATTGATGAGTTCTGGAGTGGTATGTTGACTCAATCACAGAGAAAACAATCCCTTGTTGACTATGACCTGCAGGTGGCAATTGTTAGTACAAATTCAGTTACCTTGAATGTCTGCCTATCCCTTGTCTGTCTTCCTGTCTAGCATTATTCCAGAATAGCTGTCTGTTATCTTGTTCCTTCGTCTCAAGGATGCATGTGCATCATAACGTTTGCCTGCCTATTTAATTGTTTCCGATAATTTGTGCTTAAATTGTATTTCACTTTCTGCCAGATTTTCAGACGTAACAGCCTGATTGACTAACTGCCAGTCTATCCATCCAAAAACCTGTATAAATATGTCTTTGGTTGTCTGTTCAACTGGTTATCAGACCCTCACATTGTCTATCAATGTGTCGGAATGTGTGACTTTCTGTCAATTTGAACAGTGCTCTAATTTCATTCATTTCTCTCTCTCTCTCTCTCTCTCTCGCTATCTTAATTACCAAATTTTTGTCCTAACTGGGAAGTACATTATCTTCCGTCCCTCCTTATCCCACAAGTACTTTTATTAATTCTTCACTTCCTGTCCTCTATTTTTTCACTTATCATATTCCCCCTCGCAGCACATCTCGTTGTTTCTCGTGTTTGTTCAATACTCTCTCGTGTATTGCGTCACTCGTGACAAACTGAGTATTTCTTGTCCAATGTTTGTTTAGTCCTGCACGCGATCAATAAACACCCAGTGGTTGCCGGCACGGTGAATGAAAGAATAGACTTATGAATGAAAGAATAGACTTATGAATGAAAGAATAGACTTATGAATGAAAGAATAGACTTATGAATGAAAGAATAGACTTATGAATGAAAGAATAGACGTATCAATGAAAAAATAGACGTATCAGTGAAAGAATAGACGTATCAATGAAAGAATAGACCTAAGAATGAAAAAAAACAGACTTATGCATGACAGAATAAACTTATAAATTAAAGAATAGACTTATGAATGAAAGAATAGACTTATGAATGAAAGAATAGACTTATGAATGAAAGAGTTTAGGAGGGAGAAAGTGAATAAGTGAGTTTTCCGCAGGTAGAAAAATAGAAATTACTAAAATGTGAACAAAATAAATGAGTGAGTTAACAGCGGCTGAAAGAAATTAGAAAGATAACGGGATGTGGATACATGTTTAGTTTAAATTAATATGATGTTAGTAATTAGAGAGTTAACGTAGAAATATTGGAGAATTGATAAGTTAAAAAAAGTTAACGATTTGAAAGAGATGCGTTAAAGAGGGTTAACAAATAGTACATTACGGAAAAGTTGGTAGCAAGCTAAAAAAAGAGAGTAATACTTTTTGAAGATTAAAGAGTTAACGCCAAGTTAACAGAAACTGGTGTTTACAGAAGATAGAAAATAAGAGTTAACAAAATGTTGAAAAAAATAACGGATTTAACATCACTGAGAAGTGGTCCTGAAAGAGACAATTTATAGAACTAACTATCTTTACGTCACATAGTACCATTGCTGGTGTATGACAGGGGGCAACGATACAACCAGAGGGATAAAGGCCGCTTGGTCAAGCAGTCGCCACGACGTGTGAGACTCAGGATTTTTATTTCACCCCCGATAGAAAAAATCCTTTCTGTCTACCGCGGGCTTCGAACACCGAACGTCGGCTTTTCAGCCAGCGGAACAGTGGTTTTAGCCGTACGGCCACGCCACCTCCATAGGACTAACGAAATGTAAAAATCAGATGGTTTACAGTAACTTTGTACAAAGACATACCTGCAGGTTTAGAAAAGTAGTTCAGTAACAAAAGTTACCACTGGCAAGAGTTAACATTACATTAGTCAACAGAAAATTGACAGCATGAACAATCTTATTTCCGATATCAATTATTACGTTCTGCCTGGGTGTATATGTCCAATTATACTCAAGCAATCATAAAATATGAACTACTTTTTTGGTATTCACACCTTATATAATAATAGGAATAAATGACGAACTCTGTTAGTGTTTCCAGTTATCTTTCACTACCTTGTAAGTGTCAACTACTAATTTGAGGATAATTTGATAAGAGTTACCACAGAAGGTGAAATATTGACCGAATTGTCAGGACGCATACACGATCCATCAAGTTTAAATATTGTAAATAAATAAGTAAAGGATAAGTAAATTGCGCACTGTAGTTCTTACTGAGATATCATCATCATCATCATTGAGTGCCGTCTCCTCATCGAACGTTGGCTTCCATGGAGCCCCATTCCGTCGTTCTGTCTCTTGCTTTGATGGTGCAGGTTGTTATATGATGACTTGTCCATTTTTTAAATATTACTCGTCCATGTTATTCGTGGTCTGCCTTTCCCTCTTTTACCTTGTATTTTCCCTTCCAAGATTAATTTTAGTTGGCTGCTGTGTCTTTTAAAATGCCCCAAAAATTTCATTTGTCTTGTTTGAATTGTGTTTAGTAGTGCTCTTTTCATTTTTAATTGTTTTAAGACTTTCTTATTTTTCTTTTCTTTCCATCCAATTCTCTATATCAGAAGAATTATTAGTTTTATCTTAGTCTATATTATACAAGTGTGATTAATACACATATAATAGTATTTTTAACGTATAATGCTTATGACATAACGTTGTTTCCTAAATTATAATAATTTTGACATATAGGTTTTTTTTCCCTTAATGTTTTATACTTGTTTCCCGTTTAGCCTCCTTATCAGGGTTAAGTGAAGCCATTGGAGCAGGTGGTGGATGGTGTTGTGGGAGCAGCCGACAAGTAGTGCCGGTTACGGTCCCCACTCCATGATGGCAGGCAGAGGATCTCATGTATAGAGACAATGGCTGCGATTTCCGACTAGTACAGTCACTGCCAAGAAGGAAAGGAATGGCAAACTACCTTCTTATATTGCCTAGTATAATTATGCAAAGAGAGACAATACTGGATAGCTTGGTGTTATGTCATGGGAAACAGTCAACAACAGAACTTATACGATGCACTGTAGATAGAGATTGTGGAAGGACATCATCGCCTATTGTGTATTAGTTGTGACACATAGTTTCTTAGCTCAAACAACTTTAACAATCCCTTTCTACATATCTCTGCAGAGCCCCAACCCTATTTCTCTCTCTCTCTCTCTCTCTCTCTCTCTCTCTCTCTCTCTCTCTCTGTCTCTCTCTCTCTCTCTCTCTCTCTCTCTCTCTCTCTCTCTCTCTCCTAGGATATTTCTTTGTTCATGACTTTCAAATCACTTATGACCTATTTCATAAATGGTATTAATAAGTGTTCTAAAAATGTTTTAGCAACTGTTGCGGATGTTTGAATTACGTGCTCTGTGATGAAACCTTCCTGTATAATCAGTCCAATTATTGTTGAGTTGATGGGTGCTAGTGTCACAAAGCAGCACAAGACGCGTTTGTTCATCATTTTTCTACGTACAGTAGTTACCCAAATAATGCAGCACCTTATTGTGGTCAAATGTAGCAGGTAGAGTGAAATAAATCATCAATATTATAACAAATGTAGCAGGTAGAGTGAAATAAATCATCAATATTATAACAAATGTAGCAGGTAGAGTAAAATAAATCATCAATATTATAACAAATGTAGCAGATAGAGTGAAATAAATCATCAATATTATAACAAATGTAGCAGATAGAGTGAAATAAATCATCAATATTATAACAAATGTAGCAGATAGAGTGAAATAAATCATCAATATTATAACAAATGTAGCAGATAGAGTGAAATAAATCATCAATATTATAACAAATGTAGACCTCTCTGGTTTAAATCAGAGCGCTAGAAAGTTAAACGTAAACTGTACAACTCATGGAGCCGCGATAGCTCAGTGGTTAGTGAACAGGACTACAAAGGACAAGAGGCCGGGTTCGATCCTAACAGACGGCTTCCGGGTTCACCCAGCCTTAAACGGGAACCGGATTTTTTCTGGAAAAGTAAAGCGGCACTGACGTAATACCCACCATATTACCTCAAAAATCATGTGCCAAAGGTCTGTAAAAATTATGGTCACTAACACCATATTCCCTATACGCCACTTGGCGTGACGGGGCTCTTTAGTTTTTGTTTTGTTTTGTACAACTCATGTATAACACCAGAGCTAACATTTGGAGGTGAAAGTTGGAAATCACCCATACTTTAGATAGTAAATGAAATATCTTTGACAACAAATGTCTCCTAAGGATCTGAAACAAAAACTGAAAAGAATATATTTTATATGAACAGATAAGAGACGAATCAAAACAAGAAAACGTGTCGATCTTTATAAGAAGAAGGCGTCGTAAATACAACAATCATGTGCTGAGAATGAATAAAGAAAGACTTCCCCGTCAGGCGTTCACGTGCAAACCATCTGGTAAAACAAAACAAGGCAGACCAAGAGAATCGCTAGACAGAACAAATGGTAGGGAAGACTCAACCACGGGACTAAGAAATATCCAAGAACTAGCAGCAGGTCGTCAATCATGGAGAACTATGACTTCCGTCCTATGTGCTGGCGATGGGCAGAGAAAAAAAGGAATCAATGGATGAATGAATAAATGAATGAATAAATGAATGAATAAATGAATGAATGAATTAATTAATGAATGAATAAATGAAAAAATGAATAAATAAATGAATGAATAAATGAATGGATGAATGAATAAATGAATGAATGAATAAATGAATTAATGAATTAATGAATTAATGAATAAATGAATGAATGAATGAAGAAATGAATGAATGAATGAATAAATGAATGGATGAATGAATGAATAAATGAATGAATGAATGAACAAATGAATAAATGAATGAATGAAAAAATGAATACATAAATTAATAAATGAATGAATAAATGAATGAATAAATGAATGAATAAATGAATGAATAAATAAATGAATGAATAAATGAATGAATGACTAAATGAATGAATGAATGAAAGAATGAATGAATGAATGAATGAATAAATGAATGAATGAAAGAATGAATGAATGAATAAATGAATGAATGAATGAATGGGAAGTAACACTGTCATGCTTTTCAAATTCATTCTTCATTTTAACAAAATCATGAAAAAGCTACCGCCTTTATTGATGTATGAACGACCTTTTACGCTTTAAGCAGGCTTACGTTGCTTGCCTGTAGATAATCTATAAGTTATTCTGTAGTGTCTTTGTCGTGGGCGATGTTCCCAATCTGTTGGTACACAAACGTCTGTAATTGATTGGAGACATGAACGTGAGCAAACAGAAGGGGCAATGATTGATGGGAGACATGAACGTGAACAAACAGAAGGGGAAATGATTGATAGGAGACATGAGCGTGAGCAAATAGAAGGGGCAATGATTGATGGGAGAAATGAACGTGGGCAAATAGAAGGGGCAATGCTTGATAGGAGACATGAATGTGGGCAAACAGAAGGGGCAATGATTGATAGGAGACATGAACGTGAGCAAACAGAATGGACAATAATTGATAGAATACATGAACGTGGGCAAACAGAAGGGGCAATGATTGATAGGAGACATGAACGTGAGCAAACAGAAGGGTAATGATTGATAGGAGACATGGACGTGAGCAAACAGAAGGGGTAATGATTGATAGGAGACATGAACGTGGGCAAACAGAAGGGTAATGGTTGATAGGAGACATGAACGTGGGCAAATAGAAGGGGTAATGATTGATAGGAGACATGAACTTGAGCAAAAATAAGAGGCAATGATTGATGGGAGACATGAACGTGAGCAAATAGAAGGGGCAATAATTGATGGGAGACATGAACGTAAGCAAACAGAAGGGGCAATGATTGATGGGAGACATGAACTTGAGCAAACAGAAGGGGCAATGATTGATGGGAGACATGAACGTGAGCAAATAGACGGGGCAATGATTGATAGGAGATATGAACGTGAGCAAACAGAAGGGGCAATGATTGATTGGAGATATGAAAGTGAGCAAACAGAAGGGGCAATGATTGATAGGAGATATGAACGTGAGCAAACAGAAGGGGCAATGATTGATGGGAGACATGAATGTGAGCAAAGAGAAACGGCAATGATTGATGGGAGACATGACAGTGGGCAAACAGAAGGGGCAATGATTGATGGGAGACATGAACGTGAGCAAACAGAAAGGGTAATGATTAATTGGAGATATGAACGTGAGCAAACAGAAGCGGCAATGATTGATGGGAGACATGAACGTGGGCAAACAGAAGGGGAAATGATTGATGGGAGACATGAACGTGGGCAGACAGAAGGGGCAATGATTGATGGCAGACATGAACGTGAGCAAACAAAAGGGGCAATGATTGATGGGAGACATGAACGTAGGCAAACAGAAGGGGCAATGATTGATGGGAGACATGAACGTGATCAAACAGAAGGGGCAATAACTGATGGGTGACATAAAAGTGAGCAAATAGAAGGAGCAATAGCTAATGATCATGTATTCATGTATGAAAGTTATTGATGATTACTATATTCATTATATGAATCAAATAATGCCCGTTCTATTTACCCACTTTCATGTCTCCTATCATATAATGTCCGTTCTATTTACCCACTTTCATGTCTCCTATCATATAATGCCCGTTCTATTTACCCACTTTCATGTCTCCTATCATATAATGCCCGTTCTATTTACCAACTTTCATTTCTCCTATCATATAATGTCCGTTCTATTTACCCACGTTCATGTCTCCTATCATATAATGTCCGTTCTATTTACAAACTTTCATTTCTCCTATCATATAATGTCCGTTCTATTTACCAACTTTCATGTCTCCTATCATATAATGTCCGTTCTATTTACCAACTTTCATTTCTCCTATCATATAATGCCCTTTCTATTTACCAACTTTCATTTCTCCTATCATATAATGTCCGTTCTATTTACCAACTTTCATTTCTCCTATCATATAATGCCCGTTCTATTTGCCCACTTTCATGTCTCCCATAAATTATAGACGTGTTCTCACTAATGTCATATTGCCACATAGAATTAAAATAATGTAAATCTATAGGCAATTTATTCCACCTTAGATACAGGCTGCTGATGACACAATATGTTTTCTATAAATATGTCATCATATGACATTCTTTACAACACGGTAAATGTTCGATTTATTAAAAAAAAAAAATTCGAGTCACTTTTTAAAGCAAGTGAAATATGGATACCAATCATGGATATTCGGCAAAAGGGAACCCTTAGACTCCACATGAATGTGGTTTACCGAAAGAAAGTGAAGAATAGCACCGACTCTTAATGTTTATTGATGTTCTTTTAGGGATGATTTATGCACAGAGAGTTTATTAATAACATTAGAAGATTATGGCAAGAAGAGAGTTTATTAGTAACATTAGAAGAGTATGGCAAGAAGAGAGTTTATTTGTAACATTAGAAGATTATGGCAAGAAGAGAATTTAAAACAAAATATTAGAAGATTAAAGAAAGAAAAGGGCTTATTACTAACTCTAGAAGATTAAAGGCAAGAAGAGAGTTTATTACAAACATTAGAGGATTAAAGAAAGGAAGAGAGTTTTTTCACTAACATTAGAGGATTAAAGAAAGTAAGAGAGTTTATTACTAACATAAAGGATTAAATGGAAGAAGAGAATTTATTACTAACATTAGAGGATTAAAGAAAGGAAGAGAATTTATTACTAACATTAGAGGATTAAATGGAAGAAGAGAATTTATTACTAACATTAGAGGATTAAAGAAAGGAAGAGAATTTATTACTAATATTAGAGGATTAAATGGAAGAAGAGAGTTTATTACTAATATTAGAGGATTAAATGGAAGAAGAGAATTTATTACTAACATTAGAGGATTAAAGACAAGAAGAGAATTTATTACTAACATTAGAGGATTAAAGACAAGAAGAGAATTTATTACTAACATTAGAGGATTAAAGACAAGAAGAGAATTTATTACTAACATTAGAGGATTAAAGACAAGAAGAGAATGTATTACTAACATTAGAGGATTAAAGACAAGAAGATAATTTATTACTAACATTAGAGGATTAAAGACAAGAAGAGAATTTATTACTAACATTAGAGGATTAAAGACAAGAAGAGAATTTATTACTAACATTAGAGGATTAAAGACAAGAAGAGAATTTATTACTAACATTAGAGGATTAAAGACAAGAAGAGAATTTATTACTAACATTTGAGGATTAAAGACAAGAAGAGAATTGATTACTAACATTAGAGGATTAAAGACAAGAAGAGAATTTATTACTAACATTAGAGGATTAAAGACAAGAAGAGAATTTATTACTAACATTAGAGGATTAAAGACAAGAAGAGAATTTATTACTAACATTAGAGGATTAAAGACAAGAAGAGAATTTATTACTAACATTAGACGGATAAAAGAAACGAAAGGTTAACTGGCCAAATGACGAGCAGTGAGTTGGAACACATTTCAGCTAAAAAAATGTGGTAATCTACAGAAAATATTGGACATGTATTATTTATGCACACCAACAAGCTTTGTTTGTGGAGATAACAGGAGATAGATAATGTAAGTTGTCATGCTATATAATGAAGTAATTAGCAAACTTAGATAACCAGATTGTATAATGATGTGATAACAAACTACAATTTTGACAACCAAATCCTCTTTGTAGAAACAACGCGGAAAGAGGTGGGAAAGCGTTCTGACTTTATGTTTGTCTGCATTTGAGAACATAAAAATGAGAACAAAATTAATCAGAAATAAATGATAAAACTGAGCATAATAAATCGGATCCATTAATTCATTAGAAGCATCGTTTTATTACGAAATTAACGTTTTAAAAAAAATCGTTTAAAAAAACGTTTGAATTTAGCACAAAATTCAGGGAAAATAATTCGTTTGTTTCTTCTATATTGTTATCATTCTAGTCATGCTTCTCTTTTTCCTTCTTCTTTCTTCTTCATCTGCCTTTCAGCGTCGAACGGAGATATAATTTTAAAATATGAGACAGTCATCTGCTCTTCTGTTGGCCTCTCCTACTGTTATGTTTGCTCATCATCATCATCGAGTGCCTTCTCCGCAAAGAAGGTTGGCTACCATGGATCGCCATTCTACTCTATTTCTTGCTTTGATGGTGCAGGCTGTCATAGATTGACTTGTCCATCTTTTGATGTTACTCGTCCATGTTAGTCTTGGCCTGCCTCTGCCTCTTTTATCTTGTATTTTCCCTTCTAATATTACTTTTAGTAGGCTGTTGTGTCTTTTAACATGCCCCCAAAATTTAATTTGTCTTGTCTTAATTGTATTTAGTAGTTCTCTTTTTATTTTCAGTTGTTTTAAAACTTCATCGTTTGTTTTCTTTTCTTTCCATCCAATTCTACCTATTTTTCTATAAATCCACATTTCAAAGGCTTCAATTTTCTGTTCTGTTTTCTTGTCTAATGTCCATGTTTCTGCACTATAAAAGAATATTAAGAAGATGTAACATTTTGCCATTCTTAGTTTCAGCCCTGCTGATATTTGTTTTGTTGTTAGTATATTTTTCATGGCATTAAAATTACCTTTTGCCATACCTATTCTTTTGTTTATTACACATTACATTTTCCATCACTGGTTATAGTATGTCCCGGGTAGTTGTAGCTCTGGACTGTCTCCAGATGTATTCCCTCAACTGTGATATTTAATTGTATGACTTGAGAATTTTCTTTGTTTATGATCATAGTTTTAGTCTTTTTGATATTCATATCTAGTCCATATTTTTTGCTTGTTATGTTTATCACATTAAGCAATTGTTGTAGGTCTTTAGGATTTTCTGCTAGTAGAACAGTATCATCAGCATATCTTAGGTTATTGATTATCTTTCCATTAATGTTTAGGCCTGGCAATCTCTGAGATGTTTTTAAAGATATGCTCAGTGTATAGATTGAACAAGCTTGGTGATAGGATGCATCCTTGTCTTACTCCTCTTTTTATGTCCATGGGTGTAGAGTTCTCCTTGTTATATTTTATTATTGCTGTTTGCTCCCATCAGTTCATTAACAGTACCTACAGGGAGATTAAGGCACTTCGTCCCCATAGGCTTCGACACTCTAATCTTAGTAGTGAAGAGTACCAAGCCCTCCAGGATCTTCGCCGACGTGATGATATTGTCATCAAGCCATCCGACAAGGGTGGCTCGGTGGTGGTATTGTCATCAAGCCGGCCGACAAGGGTGGCTCGGTGGTGGTATTGTCATCAAGCCGGCCGACAAGGGTGGCTCGGTGGTGGTATTGTCATCAAGCCGGCCGACAAGGGCGGCTCTGTGGTGGTATTGTCATCAAGCCGGCTAACAAGGGTGGCTCGGTGGTGGTATTGTCATCAAGCCAGCCGACAAGGGTGGCTCGGTGGTGGTATTGTCATCAAGCCAGCCGACAGGGCCGCTCTGTGGTGGTATTGTCATCAAGCCGGCCGACAACGGCGGCTCTGTGGTGGTATTGTCATCAAGCCGGCCGACAAGGGCGGCTCTGTGGTGGTATTGTCATCAAGCCGGCCGACAAGGGCGGCTCTGTGGTGGTATTGTCATCAAGCCGGCCGACAAGGGCGGCTCTGTGGTGATATTGTCATCAAGCCGGCCGACAAGCGAGGCTCTGTGGTGGTATTGTCATCAAGCCGGCCGACAAGGGCGGCTCTGTGGTGGTATTGTCATCAAGCCGGCTGACAAGCGCGGCTCTGTGGTGGTATTGTCATCAAGCCGGCCGACAAGGGCGGCTCTGTGGTGGTATTGTCATCAAGCCGGCTGACAAGCGCGGCTCTGTGGTGTTATTGTCATCAAGCCGGCCGACAAGGGTGGCTCTGTGGTGGTATTGTCATCAAGCCGGCTGACAAGCGAGGCTCTGTGGTGGTATTGTCATCAAGCCGGCCGACAAGGGCGGCTCTGTGGTGGTATTGTCATCAAGCCGGCCGACAAGGGTAGCGCTGTTGTGGTATGGAGGAAAGACCTCTATATCCGGGAAGGGGATAAACAATTATCAGACCCTACTTTCTACCTCCCCACCCCCGACGACACCACTGTCTCTAACAACGCCGTGGTGGGTCGTACGATCCTCCGTTTCATTCAGGATGGGCTACTTCCCTCTAGCTCCTCCCGCATGATCCTTCCTGATCACTGCTTGGGCAGACCCTCTTTCTATATGCTGCCTAAAATACATAAACCTGACTCTACTGGACGACCTATTGTCTCTTCCATCTCATGTCCACAGTTCTCATTTCTGACTTCCTCGACAGTGTCTTTCAACCCATAGTTATGGGGCTCCCTTTGTATGTTAAAGACACTAATGACGCCCTCAACATCTTTTCCTCTATCTCCCTCCTTCCTGATTGTCACTACCGCCTCTTCGTTATGGATGTCTGCTCCCTGTATACTTCTATTCCCCACTCCGACGGCCTTCGAGCTCTTCAGTTTTTCCTGGACCGTAGGATCCAACCTTCTATCGCCACTGGCGTCTTCCTCCGTCTAGCGGAATTAGTCTTGAACCTCAATTCTTTCGAGTTCAATGGCAATTTCTTCACCAAGATCAGCGGTGTGGCTATGGGCACCAAAATGGGCCCTAGCTATCCTTGTCTCTTCATGGGTTACCTTGAGCACCAAATCATCCAAACCTACCAGGGCCCTCTTCCCCTTATGTATCGTAGGTACATCGATGATTGCATCGGTCTGACTGACCTTCCAGAGGATGAGATCTCCCGTTTCATCGAATATGTTGAACATTTCCACGCCTCTATCCACATCACCTACCACATCTCCACCTCCTCCGTATCTTTCCTAGATACCTCAGTCTCCTTGGGCACCTCTCATCTTCTCACCTCGGTCTTCTACAAGGCCACCGACTCCCATAGTTTCCTCCGCTACGACTCCTCTCATCCTACATCTTGTAAGAACTCTCTTCCATATTCTCAGCTTCTCAGACTTCGTCGCCTTTGCCAAGACGATGAAGATTTCCTTCACAACGCCCACCTCATGCTTGACTTCTTCCGCCGCCTCTATCCGGAAGCAGCTCTCCTCCCTGCCCTGCGTCGAGTTCTCCACACTTCACGTCAGTCTGCTCTTACCCCCTCTACTCATCCCCCCTCGGATAGAGTATTACTCGCCCTCACCTATCACCCTCACCACTACGCCGCGATTAGGACCATCCACCGCTACCTCCCTATTCTCCGATCTGACCCTACTACTCGCCCTCACCTATCATCCTCACCTATCACCCTCACCACTACGCCGCGATTAGGACCATTCACCGCTACCTCCCTATTCTCCGATCTGACCCTAATACTCGTCTGCTCTACCCTGACCTGCCACTAGTGGCCTTTAGACGTGACCGGAACCTCCGAGACTTTCTTGTCAGGGGCCGTCTTCCTGCTGACCACTTCAGCCATCGAGGCACTATCCGCTGCAACCGGAGAGTATGTAAAACTTGTGATCACGTTCTCCAGACCGACACTGTCCTCTTCCCTAATGGTCCTTTCGAGATCAGAGAGGGATTCACTTGCACATCGCGGAACATCATTTATGCCATCATTTGTAAGCGATGCAAGTTGACCTACATCGGCCAATCTGGTAGACGTATCGTGGCTAGGTGCCGTGAACACTTGAATGACATCACCCGAGAAGCGGACACTCCTGTAGCAGCCCACTTTAACTCGAGGGGCCATCGAGGTAAGACGGATGTCTTGGTAACTGGCCTAGTATCATGCTCCTCTGATCACCCCAGTCGTCTCACTCTGGAGCACCGTCTGATCGCTCGTTGGGGTTGCCTCACCCCTCGTGGCATCAATGTATCCCTGTCCCTTTGAGGATCCTCCTTCCTCCGACTCCATCCTCCCACTTATGGACTTCTCTTCCTATTTCACTTCTTGGGTATTCTACTCCTCGTCCATCCCTGTTTTCCATATCCTCTTTGAGTAACCCCTATCTTGCCTTCTTCATCCAAAACCCCGCCCTCCCCCTTCTCTTCTGACTACCTACATGTCCTTCACCTCCTTATCACTATATCACCTTTCCACCTGGCTGTACCATCTCTCTGCCCACTTCTATTGCTCCTCGTCCTTCCCACCACCTCTCTGCTGATCTACTCCAAGCTCACCCCTTTCCTCTCTACTCACTTGTAGTCACTACTCCTCTATACCTACTATTCCAGTATCTCCCTTATCCTGATGTCCACTATCATTCCTCTCCTAGGACCCTCATCATCACCCTTTGTTCTATCATTTCCCAACTTCTTTACCTCCTATCGTACATACCTATTGCGCACTATTCCCCTATTACTCCACTTCTTCCAGACTCCCTCTCTTTATATTCACTTCTGACCTACCGCCTCCCCTCCTATCCACTTTTCACATACCTGCGTCTTATCCCTCCTCTAATACTTCCCTACCTCTCGATTGACTAACTTCCTCCGGACCATCCCTCTATCACTCTACCGCCCTTCTCCCTACCTACTTGACTTATACCGGCTTTCTTATTCTTCCTCTCCTTATCTTTTCCTCTGGTATTCACTTCCCCCCTCTTCCTCCCTCTGTTGACCTACCTCTCAACTCTTCCAGTCCCAGGCCATCCATTCTGTAGAGTCTATCTCTCTCACCCATCTCCCAGTTCGCTACTTTGTCTTTTCATTCACTCTTTCTTTCAACCTCTCACGGGATCTCTCACTTGCATTGTCCGAGTGATTTATTGGCCAGCAGTTTGGCCTCTTCAGGCCTTTAGTTTTGGGCCTCTAGTTTTCCTCTCGCCATTGACCATCGTTTTCATAGTAGTTTGGCAGCTTCGCCTATCTTTATTCCCTCCCCCCCGCCCCCTCTGATTTGTTTTCCCGCCACACAGGTCCTCTTGTCCTTCTAAACTTGCCTGTTTCAGTCACGTGTTACTTTCTAGACACATCCTTTAAACTCCAAGTCATTCTGATGTTTTCCAGCACGGAGGGCAGACTTGCTGTTTTAAGATAAGTGCCTTTTATTATACATTTTTCTCTTTTAAAAAAAATATATATATATTTTTCTCTTTTTCTATTTTATATATCTTGACGCCCATCCTACCTCTCCTCATGTAGTATTCATTTCTCTCTTCCCTCTCCTTTCTTATTTCAACATCCTACTTTCCTCGCCCTCCACTTGATCATCTAACATGTTGTTATAGATAATTGTGCTTCACCGTTTGTTATCGTTGTCCTTGTATTCTGAAGAAGCCCACAGGCCGAAACGTCATTATTGTGTTGTGTTCCTTCCTTGTAAGGCTGTCACCGTACTTTGGAGTGTTTAGTACACCCCACCACTGGCTCCTCACTACCAGCTTTACCGCAGCATTGCAATTATTTGCCTGTTCCCTCCTAAATTACATATTAGTCATATGTCCGTGTCGTCTAGATTTATATCCTTTAGGCAGTTGGTTATGGTGTATTCTATCGAAAGCTTTGGTGTTGTCTATGAAGCAGGCATATATTGGTTTGTTTACTTCTGTGTACTTTTCAATCAATGTTCTCATGCTAAATATGGCTCTTTTGTGCCACTGTTTTTCCTGAATCCAAATTGTTGCTCATCTAATTCAGTATTGATTTTATTCTGAATCATTCCCTGTATAACTTTTAGTAATTTTTGTATTACCTGGCTCATTAGGCTTATTGTTCTAATATCACTGCAATCAACTGCACCATTCTTTTTAGGCAATGCAATGAAAGTTGATGTTTTTAGTTCGTTTGGTATGTATCCTGTATGGTATATGTCATTGCATATGTCTGTGATCACTTCGATGCCAAAATCTTCTAGAACCTGTATCATCTCTATCTGTATATTGTCAGGTTCTACTGCCTTTCCATTTTTCATTGTTTTTATAGCTTTTTCTACTTCAGATTTCAGGATTGTATAGTTGTTTGTACATTTTATATCTGGTTTTTTGTTCCTTTCGTCATGAAATAATTATGTTATATATTCTTGCCATCTATCTATTATATCTTTGTTGTCTGTTAGCATTCTTCCCTCTTTGTTTGCAATACATCCGTTTCCTGCAGCTTTTTGGTCTTTATTAGTCATTCTCTTTATTTCTGTGTGCACATGTCTTAAGTTTTGTTTACTTTCCATAGTTTCAACTTCTAGACATCTTTGGTTGAGCCAGTCTTCTTTTGCCTTTTTGCACATTCTCCGTATTTCATTGTCTATATCCTTGTATCTGGCAGTGTTTTTCGCTTGTCTTCTTTCTTCCATTTTTTCTAAGATTTTGTCAGTTATCCATTTGTGTTTTTTGTTACTTTCTATTGAATAATATGTGATGAATATATGGAATAATCGGTTTGCTAGTGTTTCTAATTATTTTACCAGTCCATGTATTTCGTGATCGGCCCTTTGCTCCTGTGATTTTGTAGCGTTGCTGAGTGCTCATTCTGCCACATTTTGATTTGTCCTGACACGTGGTCAAATCAATTTATCTGTTGTTTCTTTGTGTAAACTTTTTCAGGAATTATTTATAACTTTTTCTCATTTCTTCATTTCTGTTTTATCTCTCTCAGACGCAGTACCTGTCATGCGTCTAACACATGCCATCTCGGTAGTAGTTGTTTTCCTTTTTCTTGAGTCTAGGGTTCGGTATTGGTAGCACAACGCTGGGATGAAGATTGTATTGTAGAGTGCCCGTTTTGCCTCTAGAGTTATTTCTTTATTGACCAATACTGGTGATAGCTGTCCAACGATGTATGTAAAGATTTGACCGCATGAACTTACTGTCCGGTAAACAGCTACCATGACAGGTCAGGTCATGAAGTAATCGTTGTTTTGAGAGTTAGAGATGTCACAGCTGCCCATAGTGTATGATGGTCACAAACAGTTTGTTTTTGACAATTTTGAGACTGAAGTCATGGAACGGTCAAGTCTTGGACATAAGTTGAACTTTGAGTCACAGTTCTGAGATGATAATTTGGCGGTGGAATAACAGTTGTGAGATTTGATTGGCTCAAAGGGTTGCAAATTGTCACTTTGCCACAATTTCATTGGCTGGAGAAATTCCACACGCCAAGTGAGGTTTAGGTATTTAAACTTCAAGACAGTAGTTTTTAGATAAGAAGAACTAGAATTTTGGCTGTTAAGAAAGAACCGAAGTTGAGTCAGTTAGTTAGGCTCGAAAGATTCAAGATCTTGAAGAAGTGTAGTCAGAGAAAGTTAGAACCAGGACAGAAAGTTAGTTAGGAAGTTAAGTCAGGAATTAGAAAAGTAGAAGAGAAGTTAGTTAGGAAGTTAAGTCAGGAATTAGAAAAGTAGAAGAGAAGTTAGTTAGGAAGTTAAGTCAGGAATTAGTAAAGTTGAAGAGAAGTTAGTTAGGAAGTTAAGCCAGGAATTAGGAAAGTAGAAGAGAAGTTAGTTTGGAATCTTTAAGTTGTAGTTTTAAGTCAGTTGAGAAGTTATTAAGTAAGTTGAAGAGAGTAGTAAGGATAGAATGGAATATGAACATTAGGTGGAAGGTTCACAGTGCATCTGCGTGCTGCTGAGATATTTACTGGAGTTGGCCAGTTTATAACGTGGAGCGGGTTCTGGTCCGTGCGACTGAGTAAGTGCACGTGAGTCTAGACCATCCAAAGCATCGACGTTCAGTGACGTTCATCTATGACGACGGTAAGTATTCAGATGCAGCCCAAGCGACATCATCGAAGAAGGAAAACACGACGGGGCAAGAGGGGTGGCATTAAACTGACAAAGTGTGAGAGGCTAGGCCTAAAGTATGTGCGCGTTACTTATTGGAATTGTGGGTCCATTAATCAACGACGGCTCATTCTTGATAAGCTACTGTGCGGCGCCGATATAATGGTTTTGCAAGAAACTCTTCTTGGTGACAGGACAGTAAGTACTCCTGGCTTTCATTGTTTCTACAATAGGCGGCACCTTGGGCAGGCCATCCTTGTGCGCAACAATATGGTGGTAGCTGAGGTTGATATGTCTGCGTGGGACAATGCAGAATTGCAGGTACATGCGGTTAGGGTGCAGACCTCAGTTCATTTCGTGATTGTTAATGTATACGCCTGTAATGGGAAGGTGAACACACAACAATGGCAGAATCTCTTCGAGTTCGATGAAGAGAACGTCATTTTCTGCGGAGACGTTAATGCTAGAGGAGACCAGTGGGGTAACGTCATAACCAACAAGCAGGGAGAAGACCTAGAGAACGCACTGGTGTCGGTCGATTTAGTGTGCTTGAATGATGGAAGGGCAACACGAATGGCCACTCGAACAGGGGACTCTGATAGTGTCATATACCTGGCGCTGGTGTCTTCCACCTTCGCACCGGTTTGCAGGTGGAGTGCACTGGGGTTCCAAGGAAGTGATCACTATCCATGTGTCCTGTTAATTAAGAAAAGCAGAAATAAAAGCCAGAGAAGAAAGCTCCACACATTCAACTACGAGAAAACAGACCAGGGCGTCATTAGCAAAATCAGACATAGGAAACAGAGCGCCCCTCGTAGGAGGCAGGAGAGATAGACGCAGCCACCCTGGTGGAACGTAGATGTCGAGGAAGCTTGGCGGAGCAAGAGACAAACTGTCAAGACATGGCAGAAAGCCAGAAGGTATGGTAGAACACAACCTAAGCTCTTGAAGCGTCTGAAAGTAGAGGTCGACCAAAAAATGATGCACTTTAAACTATGCGCTAAGCAGGCTAAGGATGCCAAATGAGATGACTTCTGTAAAAAAGTGTGCTCAGAAAAATCGCTCGCCACATTCTGGCGTCTTCATCAGTGCATGAATGGCACACCACGACACAGAGGCATACCAGACTTTCAGAGCACAGGCCGTATATGGCACAAATCTGATAAGAGCAAAGGGAAGGCCCTGCTTGCCCGCTACAGTGAACAGACGGACCAAAGAAATGAGGCTGTAAGAATCAGGTTACGGGGATCGCTGTCAAAATTGTGTAAGGATGTAGGGCTGGAAGAAGATCTCACAATCACAACCGATACCATTCGCACGACACTTAAAAGGTCACACGACACTGCTCCTGGTCCAGATGGTGTTCGGTACGATGACATAGGCGATTTAGCTGACGACGACTTGTCAAAACTGGCCAATGAGTTTAATGCCAGCATTCGGAGTGGCCAGATTAAGGAAGAGTGGCTACACAGCTACTTGCTACCGAAGCCAAACAAGGACCATTCTTAGATCAGTGCCTACAGAATCATCACAATGCAGAACACTGCGGGCAAGCTGCTGGAGAAAATAGTTGCCCGTGTCCTCACCAGTCACCTTAAACAGAAACGCGCATTTCCACCCACACTCGGAGGTTATAGATATAAGAAAGAGACATGGCTCAATGCGGCAGTCTTTGCTTATGACGTCTTCGAAGGCTTCCCCAGACGAGAGGAGACATGTGCTGCTGCTATAGATCTGGAGGATGCATACAACAGGGTACCATTTGAATACCTCATGCATATGCTCTTCAAACATGGCGATGCATCCCTTCCTCATTAGATGGATCGCCGCGCACTGTTTCAGAGGAAGGTGATACTCAGATGTGGAAGTTGGTCTTCCGAGCCAACATCCATTTGTCCAGGGCTGCCACAAGACTCACCATTGTCACCAGTTCTATTTAACGTGTACACAATAACGATCACGGAACAACAGCTGAATGGGAGGGGAAGAACTATGATTTTTGCTGATGATATTCTGGTGTATCGAAAGGAAAAGAGACAGACGGGGAATCGCCTCCACAATGCAAGACGAACTCGATAGCATTTCTTCCTGGTGTGGGGTTTCAGGTGCCTTGGTTAATCCTAATAAAGCATCAGTTTCATGGTTCCCCCTTAACAATCATATCGTTAATACGACCACACCGGTAGTACGAATGGGAGCTGATGAGGTGACCAGGGACAAGTTTATGACATACCTCGGAATTAAGTTTGATCGCAGCCTGTGTTTTCGGGACCACGTCGACCATGTGATAACAAAATCCCGCAAAGGATTAGCCGCATTGAAGGTCATGGTAGCTGCCAACATCGAGCAGAGGCTACTTACTCTTGTGTTCTAGGGATTAGTCCTTGCACCAATCGAGTATGCCCTGGTCATTCTTACTGTCAGTACGACTCAAATTGATAGGCTGGAGAAAATACAGAATGGGGCCATGCGCATTATCCTGGGATGTACGAGGGACACTCCCTGTGTAGCAATGAGGTATATTCTTGACTTTCCAACCATGGATGACAGAATCAAGATCTGGAGAGCACGAGCATACCTGAAGATTAGTACAGATACAGAGCATCAATTGCACCACGTGCTCAACACAGAGAAAGGTGCCAGGCTAAAAAGAGGCAAATCATGGGTGGGCCGAGCAGAAGACATCATCAAACAGGTCTGTGGGCTTACCAATATCAACGTTGGTGAGTTGTGGATACCGGTGCCTACGTCATTCAAGGGGACTTTCTCGTGTATTGTCACACTCGACAGGAAAAGTAGGGAACAGAACCCGGTCGTGGTTAATGCTGAGGTCAACGGTCTTATCTGCGAAAACACCGATGAGAAAGATGCAGTCATCTATACAGACGGATCTGTAAGACGACACGAAAGAAGTGCATGGGCATTTACAGCACGCTCGGTATGCAGAATTGTCAAGGAAGACAGTGGTGCATACGTCATTACCACGAGTAGCATGACAATGGAGGCGATGGCAGTGACCAAGGCATTCAAATGGTTAGAGTCACAAGACTACATCCACGCATGTATACTGAGTGATTCGATGAGCATGATAAAAAAAAAGTGGAGGCGGGCTCTATACGCATGCAATAGGTAGAGTCGTTGCAGAAATCCAAAATACGTAAGGTCACCTTTGTCTATGTCCCTGGACATGCGGGAGTGCGTGGAAATGAAAGAGCGGACAGGTTGGCTAGCTGCGCTGTCGTTGAGGACGGGCAACCAATGGATCGGGCGGACATCATCAATGCCCTCCGAGATGTGGGAAGAGCACAGGATTTCAACAAACACAGATCCACGTCACTTCTTCGGATGATGGAAATGGGAGTTGAGTTGGGCACAGCCAGAAATGAGACACTTAGTGGCCATGTAAGAAGACTTATCAACCAACATAGAACTGGAGTCGTCAGTTGCTGGACACTGAGGGAATTGCTGAGGAGGGGATCTGAGCACCTATGGACATGTTCGGAGTGCAATGATGATGACCCGCAAATAACTCAATAACTCAATATGAACATTAGTTGAGCAGTAGACAGTAGACAGAACAAGTAAAAAATGAACACATGAACTTTGTTGTGAAAGCGTATTGAGAGATTTCAAGCTGTGCTGCATATAGTTCTTATAATAGTAAGTTAAGTTGATAGAGAGATTGAATGTTACATGTTACACAAAGATAAGCACTTGTGGACAAATCATATCCACCGGCGATTGCCTACGAGATGTCCAGAATTAAGAACATTAATTCAAAAAGTGTATTCACTATATATTATATCACGTGCCAAGAATTATTAGAAGTCAATAAAGAATGATTATGATTTATGTCTACTGAAAATAATCTGTCATGATTAACGGTGTGAACAATGTGACGTGTTGACAATGAACAATGATATACAAAATAATAATATAAAGATAAAATAGTTACAAGTCTTTAACACAGCGAAGACGATGGCGCTGGATATGACTCACACAGCGGAAGCCAACTGAGAGTAATACACAACAGGCCCTTTTTTGGAATCCCCATGGGAAAAGACAATGAGGAAGACCAAGAAATGCTTGGACAAGACAGACAGAAGCGGAGATGAAGGTGATGGGGAAGACATGGAATGATCTTAAAAGAAGCAAGAAACAGAACTACTTGGAAAGTGTTTGTTGAAGACCAATGCTCCACAGGGAGTTGAAAGGTAGAAAAAGCAGAAGAATGTTACAAATAGATTTCTGTTATGTTCTGTCGTCTTTCCTGTGTTCTATTTAAGGGTTAATAGTACGTCAGTACATCCTCTATTTTTTCTGGGAGCTCATTCGCTGATTTGTTGCTCTGTAATTGGTCTTAACCTTTTCTCTAAAACTTTGGCGTATGGCTGAAAAGGGAGATAACTCTGTATAGTTTAAAATCTCTTTTACTGCCCTTCTTTTTTCCATATTGGCATGAAGATGGCTTCACTCACATCAGGCTTTGTCCTATTGTCATGCCTTATTGAATATTGTGTGTAACATGTTTATATGGCTGCTGCTGTTATTTCTCTTGCTATGTTATCTTTCTCTGGTGCTGGATTTCTTAGTGCACGTCAAATAATGTGAATAAGTGAAATCCACGAACATAAAGCGCATACATTTGAAGCACATTCGGAAAATCTAAATCGACATTTCGTAACAAATCTCCTCTGATATACACACCCATCTCCCCAGTAACAAATCTTCTCTCATATTTACACAAATCTCCCCAGTAACAAATCTTCTCTCATATACACACCCATCTCCCCAGTAACAAATCTTCTCTCATATACACACCCATCTCTCCAGTAACAAATCTTCTCTCATATACACACCCATCTCCCCAATAACAAATCTCCGCTAATATACACACCCACCTTCCCATAACATAATATTATCAACCCGATATACAATTGTAGAGAAGCAAATAGAAGGAGTTAATGAAGCCAGCCATTAGTTCAGGATTTAACGCGCTAGAAGCTTAGATTTGGTTACTTTTAAGTCCAATTGTGTCTTTCGGCCCTATTGACATTAGTTCTATATCTAGTGGTGCATTGATGCGTGCAGCGGTTCAGTCATATAGGATCAAGGGTAAGAGCTATTATTAGAACCCGACTGTCCCGGACAGCGCTTAAGGATGTAATGAGCAAACATAGCACTCTAATTAGAGATCAAAATTGAGGTGGGGAAGCAAAGTAAAAAATCGAGTAAATGAAATAATTTTGGAGAAAAAGGCTGGCTTAAAATGATAGACAGAGAACGGGAAAACCTGACAGGAAGTAAGATGTAAGGAAAACAAAATAAAAAATAGAAAAGTAAGGGAGAGAGAAAGAGATAATAAAACAAATTTAAAAAATAAAGCCTGAGACAATGTAAGGAATTGCTAGAGAGAATGCATTGAAAGAACAGAAGGAGGAGGAAAGAGAAAGAGAGAGAGAGAGAGAGACAGTGATATGAATAGGGAGACAAAGATTATAATAGACAAAGAAAGTCTGAAACACGAATATTTAATAGTGAGAGAAAGAAAAACTCAGGGAGAAATAAGGAGAGGGAGAGAGATGGAGAGGGAGGGAGACGGAGAGAAAGAGTGAGAGAGGATGCGAGGGAGAGGAAGAGAAAAAGTGATTGAGAAAGAAACATTTATGAAACACAACGAGTTTTGAGATAAATATATACATCCTTGTGTGCATGTGTGTGTGTGTGTGTGTGTGTGTTTGTGTTTGTGATGATGGAGAGAGAGAGAGAGAGAGAGAGAGAGAGAGGGGAAAGAGGAGGGGTAGGAGATAGTGTTTTGAGAAAAAGATACAGGAAAACAGTAAGATATATATATATCTTGGCCCATTATGTAGTAAACATCGCATTGTTACAGAACAAATAGAATAAAATGATAAATTGGAGATAACAGAGTGGGCGATCATATAGCGATGATAAATAGAAAAGCAACACGTTAAAGAAGAAAGCTAAACACGTGACGGAAATATTCCATACATTTATGAACCTGGGCTATTTCTTCTGAGTGAGAAATAAAACTCAATGCAACAGAATAGAAGTCAAAAGAGAGTTAAAAGAAATAGATTAAGAGCAGATCAAAGAACATGAGCACATTGGCCCTGGAAAATGCACCCGAAGTTGGGGTGTTAATTGGCAGAAATGTTGACGGTAAATTAACGCACGTCACATTTTATCGGGGCGCAGTCGATATATTATCCAGGACCGTAGTAAGCCAGCACCGAGCGTAGGAATTACAAGGATGAAGAAAGAATCAGGATTTATGAGGTTATTTTCGTGAATGTCTTGACATACACCATATGTTGGACGACGCTCACATAGGCCATACAGGTCACAGGCAGGATGTAGTCTTCTTCGCCTTTGCCTGACGACAGTTTCACTTCGTCCGGGGTTTGAGAGGTGCTAAACAGTTGCAATTCTGTTGTATTGTGTTTCACAGCTAGTTGCGATATTTGCGACCAAACATATCCGATTTCAGCAAGATATTATTCGGTAGATGGTTACATTTGCCTTCCTTATTCCATCTCTGTGTCCTCGCTTGGTCAGACTGCACCGATGTCAGAGATCCGCTCTAGAGAAGTAAGATCTTCATCTCGTTCACTAAAACTTCAGCAGTTACCAGTCGCTGACCTCTTTCAACACACGAGCTGTGAGTCCAGAAAAGTGTGTAGTGTGTTTGTGTGATGTGTTTATATGTGTGGTTCGTGTGTTTATGGGTTGGTGGTGATATGTGTGTGTGGACTTCCGTTGTAAAGATGGTGGATCTATGTCACGTTCTCTCGATCGCTGCAGAAAGTGCATTCGGGATCTGGTTAATTTCAGTTCTCCATTGCACTTTTCTGCTTTAAAGTAAAAATGATGATCTACTTATTACGTCGCTAAAGCGAAGTCGTACACCGGCAACTGTCCCTTTTTGACAAATCAAGTGTTATGAATGAGACCTTCCACCGTCTAGACTTAATCTGCGCTTTACGTCACACTGGTGCTGTTCATAACCGTTGTTGGAATTCCTTGACACAAGTTATTTCCATGTTACTTATCAATGTAAACTATTTCGTCAGCCGCAGTTTTATCTCTTTAGGAAGTTGCACCATGTTTTGTTCGTCGTAGGCTGCTTTCACTAGAGTAATCAGGAATCTAAAGGGATCAAAAATGTTGTGAGTACGACATTTTTGTGTGCTACGTCATCGTAATGGCTCATTGTACATCCCTAGACCGACCGTACGCTAATCTTACAGTCTGTTGTTTGATGTGCAACGGGGATAATCTGACGATGAACTGTGTGTCTGTATGTTCGGAATTGGAGTCAACAATGATGTATCATTGCTAACATCATCAAGCGCTATACATTTTTTAAAATAACAAAGATCATCATTTTCAAGAGGACGTGAACTCCCGGTATATGGTGGATAGGCGACGGGAACAATTGAAGGCTATGCATGAAAAGTGTTCCTTTTTGCAGTGTCCTCATATTCCAAGTCCGGCTTGTTGCAGGAGCTACTGAGTTAAGTGCTCTGTGCACACCGTGAGCTGTGTGTTTCATCCGTTTTGATCATATTTTGATATTCCAATTGTTTACGATGAATGACGATATCGTATGACAGGGAACAGTTGGATGTGTTCACTTTCTGCGTCGTTTCGCCTTATGTTTTTTGGCGTGTGCTGAGACTGCTACGATGGAGACTACAGTTGCCTTTCTTTGTTTGGGAGATGAGATGTTAATTCGGATGAATACGCTGGCGCGGGCGGTTGATCAATTATGGATTTTAATTCGTTTGCAGTGATACCGGGGCATTCCATAACCAAATGTGTGTGTGTGTGTTTGGTAAAATAGGGCAGTGACAATGGTACTTCGTAAACTTGTCTACTGAAGACATAAGGTCGTATTCGATCCGCATCGACAGCGTATATGTTGGTGGCTCTGAACTGTCTCCTGGCCTATGTTGGTGGCTCTGAACTGTCTCCTGGTCTATGTTGGTGGCTCTGAACTGTCTTCTGGTCTATGTTGGTGGCTCTGAACTGTCTCCTGGTCTATGTTGGTGGCTCTGAACTGTCTCCTGGTCTATGTTGGTGGCTCTGAACTGTCTCCTGGTCTATGTTGGTGGCTCTGAACTGTCTCCTGGTCTATGTTGGTGGCTCTGAACTGTCTCCTGGTCTATGTTGGTGGCTCTAAACTGTCTTCTGGTCTATGTTGGTGGCTCTGAACTGTCTCCTGGTCTATGTTGGTGGCTCTGAACTGTCTCCTGGTCTATGTTGGTGGCTCTGAACTGTCTCCTGGTCTATGTTGGTGGCTCTGAACTGTCTCCTGGTCTATGTTGGTGGCTCTGAACTGTCTTCTGGTCTATGTTGGTGGCTCTGAACTGTCTCCTGGTCTATGTTGGTGGCTCTGAACTGTCTTCTGGTCTATGTTGGTGGCTCTGAACTGTCTTCTGGTCTATGTTGGTGGCTCTGAACTGTCTCCTGGTCTATGTTGGTGGCTCTGAACTGTCTCCTGGTCTATGTTGGTGGCTCTGAACTGTCTTCTGGTCTATGTTGGTGGCTCTGAACTGTCTCCTGGTCTATGTTGGTGGCTCTGAACTGTCTCCTGGTCTATGTTGGTGGCTCTGAACTGTCTCCTGGTCTATGTTGGTGGCTCTGAACTGTCTTCTGGTCTATGTTGGTGGCTCTGAACTGTCTTCTGGTATATGTTGGTGGCTCTGAACTGTCTTCTGGTCTATGTTGGTGGCTCTGAACTGTCTCCTGGTCTATGTTGGTGGCTCTGAACTGTCTCCTGGTCTATGTTGGTGGCTCTGAACTGTCTCCTGGTCTATGTTGGTGGCTCTGAACTGTCTTCTGGTCTATGTTGGTGGCTCTGAACTGTCTCCTGGTCTATGTTGGTGGCTCTGAACTGTCTTCTGGTCTATGTTGGTGGCTCTGAACTGTCTCCTGGTCTATGTTGGTGGCTCTGAACTGTCTCCTGGTCTATGTTGGTGGCTCTGAACTGTCTCCTGGTCTATGTTGGTGGCTCTGAACTGTCTCCTGGTCTATGTTGGTGGCTCTGAACTGTCTCCTGGTCTATGTTGGTGGCTCTGAACTGTCTCCTGGTCTATGTTGGTGGCTCTGAACTGTCTTCTGGTCTATGTTGGTGGCTCTGAACTGTCTCCTGGTCTATGTTGGTGGCTCTGAACTGTCTCCTGGTCTATGTTGGTGGCTCTGAACTGTCTCCTGGTCTATGTTGGTGGCTCTGAACTGTCTCCTGGTCTATGTTGGTGGCTCTGAACTGTCTCCTGGTCTATGTTGGTGGCTCTGAACTGTCTTCTGGTCTATGTTGGTGGCTCTGAACTGTCTTCTGGTCTATGTTGGTGGCTCTGAACTGTCTCCTGGTCTATGTTGGTGGCTCTGAACTGTCTCCTGGTCTATGTTGGTGGCTCTGAACTGTCTTCTGGTCTATGTTGGTGGCTCTGAACTGTCTTCTGGTCTATGTTGGTGGCTCTGAACTGTCTTCTGGTCTATGTTGGTGGCTCTGAACTGTCTCCTGGTCTATGTTGGTGGCTCTGAACTGTCTTCTGGTCTATGTTGGTGGCTCTGAACTGTCTTCTGGTCTATGTTGGTGGCTCTGAACTGTCTTCTGGTCTATGTTGGTGGCTCTGAACTGTCTTCTGGTCTATGTTGGTGGCTCTGAACTGTCTCCTGGTCTATGTTGGTGGCTCTGAACTGTCTTCTGGTCTATGTTGGTGGCTCTGAACTGTCTTCTGGTCTATGTTGGTGGCTCTGAACTGTCTCCTGGTCTATGTTGGTGGCTCTGAACTGTCTTCTGGTCTATGTTGGTGGCTCTGAACTGTCTCCTGGTCTATGTTGGTGGCTTTGAACTGTCTCCTGGCCTATGTTGGTGGCTCTGAACTGTCTCCTGGTCTATGTTGGTGGCTCTGAACTGTCTCCTGGTCTATGTTGGTGGCTCTGAACTGTCTCCTGGTCTATGTTGGTGGCTCTGAACTGTCTCCTGGTCTATGTTGGTGGCTCTGAACTGTCTTCTGGTCTATGTTGGTGGCTTTGAACTGTCTCCTGGCCTATTCCTTCAACTTTGGTATCCACTTGTAAGTTTTGAGTATTAACTTTGTTTATGATCATAGTTTTAGTCTTTTTGATATTCATATCAAATCCATATTTGTTGCTTGTCATGTTTATTTCATTAAGTAATTGTTGTAGATCTCTAGGATTTTCTGCAAACAATACAGTGTCATCAGCATTTCTTAAGTTATTGATTATCTTTCCATTAATGTTTAGGCCTGGCATCTCTATGATGTTTTTAAAGATTTGCTCAGTGTATAGATTGAACAAGCTTGGTGATAGGATGCATCCTTGTTTTACTCCTCTTTTTTTTATATCAATGGGTGTAGAGTTTTCTTTGTTATAATTTATTATTGCTGATTGCTCCCAGTATACATTACATAATAAGCCTTTTTATATGCCTATATATGTATATTTAAATATATGCATCATGTGCCATACCGGTTGGCGTAGGCGATCATGTTCTTCCACAATCTTCTATCCACCGTAAAAAAAAAATAAATTAAAGTACCCCCGTCACTCCATGTGGCGTATAGGGAATATGGTATTAGGGACCATATATTTTACAGACCTCCGGCACATGATTTTTGGGGTAATGTGGTCGGTATTACGCCCGTGCCGCTTTACTTTCTCAGAAAAAAATCCGGTACCCATTAAAGCTGGGCGAACCCGGAAGCCGTCGATTGGGATTGAACCCTATCTCTTGTCCTTTGTAGTCCAGTTCTCTAACCACTGAGCTATCGCAGCTCCCTCTATCCACCGCGCATAGTATCAATTCTGTTGTTGACTGTTTTCCATGCCATGACCCCAAGCTGATTTAGTATTTTCTCTCTTTGTCGTCCGCGATCTCTCTTTCCTGTATTTTGCCAGTTGTAACCAAGTATTCCAACATTCCTATTCTCATGATGTGCCAGAATAATGTTTAATGTTTTGTTTCTGATCCACTTGAAGGAGGCACCTTTTGTGTTGACTCTTTGAGAATTTCCTTCTTTTTTAATATAAAAAATAACGCTTCCCAAATTTGGATATGTCGGGTCGAAAGACTGTCATTTTCTTGACTATGTAGACAAATACTTCCCCGTCCGCTATGTTTACTTCCTAGTTTAGGTGTGTGATCGCTGTCATTAGTTGTCATCTGTTTATTTTTATTTGTGTTAATCTCAAGTACAATAATCCTAGCTTAAGGTTGTGAGTCGGACTGACACTGACGCCAAATGTTTGCCGTACTGACACTGGCGCCACATGTTTGCCGTACTGACACTGGCGCCACATGTTTGCCGTACTGACACTGGCGCCACATGTTTGCCGTACTGACACTGATGCCACATGTTTGAGTACTGACACTGACGCCACATGTTTGCCGTACTGACACTGATGCCACATGTTTGCCGTACTGACACTGATGCCACATGTTTGCCGTACTGACACTGGCGCCACATGTTTGCCGTACTGACACTGATGCCACATGTTTGCCGTACTGACACTGACGCCACATGTTTGCCGTACTGACACTGATGCCACATGTTTGAGTACTGACACTGACGCCACATGTTTGCCGTACTGACACTGATGCCACATGTTTGCCGTACTGACACTGATGCCACATGTTTGCCGTACTGACACTGATGCCACATGTTTGCCGTACTGACACTGATGCCACATGTTTGCCGTACTGACACTGATGCCACATGTTTGCTGTACTGACACTGACGCCACATGTTTGCCGTACTGACACGGATGCCCAATGTTTGCCGTACTGACACTGACGCCACATTTTTGCCGCATTGACGCAACATGCTTGCCGTACTGACACTGACGTCACGTGTTTGCCGCACTGACACTAATGCCCAATGTTTGCCGTTCTGACACTGACGCTACATGTTTGCTGTACTGACACTGACGCCCAATGTTTGCCGCGCGCTGACAGTAGCAAGTCCCTTCAGACTTCAATGTTCTAGCCAAGAGTACAAGAGAAGTTAGAAATAAACCTACGCCGTGACTTCAACATGAAACAAAGTGAAGTTAGAAGTAAACATACGCCGTGACTTCAACATGAAACAAAGAGAAGTTAGAAGTAAACATACGCCGTGACTTCAACATGAAACAAAGTGAAGTTAGAAGTAAACATACGCCGTGATTTCAACATGAAACAAAGAGAAGTTAGAAGTAAACATACGCCGTGACTTCAACATGAAACAAAGTGAAGTTAGAAGTAAACATACGCCTTGACTTCAACATGAAACAAAGAGAAGTTAGAAGTAAACATACGCCGTGACTTCAACATGAAACAAAGTGAAGTTAGAAGTAAACATACGCCGTGACTTCAACATGAAACAAAGTGAAGTTAGAAGTAAACCTACGTCGTGACTTCAACGTGAAACAAAGAGAAGTTAGAACTAAACCTACGTCGTGACTTCAACATGAAACAAAGTGAAGTTAGAACTAAACCAACGCCGTGACTTCAACATGAAACAAAGTGAAGTTAGAAGTAAACATACGCCGTGACTTCAACGTGAAACAAAGAGAAGTTAGAAGTAAACCTACGTCGTGACTTCAACATGAAACAAAGAGAAGTTAGAAGTAAACCTACGTCGTGACTTCAACATGAAACAAAGTGAAGTTAGAACTAAACCAACGCCGTGACTTCAACATGAAACAAAGAGAAGTTAGAAGTAAACCAACGCCGTGACTTCAACATGAAACAAATAGAAACCATCAACCAAACAAAGCATCCAATTCCATGTTACATGAAATCTGGTACGATGAGATTTCATATTTCATTATGCTCTTATTTATTTACTCTTGGCTTAACCATTATTTCATTTTACTTTATTTCACTCCGCACCTTCCCAAATTCCCGTCAACAAAGCCATATTCCCGTATTTTCCAGTAAAATTCTCCACCCAGTTCCAGCACATACGCCCGCCATATTCCATGTTGCGCTCACATTCCGCGGACATTATTAAATGACGTATTCAACATGGCGGGTTTTATCGCGAGAGATGGCTTTGAGAGTCGTAAACACTGAAGCAGGAGAGCTCAGCTAGAGGGCAACAACTGGCGTCTAGGGTGCGTTTGGTTGCACCGGAACGACTGTTCGTGTTTAGCAGCAGATATTTAAATTACGCCACAGACATTCACGGTAGTATGTTAGTAAAAGCTCACAAAACGATGCATGTAACGAACAAGCATAACTGGGATAGTCTTCAATACAAAATGTCTAAACGTTGAGTTTTACCAGAAATTTCCCAATTGTGTACAGGTCGTGGATTTCCCAAGTCTGGCTCACACGGTGCACATCCACCGCCACCATTCTTTGTTGTTGTTGTTGTTCTTGTTGTTGTTGTTAGGAACATCATCACTGCACACATAATTAACCCATATGTGCTCCGATACCCACCTCGAGAAAATCAGAAGAGAACTCTGGCCCACGTGCACGAACTCCGTACCACGGTGTGAGTAGGTTCCTGCTGACAATTTGGCCCGGGAAGCGGCCATATTTATGACCTACTCTTTTCTATTATAACTGCCAATGGTTCTTTAACGTGTGAGAATGCACACGGGATTTCCTTTTTATTGCCGTTATCCGAGAAGGCTAGACATCGAATATCATTACCCAAGAGATCAGAGGAGGGTTATGTCATAAAGAAACCACAGATTAATTTTTTTCAAAAATTCGTCACCGCTTCTGGTGGGATTTGAACCCGGCTCCTTCCTGTCCTGACGCCGATGTCGTGGTAGCTCTAGCCAGACCCATCGAACATTGTTTACCATCTTGTACCAGGTAGGTCTTTCTTTAAAGTGTTGTCTCCAGTCGTCTCGAGCAGGACATCACTAACGGTAGTTTCTTTAAAGTGTTGTCTCCAGTCGTCTCGAGCAGGACATCACTAACGGTAGTTTCTTTAAAGTGTTGTCTCCAGTCGTCTCGAGCAGGACATCACTAACGGTAGTTTCTTTAAAGTGTTGTCTCCAGTCGTCTCGAGCAGGACATCACTAACGGTAGTTTCTTTAAAGTGTTGTCTCCAGTCGTCTCGAGCAGGACATCGCTAACAGTAGTTTCTTTAAAGTGTTGTCTCCAGTCGTCTCGAGCAGGACATCACTAACGGTAGTTTCTTTAAAGTGTTGTCTCCAGTCGTCTCGAGCAGGACATCACTAACAGTAGTTTCTTTATCTCATTGATATGGAGTTACCCATCCATCAACACATCTAGTCTGTTATTCCTGCCTGCATTTCCTCTTTTGTCGCATTATTTTCAATGGAAAGACCTCCTCTGCTCTAGTGTCTTCCGGTTGTGGTTGATCCCATCCCGATTGGTTGCACGGAGAGCTGCTCTTCAAAGACTTGTTTTATTTAGTCACATAAGTGAGAGTATTTTATTTAGTCACACAGACGTGAGTGTTTCATTTAGTCACACAAACTAGAGCGTTTTATTTAGTCACACAGACGTGAATGTTTTATTTAGTCACACAAACTAGAGCGTTTTATTTAGTCACACAGACGTGAATGTTTTATTTAGTCACACAAACTAGAGCGTTTTATTTAGTCACACAATGACGTGAGTGTTTTATTTAGTCCCACAGACGTGAGTGTTTTATTTAGTCACACAAACGAGTGTTTTATTTAGTCCCACAGACGTGAGCGTTTTATTTAGTCACACAATGACGTGAATGTTTTATTGAGTCACACAATGACGTGAGTGTTTTATTTAGTCACACAATGACGTGAGTGTTTTATTTAGTCACACAATGACGTGAGTGTTTTATTGAGTCACACAATGACGTGAGTGTTTTATTTAGTCACACAATGACGTGAGTGTTTTATTGAGTCACACAATGACGTGAGTGTTTTATTGAGTCACACAATGACGTGAGTGTTTTTCTCAAGCTGAAATGATAAGAAAGTTGACAACCTTGACTGATCACTATAACAGACCTCAGTTAACCTTCATTATTAAGAGAAATGGCGCTCTCAACGAAAGTTAATACTAACAACATAACACTCTTTGACATTGTGCCCTCTCTATCTATCTCTCTCTCTTTGTATGTCCCCTTCTCCCCGTTCGACACGCGGTTATCGTCATCATTATCGAATTTGTCCGTGTGGGAGCTTGACTCTCATGCCGGCTGCTCTGAAATGTTCTCTTTATTATTGATTTCTTTTCTTCCCGAGCTGGCCAGCTTCTGCAGCAGTCAATCCCAGTTCATCTGTGATATCGGGGACTGATTGGTCTCGAGGCAAGACGCCGGCCTGGAGACAGAGAGGTTGTGGGTTCAAACCCCGGCTGCACCAGTTGTGATTTTCATTTATGATTTCTCTCTACGGTAATCACCCCTGGTCTCAGCAGCGACGCCTGGCTTGAAACGTCAATTACTCATCGACGGAAAAAATCTGGGCACCTCCGAATACGGAGTTATCTGCCTGTGCGGCGAGGGACCCCTGTGCACATGGCTGCCAGGGAAAAACGGATGAACACGCAAAAATTCATTTCCTAGTCTCTAGGGATTTCTTCAGAGGTAAAAGCTGGCGAACGAAATAAAAAATCTGTGATACCTTTCACCCACTTTCCTTGATGTCTTCTTAGTTGTTGGTCTTGCTATATTGTTTCCCAACCGGTCAAGATGAAGCTCACAGTCTTCCTCAACTCATCGGGGCGTCCACACAGTTTCCATTCCATCTCACTGTTGTTGGGCTAAGTTCAAGGACAATGTTCTCAACGAGTGTTACGCCCCTGAAAAGGTGTATACACTGGCTACTGTATAGTACTCAGTAAACTGGCTACTTTATGGTACTCAGTACACTGGCTACTGTATGGTACCCAGTAAACTGGCTACTTTATGGTACTCAGTACACTGGCTACTGTATGGTACCCAGTAATCTGGCTACTGTATGACACTCACTACACAGGCTACTGTAAGGTACCCAGTAAACTGGCTACTGTATGACACTCACTACACAGGCTACTGTAAGGTACCCAGTAAACTGGCTACTGTATGACACTCACTACACAGGCTACTGTAAGGTACCCAGTAAACTGGCTACTGTATGACACTCACTACACAGGCTGCTGTAAGGTACCCAGTAAACTGGCTACTGTATGACACTCAGTACACTGGATACTCTATGGTACTCAGTAAACTAGGCCGCGATATCTCAGTGGTTAGTGAACTGGACTACAAAGGACAAGGGGTAGGGTTTGATTCCAACCGATGGCTTCCGGGTTCACCCAGCCTTAAATGGGTACCGGATTTTTTTTTCTGGGAAAGTAAAGTAGCACGGGCGTAATACCGACCACATTACCCCAAAAATCATGTGCTGAAGGTCTGTAAAATATAGAGTCACTAACACCATATTTCCCTATAAGCCACTTGGCGTGACGGGGGCACTTTACTTTTTTTTTTACTCAGTAAACTGGCTACTGTATGACACTCAGTAAATTGGCTACTGTATGACACTCAGTAAACTGACTACTGTACTGTACATCTTCTTCATCAATATGGACATCATCATCTTATTCTTCTACTCCTTCATCCTACAATGTGTTCAGACTGTTGCACACCAGAAACGTAGACCACCAAAAACTTCTAGCGGTCATTAAGACCTAGAGTGACACCGGGGAGCGATTGCCCGTGGTCCGTCCCACTATCAGTCTCTAAAGAACCACAGCATTTCTCCACTCATTTTAATTTTAAGCAGCCCAAGATGTCTGGGATCACCCGCCATGTAAGCGGTCAGCGACTCATAGCTGAATGTTTGAGTCAGAATCTAAGCTGGCATTCAATTCCTCTTCACTTTATTCTCCCCGTACAGAAGCCTTTTATCAAAGCAACGGAAGAGATGCCAGAACCTAAAATTATTCAAGGTTCAAAGAATCAATCTACATATTGATATTTATCTAACATATAACGTATTATATATGAAGTTTTAGATAATTAAACAAGGTTTTCATCGATACCAATATGATACAAGATATGTAAAAAGAATAGTGTATAAAGAAGGTCCACACTAATAAAATTGAGAGTGACGCACTATGCGGCGAAACGTAGGGAAAGAGTTAGTCTAACTAAACGACTAGCGATCGAAGAGGGAAGACATTCCAGTACTCAACCGTGCTGAAGATGGGTGAGATGTGATTTCTCAGAAGAAAGTTGAGAGCTCCCTGGACAGCTAAAAAGACCAACGAGGACATTCTCAAAGAGGTCAGCACAAAAATGGAGCTCATAAAAATATCAGAAAGAAACAATCAACATTTTTCGCGCACATCAAGAGAAGAGGAAAATTGGAATACTTGGTTACAGCTGACAAAATGCAGGGAAAAGAGATCGCGGACGACAGGGCAGAAAGATACTAGAGAGCTTGGTGTCATGGCATTTAAAACAGTATACAAAGAATTGATGCGATGTATTGTGGGTAGAAAATTGTGGAAGGACACGATCGCCTACGCCAATCACTATGATACATGATGATGATAATGATGATAATGATGATGATAATGGTGGTGGGTGTGTTGGGCTGAAAGGTTCAATACCAGAGCTTGCCGTCTATTTTCTTTAGTTCGCATGAAATATTGTCTTTATCTGCAATGTCGTTTCTTGTATAAATTTCAATTTTTTCTTTTTAATTCTTGCAGTGGCCCATATTGGTTTGTCTGTAGTGTTGTATCTATGGACCAGTGGGTTTTCCTCAGCCTTTTATGTTCAGTGCAGTCTTGAAGTTTGTGTTCAATAGTCTGGGGTGTCTGTCGACGTGTACAAAAGGCTGAGGTACCACAGGTTGCTGTAAAGTATGTCCCAATTCATCAATGATCACCTAATGTCTTTATAGTTGGATGGCAAGGTCAGTGGCGTTGTCATGTGGATGCAGCAGCAGGAGACGAACTTCTGATGATCAGATTGCTTCCTGTTGCAAAATTCTGTATAATTTCACTGCATTATTACTATTAGCAGAATGAGTCAATCCATTCTTCAACTAAATACAATAATATGGCCAGGTCGAAAGACACAGCGGGCTAGAAAGAACAATAATGGAGGGCGTGGTTCCTGGGCATCAGGGGAAGACCAAGAAGGAGGTGATTTCGAGAAATCAAGACATTGAACATGACAACAGGAGAAGTGATACAGCTAGAGACAGAGATTCTTTCAGACGGGCAGTGGTGAATGCAACATTCTGTGGGAGAGCTGGCTAGAGAAAGAGAATCTTTTAGACGGGCAGTGGTGAATGTAACGTTCTGTGGGAGATCTAGCTAGTGACAGAGATTCTTTCAGACGGGCAGTGGTGAATGCAACATTCTGTGGGAGAGCTGGCTAGAGAAAGAGAATCTTTTAGACGGGCAGTGGTGAATGTAACGTTCTGTGGGAGATCTGGCTAGAGACAGAGATTCTTTCAGACGGGAATGTGGTGAATGCAACATTCTGTGGGAGATCTAGCTAGTGACAGAGATTCTTTCAGACGGGAATGTGGTGAATGCAACATTCTGTGAGAGATCTAGCTAGTGACAGAGATTCTTTCAGACGGGCTGTGGTGAATGTAACGTTCTGTGGGAGATCTGGCTAGAGACAGAGATTCTTTTAGACGGGCTGTGGTGAATGTAACGTTCTGTGGGAGATCTGGCTAGAGACAGAGATTCTTTTAGACGGGCTGTGGTGAATATAACGTTCTGTGGGAGATCTGGCTAGAGATAGAGATTCTTTTAGACGGGCAGTGGTGAATGCAACGTTCTGTGGGAGATCTGGCTAGAGACAGAGATTCTTTTAGACGGGCTGTGGTGAATGCAACGTTCTGTGGGAGATCTGGCTAGAGATAGAGATTCTTTTAGACGGGCAGTGGTGAATGCAACGTTCTGTGGGAGATCTGGCTAGAGACAGAATCTTTTAGACGGGCTGTGGTGGATGCAACGTTCTACAAAAGACATCCTAGCTGATGATGACTCTCCAACTGAGCGAATACACAACCATTCCCTAAAGAAACACGTCACAGAAACTACAAGCAGAGCAAGTATTATTCAAACGGCATTAATTACCTATTTCTTTTTGGCGTACAGAGCTTTTCAACGAACTAACGTTACACAATGTCCTATTTGTTGCTATGAATAGGCTGTCGTTGTTATTATCCAGCTTTTTGTTCAAACTATTTTAAATACAACCGGACAAAGATGTCAGCAAACAGAATAACAAGCATTAAGTCTGGTTAATTACAAAATATATAAAATGTTTACCTAAATTTAAAGAGCCCATTAGCATATAATTTCTAGACGTTGTAAATTAGTTTAGTTTATAGAAACGTCTCGTGAAGCTCATTAGTGGGGTATAATTGAAAGTTCTAAATGAATAATTGGAGATAAAGTTAAGAATACATTGAGCTTTTTTATTGTTTCAGACGGTGACAATTGAAAAATCGGGTTTATACATTTTTTTCTTTTGTGCTTAAGTATCTTTTGATATCATAATAAGAGTTTTATAATAAATATGGTAATAACTTTACAATAATAATTTGATAATAATAATTTGTCATGGTGTTTCCTTTTTTAACATTTTGGTTATATTTTTATTTAAATTGTAATTTAGTTTTCTATTGAATTAATTTGTTTGTTGAATTCCTGTATTAAAATGATTGTCGCTGAGCTAGACATATAGAATATGATGGTGGATTGAGTTTAAACACGGTTTTAGGAGGAAACTGTGAGAAAATAATTGACAGAATATTATAATTTTTACTGAGGAATATTACAGGACCGAAACATTGGAAAGAACTGGCTCATAAACACTATTTACGGAGGAAATTTAAATATTAGCATCATGTGCCATGTTGGTTGGTGTAGACGATAATTTCCTTCCATAATTTTCTATCCCCCTTTACATCGTATCAAACCTCTTGTTCTCTGTTTTGTAAGCCATTTTAACAAGCTATCTAGTATCTTCTCTCTTTGTCGGCCGTGATCTCTCTTTCCTTGTATTGTGCCAGTTGTAACCAAGTATTCTAACTGTCTTCTTATGATGTGCCCGAAAAATATTGATTGTTTATTTCTGATGTTTTTTAGGAGCTCCCTTCTTGTGTTGACCTCTTTGAGAATGTTCTCGTTGGTCTGTTTGTCTGTCCAGGGTACTTTCAACATTCCTCTGGGAAATCCCATCACTGTGGCCTCTAATTGTCTTTTCATTTGTTCGTTACCTGTCCTCGATTCACTTCCATAGGTCTGAATTGACTAATTGATTAGCACCGATGAACTATCTTTCACACTTTTATTGACAGATTTGTTGCAAAAGACGTTTTTCAGTTTCTGAAAGGCTATTTTGGCCTGAGCTGTTCTACTTGTTATTTCTGTGGTGCATCCTCTATCTGATGTTATTATTTAAACATTATGGCCACGTCAAAAGACACAGCGGGGTGGAAAGAACAATAATGGAAGGCATTGTTCCTGGACGACGCATTAGGGATAAACTATGAAGAAGGTAGCATCAAGGCATCAAATAGACTTTGAACATGATACCAGAAGTGGGAGATCTGGCTAGAGAAAGATAATCTTTCAGACGGGCTATGATGAATACATCGTTCTGTAGGAGATCTGACTAGAAACAGAGATTCTTCTAGACCACTGTAGTGAATGCAACGTTCTGTAGGAGACCTGGCTAGAGACAGAGATTCTTCCAGACGGGCTGTGGTGAATGTAACATTCTGTGGGAGATCTGGCTAGAGACAGAGATTCTTCCAGACGGGCTGTGGTGAATGTAACATTCTGTGGGAGATCTGGCTAGAGACAGAGATTCTTCCAGACGGGATGTGGTGAATGTAACGTTCTGTAGGAGACCTGGCTAGAGACAGAGATTCTTCCAGACGGGCTGTGGTGAATGTAACATTCTGTAGGAGACCTGGCTAGAGACAGAGATTCTTCCAGACGGGCTGTGGTGAATGTAACATTCTGTGGGAGATCTGGCTAGAGACAGAGATTCTTCCAGACGGGATGTGGTGAATGTAACATTCTGTGGGAGATCTGGCTAGAGACAGAGATTCTTCCAGACGGGCTGTGGTGAATGTAACGTTCTGTTTAGAGCACGCGATCTCATGACCGAAATGAAGAAGAATCGGCAGTGACAGCTTTGGGAGATACTTTCCTTGGGCATGAGTGACGTCAGTTTAACAAACAAAAGAGAAGGTCAAGACTTGACTCCAGTCTTCTTGAAGTGATTCTAGCCATTGGGTCTGACCAAACGAGAACATTGAGATCGTGCGCCATGTTTTAGAACGTATCATTACTACAGTGGATGTATTATGTCGACAAGTGAAAGTTTAATCATTCTGATACGTAAACTACGACACGGCGCTACAATAGCGCCTTCATTCAAAGCAAACCCAAAAGGAAATCCAAGACCCGGTGTAACAATGACCAAAAATAACGCCCCCCTCCCCATTTGATGTCAGTGTGACGGCTGATATGTAATCATGACGCTGGATCAGAGCGGCCAGCAACTCATAACTAACTGTTTTCGTTAGGGTCAGTAAACAAAAACTAATGAAAATCTTGCTCTACCTCACGGGTAGTGATCATAGTCGCAGACAAACCAGTGGGACAGATGGCTTCAGGAAGGAAGGCGAATTAGATACCAAAGAATTGATTATTTTCTCTGTACCGTTTCTGGCTTTTATTGCACTTTCACATGGTAAACTCCATGTGATTACAGCCCATATCTAAGCATGTAACTCTCTGCATCACTCTCAGGGCTAGATCAGTGGTTTCATGTTTGTTCTTTTTTTGTTCTTCTTTGTTCTTGTTTCTGCTCGTCAGCTTTATATCTCAAGAAAAGTCCCGAATGACTTAACTTTCATGAATATCACTTTCTTTACATCTTTCACACAGTAGCCAGGTGCGCAGGAGGCCCTCGCCATACAAGCAAATATTCTCCGCCTTGAGAGGTACTATCATTTTTTTTTTATCTTTGAAATTTTTGACGCGTTTTTTGTGTAGATTTTTTCCTATCAATTTTGTCCTTACAGCGGCTATATTTGGCCTATTTTTTTTTTCGATTGCCAACAGCCAAGGGTTTATTAACATGCGCAAAGTGCACATTAGGTGCTCTTCTTTTTTCTGACGATACTAGAAAGTGCTAAACATCGAATCTCTCTACCGAAAGGCTACCTGGGCAGGGTAATACCAAGGAAAAAACCACAGATCTGTTTTTTGTAAAAAATAATCACTACAACAGCACGGAGCAGAATGCATTCACACACAGCATTCACACATAGCATTCATACAGCATTCACACACAGCATTCACACACAGCATTCACACACACCATTCACACACAACATTCACACACAGCATTCACACACAACATTCACACACAGCATTCACACACAGCATTCACACATAGCATTCATACAGCATTCACACACAGCATTCACACACAGCATTCACACACAACATTCACACACAGCATTCACACACATAATTCACACAGCATTCACACACAACGTTCACACATAACATTCACATACAACATTCACACACAGCATTCACACACAACATTCGCACACAACATTCATACACAGCATTCACACACAGCATTTACACAAATCATTCTCACACAACATTCACAAACAACATTCACACACAACATTCATACACAGCATTCACACACAACGTTCATACAAAGCATTCACACACAGCATTCACACGGAACATTCACACACAGCATTCACACACAGTACTCACACACAATATTCACACACAACATTCACACACAACATTCTCACACGGCATTCACACACTACATTCACACACAACATTCATACACAACATTCACACATAACATTCACACACACACAGCATTCACACACAGCATTCACACACAGCACTCACACAAAACATTCACACACAGCATTCAGACAAAACACTCACACACAACATTCACACACATTGAAAACACTCGCAAGCAAACACACACACACATATACGGAAATAACATTTTAAAACAAAACAGAAAAGTGAAATATCAACATGAGTAATTAATGAAGACAAACAGCAAACAAATGGTCCTTGTAGTAGATTATTGACTACAGACAATCCGCAAATAGTTTAAGCTAAAGCGATGAATAATTCATGAGAATTTGTCATTGCTGCGACCTTACATGGACTGTTGTGCACGGTTTTATTTTAGTGGTTATTATGGCACGAATAATGTGCCATACCGGTTGGCGTAAGTGATCATGCCGTTCTACAATCTTCTATCTATCGTGCATCGTATCAATTCTGTTCACTGTTTTCCATGCCATGACACCAAGCTATCTAGTATTTTCTCTCTTTGCCGTATGCGATCTCTCTTTCCTTGTATTTTGCCAGTTGTAACCAAGTATTCCAACTTTCATCTTCTCATGATGTGCCCGAAAAGTATTCGAGTGTGTCTTTCTGATGTTTTTTTAGGAGCTCCCTTTTTGTGTTGACCTCTTTGAAAATGTCCTCGTTGGTCTTTTTAGCTGTCCAGAGACCTTTCAACATTCTTCTGAGTAATCCCATCTCTGTGGTCACTAATCATCTTTTCATTTGTTTGTTTCGCTTCCATAGGTCAGATTTGGCTGTATATAGCACCGATGAACTCTCTTTCTCACTTCTATTGACATAGATTTGTTTTGTATTAGACGTTTTTCATTTTCTGAAATGATGTTTTGGGAATCTCGGTGAGACTTTTAACACTCAACTGCTTGTCAGTGATATTTTAGTATCCTTGAAAGATTTTCTTAGTTCTGAAATATAACTTGATAGTACGGTTCTGACACAATACACATGATCATAAGAGACGCTATCACTTACATTTTTACATTTGTAGGAAAAATATTATTCTCACACGCCACAAACGGTTGATTTCGTCAAATGTTGAGATATTTTGATCATCAACGTTACAAGATTAAAGTATCAGTGTCATGAATATGAGGTATTCTAGAGCATTCATATTTGTGCCCAGTATCCTGATGTGAACCATCATCATTATCATCACCATCATCATTATCATCACGATCATCATTATCATCACCATCATCACTATCATCACCATCATCATTATCATCACGATCATCATTCATCATCACCATCATCACTATCATCACCATCATCATTATCATCACGATCATCATTATCATCACCATCATCATTATTATCACCATCATCATTATCATCACCATCATCATTATTATCACCATCATCATTATCATCACCATCATCATTATCATCACCATCATCATTCAGTGCCGTCTCCGCATCGAAGGTTGGCTACCATGGAGTTTCATACCGCTATGTTTCTTACTCTGATAGTGCGTGTTGTAATATGTTTACTTGCCCATCTTTTGATGTTACTCGTCCATGTTAGCCTTGGTCTGTCTCTGCCTCTTTTACCTTGTATTTTCCCATCCAGGATTACTTTTAGTAGGCTGCTGTGTCTTTTAACATGCCCTAAAAATGTCATTTGTCTTGCCTGAGTTGTGTTTAGTAATTCTCTTTTCATTTTTAGTTGTTTCAAGACTTCATAGTTTTTTTTTTTTTTCTTTCCATCCAGTTCTTTCTATTCTTTTATGAATCCATATTTCAAAGGCTACAATTGTATGTTCTGTTTTCTTGTCTACTGTCCTTGTTTCTGCACCATAAAGGAATGTTGAGAAGAAATAACATTTTGCTATTCTTAGTTTAACACTGGTGTTATTGGTTTTGATATTAGTATACTTTTCATGGCTTTATAATTGCTTTTCCCCCATTCCTATTCTTTTGTTTATTTCAGTTGTACATTTTCAATCACTGGTTATAGTATGTCCAAGGTAGTTGTAGTTCTGAATTGTCTCCATGTCTATTCCTTCAACTTTGATATCCACTTGTAAGTTTTGAGTATTTTCTTTGTTTATGATAATAGTTTTAGTCTTTTTGATATTCATATCTAATCCATATTTGTTGCTTGTCATGTTTATTTCATTAAGTAATTGTTGTAGATCTTTAAGATTTTCTGCTAGTAGTACAGTATCATCAGCATATCTTAGGTTATTGATTATCTTTCCATTAATGTTTAGGCCTGGCATCTCTGATGTTTTTTTTTTAGAATTGTTCAGTGTATAAATTTAACAGCGACAAATGGCTAGATTTGATAAATATCTTTAGAAAGATTGAAGACTACTAGAATAAAAATTTAGACAAGAGAAAGAGTATCTGGGTCTATGCTCTATGGACCGGCTACGGCTCGAAAGGTCAATAGATAGATAGAACAAACTTGATAACAGGATGCCTGTTTGTCTTACTCCGCTCTTTATGTCAATGGTTGTAGAGCTCTCTTTGTTATGTTTTATTAATGCTGTTTGCTCCCATTATAAATTATATATTAGTCGTATGTCCGTGTCATCTCGATATATATCATTTAGGCATTCTATAAGTTGTTTGTGGTGTATTCTATCAAAACCATTGGTGCAGTTAATGAAGCAGGCATATATTGGTTTGTTTAATTATGTGTACCATTCGATTAACTTCCTCATGCAGAATATGGCTTCTTTTGTCCCAATATTATTTTGGAAATCCAAGTTGTTGTTCTTCTAATTCAATATTCTTTTATTCTGAATCCTTCCTTGTATAACTTTTAGCAAGATTTTTGTCACCTGACTCATTAGGTTTATTGTTCTAAAATCACTGCATCCATCTGCACCATTCTATTGAGGCAATGCAATGAAAGTTGATGTTTTTTTTTGTTTGATATGTATCCTGATTGGTTTATGTCGTTGCATATGTCTATGATTACTTCAATGCTAACACCTTCTAGTGCCTTTATCATCTCTATCTGTATGTTATCAGGTCCTACAACTTTCCCTTTTTCATTGTTTTTATAACTTTTTCCACTTCAGATTTTAAGATTGTATAGCCTGACGTTCATTTTATAATTGGTTTCTTTTCCTTTTTGTCATAAAATTATTATATTATATATTCCTGCCATCTATTTATTATATCTTTATTGTTTTTTTAGCATTTTTTCCTTTCTCCTATGATTTACCCACCACAGTGAAATATCAATCTCAAGAATAAGTAGTTTGTAGTTTCCTCAGGACATTGGCCATTCCATACAGGCAGCGACATTTTTATGGCTAGAACTAAAATACTATTATAAGATTAAAGCAAGCAGCCGTGAATAACATTGTTGGAAAAGGGGGTTGGGTGGGGTGAGTTAACCAGGTGAAAACACTATCAACCTTAATGAGTCGAATGACGAAATGGTGAGGGCAATGTTTGTAATTTATAAAATAATGGTTTTATTTATTAAAGCGAATTCGCTATCAGAAGCTCAATGATGGCTACAGATAACAGAACAAAGAATATGAAAGAGCTGGCGAGTAATCGCTGACGAACATTATTGCAACATTTCATGCTCAAAGATTAAATGTTTTTATCATCTGAACGACAGCAAAGCAAGATCATTTACCGAGCTGTGTGTCGAGTTGCTAATATTGACAACTTCTTTTATTTCTTTACACGAGTTTAATTACCAGTAGTTAACCGTTTTTCTATCAAATGCCAAATGTGAATGTAAGGAACCAGATGAGGCTCAAGTCATGCCATTGTTGTGATATTTAGAAATCGTTTCAGTTTGCATTAAGAAACACACAAAAAGAAGGAAGAGGCTGTCACTTTAAATATTTGAAGGAAATGTATAGCTATTTAATTTTATTTTAATAGCACTTTTATCTGTAGTTATAAAACGGCAAGAAGTTAATCAACCTAACTACAATTCAAACCAGGGGGTGGGCAAACTTTTATTTTCTGAGGGCCAAATCTGAAAACTATGAAATCGCCGAGGGCCAGATACCATCACCTAATGAAGAAACTTAACAAATTACCTAATTTACATTCACAACCGATTTTAATGTAAAAATCTTACCAGTGATGTAGAATGAAAGACAGAAAAGAGAGTGCAATGAAAGTAAAAGGAGTGCGACAGAAAAATGGGGGAGGGATAGAAAATTCTACAATAAATTATAAACAGACACTTTACATGTTAGGGCTAAAGTTTGTGTATTTATGTGTTACGTTTCATTTCATTATTTCTTGGGCGCAGGGAGTGGAGTATAGAGTACTAATAAAATCAAACACAATGGCCAGTCAAAATAATCTGGCGGGCCGGTTATACCCCGCGGACTGTATGTTGCCCATCTCTGATTAAACAATTTTCGAATGAAAAATGGTGTGGTTATAAAGCAGCGGATGGCTGCAGATGAAAACACTTTTCAACTACATTTAGAGTGTTTAACAGCGAAGTTTAGCTACATACAGTCTTAAAGAATCGAACTGTTGATTTGTCCAGAGTGTTATATTTTGTTAATTTGTTCAGAGTGTTATATGTGTAAGCTTGCTAAGAGTGTTCTACCCTATTTATTAACTTCTTCAGTGTATGACTTTCCCTGCTAGTGTTTGACTCTATTAACTTATTCGTAGTGTCTGTCTCTATAAACTTGCTCAGAGCATTTGTATCTGTTACCTTCTCAGAGTGTTTGTCTGCATTAATCTCTCAGAGTGTTGTATCTATTAACTTATCACAGTGTTTGTCTCGATTAACTTATCACAGTGTTTGTCTCTATTAACTTATCACAGTGTTTGTCTCGATTAACTTATCATAGTGTTTGTCTATATTAACTTCTCAGAGTGTTTGTCTATATTAATTTCTCAGAGTGTTTGTCTGTATTAACATCTCAGAGTGTGTGTAGAGTGTGTGTCTGCATTAACGTCTCAGGGTGTGTGTCTGTATTAACATCTCAGAGTGTGTGTAAAGTGTGTGCCTGTATTAACGTCTCAGAGTATGTTTAGAGTGTGTGTCTGTATTAACATCTCAGAGTGTGTGTAGAGTGTGTGTCTGTATTAACGTCCCAGAGTGTGTGTAGAGTGTGTGTCTGTATTAACATCTCAGAGTGTGTGTAGAGTGTGTGTCTGTATTAACGCCTCAGAGTGTGTGTAGAGTGTGTGACTGTATTAACATCTCAGAGTGTGTGTCTGTATTAACTTCTCAGAGTGTGTGTCTGTATTAACATCTCAGAGTGTGTGTCTGTATTAACTTCTCTGAGTGAGTGTCTGTATTAACGTCTCAGAGTGTGTGTAGAGTGTTTGTCTATATTAACTTCTCAGAGTGTTTGTCTATATTAACTTCGCAGAGTGTGTGTCTGTATTAACGTCTCAGAGTGTGTGTAAAGTGTGTCAGTATTAACGTCTCAGAGTGTTTGTCAGTATTAACGTCTCAGAGTGTTTGTCTATATTAACTTGTCAGAGTGTGTGTCTGTATTAACGTCTCAGAGTGTGTGTAGAGTGTGTCTGTATTAACTTCTCATAGTGTTTTTCTATATTATCTTGTCAGAGTGTATGTCTGTATTAACGTCTCAGAGTGTGTGTAGAGTGTTTGTCTATATTAACTTCTCATAGTGTTTGTCTATATTAACTTGTCAGAGGGTGTGTCTGTATTAACGTCTCAGAGTGTGTGTAGAGTGTGTCTGTATTAACTTCTCATAGTGTTTGTCTATATTATCTTGTCAGAGTGTATGTCTGTATTAACGTCTCAGAGTGTGTGTAGAGTGTTTGTCTATATTAACTTCTCATAGTGTTTGTCTATATTAACTTGTCAGAGGGTGTGTCTGTATTAACGTCTCAGAGTGTGTGTAGAGTGTTTGTCTATATTAACTTCTCAGAGTGTTTGTCAGTATTAACGTCTCAGAGTGTGTGTAGAGTGTTTGTCTATATTAACTTCTCAGAGTGTTTGTCAGTATTAACGTCTCAGAGTGTGTGTAGAGTGTTTGTCTATATTAACTTCTCAGAGTGGGTGTCTGTATTAACGTCTCAGAGTGTGTGTAGAGTGTGCGTCTGTATTATGTCTGGTGCCTCTATTATGTCAGAGCACAAAGTTGTCCTTAATTCAGGAGAAGGTACCTTTATTATGTCAGAGCACAAAGTTGTCCTTAAGTCAGGAGAAGGTGTCTCTATTATGTCAGAGCACAAAGTTGTCCTTAAGTCAGGAGAAGGTGCTTCTATTATGTCAGAGCACAAAGTTGTCCTTAAGTCAGGAGAAGGTGTCTCTATTATGTCAGAGCACAAAGTTGTCCTTAAGCCAGGAGAAGGTGCCTTTATTATGTCAGAGCACAAAGTTGTCCTTAAGCCAGAAGATGCCTCTATTATGTCAGAGCACAAAGTTGTCCTTAAGCCAGGAGAAGGTGCTTCTATTATGTCAGAGCACAAAGTTGTCCTTAAGTCAGGTGAAGGTGCCTTTATTATGTCAGAGCCCAAAGTTGTCCTTAAGTCAGGAGAAGATACCTCTATTATGTCAGAGCACAAAGTTGTCCTTAAGTCAGGAGAAGGTACCTCTATTATGTCAGAGCACAAAGTTGTCCTTAAGTCAGGAGAAGGTACCTCTATTATGTCAGAGCCCAAAGTTGTCCTTAAGTCAGGAGAAGGTACCTCTATTATGTCAGAGCCCAAAGTTGTCCTTAAGTCAGGAGAAGGTACCTCTATTATGTCAGAGCACAAAGTTGTCCTTAAGTCAGGAGACGGTACCTCTATTATGTCAGAGCACAAAGTTGTCCTTAAGTCAGGAGAAGGTGCCTTTATTAGGTTCGGATCAAACTTTTCAGGAACAAATAATAATATCAACAGTTATAGTTATACATATAGAGGACATGGGGAAGAAAATGGGACAGTGAAATAACAGAGCAGGGGAAAACGAGGGGAGAGTGAAATAACTGAAAGGGTCTGGGGAGGAGATGTGATAGTAAAATAACTGAGAGGGCCTGGGGAAGAGATGTTACAGGGAAATAACTGAGAGAGCCGTGGGGGAGGAGATGTGACAGTGAAATAACTGAGAGGACCGTGGGGAGGAGATGTGACAGTTAAATAACTGAGAGAGCAGTGGGGAGGAGATGTGACAGTTAAATAACTGAGAGAGCAGTGGGGAGGAGATGTGACAGTGAAATAACTGAGAGGGCCGTGAGGAGGAGATGTTACAGGGAAATAACTGAGAGGGCCGTGGGGGAGGAGATGTTACAGGGAAATAACTGAGAGAGCCGTGGGGGAGGAGATGTTACAGGGAAATAACTGAGAGAGCCGTGGGGGAGGAGATGTTACAGGGACAGTGAAATAACTGAGAGGACCGTGGGGAGGAGATGTTACAGGGAAATAACTGAGAGAGCAGTGGGGAGGAGATGTGACAGTGAAATAAATGAGAGGGCCGTGGGGGAGGAGATGTTACAGGGAAATAACTGAGAGGGCCGTGGGGGAGGAGATGTTACAGGGAAATAACTGAGAGAGCAATGGGGGAGGAGATGTTACAGGGAAATAACTGAGAGGGCCGTGAGGGGAGGAGATGTTACAGGGAAATAACTGAGAGGACCGTGGGGGAGGAGATGTTACAGGGAAATAACTGAGAGGGCCGTGAGGGGAGGAGATGTTACAGGGAAATAACTGAGAGGGCCGTGAGGAGGAGATGTTACAGGGAAATAACTGAGAGGGCCGTGAGGGGAGGAGATGTTACAGGGAAATAACTGAGAGGACCGTGGGGGAGGAGATGTTACAGGGAAATAACTGAGAGGGCCGTGGGGGAGGAGATGTTACAGGGAAATAACTGAGAGAGCAATGGGGAGGAGATGTGACAGTGAAATAAATGAGAGGGCCGTGGGGGAGGAGATGTTACAGGGAAATAACTGAGAGGGCCGTGGGGGAGGAGATGTTACAGGGAAATAACTGAGAGGGCCGTGGGGGAGGAGATGTTACAGGGAAATAACTGAGAGGGCCGTGGGGGAGGAGATGTTACAGGGAAATAACTGAGAGGGCCGTGGGGGAGGAGATGTTACAGGGAAATAACTGAGAGAGCAATGGGGGAGGAGATGTGACAGTGAAATAAATGAGAGGGCCGTGGGGGAGGAGATGTTACAGGGAAATAACTGAGAGAGCAATGGGGGAGGAGATGTTACAGGGAAATAAATGAGAGGGCCGTGGGGGAGGAGATGTTACAGGGAAATAACTGAGAGAGCAATGGGGGAGGAGATGTGACAGTGAAATAAATGAGAGGGCCGTGGGGGAGGAGATGTTACAGGGAAATAACTGAGAGAGCAATGGGGGAGGAGATGTTACAGGGAAATAAATGAGAGGGCCGTGGGGGAGGAGATGTTACAGGGAAATAACTGAGAGGACCGTGGGGAGGAGATGTTACAGGGAAATAACTGAAAGAGCAGTGGGGAGGAGATGTGACAGTTAAATAACTGAGAGGACCGTGGGGAGGAGATGTGACAGTTAAATAACTGAAAGAGCAGTGGGGAGGAGATGTGACAGTGAAATAACTGAGAGAGCAGTGGGGGAGGAGATGTTACAGTGAAATAACTGAGAGAGCAGTGGGGGAGGAGATGTGACAGTGAAATAACTGAGAGAGCAGTGGGGGAGGAGATGTGACAGTGAAATAACTGAGAGAGCAGTGGGGGAGGAGATGTGACAGTGAAATAACTGAGAGAGCAGTGGGGGAGGAGATGTGACAGTGAAATAACTGAGAGAGCAGTGGGGGAGGAGATGTTACAGTGAAATAACTGAGAGAGCAGTGGGGAGGAGATGTTACAGTTAAAAACTGAAAGAGCAGTGGGGAGGAGATGTGACAGTGAAATAACTGAGAGAGCAGTGGGGGAGGAGATGTGACAGTGAAATAGCTGAAAGAGCAGTGGGGAGGAGATGTTACAGGGAAATAACTGAGAGAGCAGTGGGGAGGGGAGGTGACAGTGAAATAACTGAAAGAGCAGGGGGGGGAGTGAAATAACAGATAGGGCAGGTGGGGGGGGGGAGTCAGTGAAATAAGCCAAAGAACTATCGGGAAATCTTTGTCCGAAATGCTCCAAACTCTAACGCTGAAATGAAAGAAACCTGACGGGATGAAATAAGAGGAGGAGAAAAAGAATATGGTGGAATGAAAGGAATGATTTAATTTGAACTGAATCGGGAGGGAGGAGGTGCGAGATAGAGATCAACAACTTGAAGCGCGAGATACAGCACGGCGAGGACATCCGAGTAAGCAGACGGTCCAGTGTTACAAAGAGTGTTCGGAAAATTACTGGAGGTGTATGGCGCCCAGAAAGGAAAGATTAACCCAGAGAGCCGGGGATAAAATGAGGAGGAAAAAGGGCTAACCCAGACAGAAGGGAAAGTGTCCCACGGATAAGTTTTAAGAAATTGGGGGGGAGGGGAGGAGGGGGGATAAGAAGAAGGAACGGAGGGTCAAAGTAATTGGGAGAAGAAGGAATGTGTAATAGATAACTGGAAAGTGGGAGAGATGTAATATATACATTTATAGGCACCCGAGGTTGTGATAAAGATTGGATAAAGCACTAAAATTATTTCTGTGTTAAATGGAGGTTTGGGGCGCGCGGGTGGTTTTGGATAAGGGGAGAAATGTAAGAAAGGAGAGGGCAGAAATTGGAGTACATGAAACATATGGGCAATTGGGGGAGGGGGGCGTGGTGGTTTGGCGCGGAATGTGTGAGAGAAAGAGATTGTGTGAAGACCAGTTGTGTGGCTGAATGCCTTCACACTTATTCTATTGAGAGTTTGCCAGAGTGGCTGCAGATAGACGTCAGGGGGAAAAACTGTCGAATAAGGCGGCAACGGAGAATTTTTCTCTCCCCTTTGTTGTAAGGAAGATAAATTGAAATCAACTAGGCGTTCTGGTTCAGTGGTTCTCTAATTATTTTTTTGTCGCCCGTCCAAAATGTCAGATTGTGTCTCATAGCGACATGCTGCTCTTTTGTAGCAGTTACCGTTGGTTATTCCATTTAATAAGAACACAAATATGTTTAAATTGTAACAGGTTTGGTGTCAGCCTGACATCTTGGGAGTGTCGGCTTTATGAGTTGTTCATGACTATTTTTACTCTTTCTTTATTTGATATTATCATTCTTTATTCTTTCCATATTTGATATGGCCATTCTTTATTCTTTCATTATTTGACACGACCATTCTTGATTCTTTCCTTATTTGATACGACCATTCTTTATTCTTTCATTATTTGATACGACCATTCTTTATTCTTTCATTATTTGATACGACCATTCTTTATTCTTTCATTATTTGATACGACCATTCTTTATTCTTTCCTTATTTGGTACGACCATTCTTTATTCTTTCATTATTTTATATGATCATTCTTTATTTATTCCTTATTTGATACGACCATTCCTTATTCTTTCCTTATCTGACATTACCATTCTCCATTCTCTCTTCATTTGCCATGACCATCTTCAATTCTTTCCTTATTTTCCGTGCATATTATTCATTATTCCAATGTATTTCATGATGATTTCCCACTCTTTCCCTTTTGTGCTTCGTGTATTTTACATGTTATCTGCAGCTATCACACAGTATGTAATATCTGATAGACTTGCTTATATCTGGTAGATACAAGACACCTGAACAATCTTCCTCATGCCGCTGGAACATAGGGAGACTAACATAGACTATCATATTACATATTACATCCAAAGAGGTAATTTTTTTTTATAAAACTCAGAAAAAAGACAAATAATCAGAGAAAAACAATAAACAAGAGACAGTCTGAAGCAGGATCTATCCGTCGTGCTCCTCGACACAGCGTCCTGCCACAAGAAACAGACGCAGTTGCACACGACCAACCAATATATATATTCCTCACCAATTTGGGGCCTGTTATCCACATTTTTTGTTTTACTTTTATGCTCCATCGATCACTACACGCTAGACATCTTTGACATACATCCTTAAAAGGTCGTTAAGTGGGCCGTAGGTGCTTTGTGTTCTGATTTATTTAGAATTGTGATATTTGCGCCCTTCGGCCCAACACATCCGACTTCAGGACGTCATCTTTCAGTATCGGCTTGCCTACCCCCTTCGATCACTTTTTGCTTTGTCAGACTAGACAGGTTAGTCTGTTATTAGAGGCACCACGAACAGGTGGAGTGCGGTCTGGATAGTTCTGGTTCACAGATCCTAGCGCAGATCATCAAGTGTGATTCTCCGACAGTTTTAAGCCCTGTTGTTGGACGGAGCCGTAGCTTTCTGACGGGAAGCAGCGCGAGAATTGAGATCAGATAGAAAGAATTGAGATCACATAGAAAGAATTGAGATCAGATAGAAAGAATTGAGATCAGATAGAAAGAATTGAGATCAGATAGAAAGATTTGAGATCAGATAGAAAGAATTGAGATCAGATAGAAAGAATTGAGAACAGATAGAAAGAATTGAGATCAGATAGAAAGAATTGAGATCAGATAGAAAGAAATGAGAAGAAGGCAAGGAATAATTCTCGGCATTGAATGCTGTTGGTGGTACATGGGGAATGCGGTATTGTTACCAGTATATATTCTTGATTATGTAACAGCGATCATCATTTTAGAGTGACGCTGATGAAACAATGTTCAATCAGCTATGATTCGCTGGTGGCGTCCAGCTCTGTTGCTGTTGGCATCTCTGGGTCCTCTAAAATTATGATGAACTGATGATGATCACGAGGTTAAAAAGTAAAGTATATTATGCATTTTCTTTTTCTGAGTTCATATTGAAAAAGCGTTAATTACGACATATCGCAGTTTGAAGTAGCACAAATATTGATGACATCGGTGTCTATGAGTTGCGATTTGATTCTACCGAAACGTTAAAACATGATTTACTCTCCCTTGTTAGCCGTCGCCAATTCGGTGAGGCTGTGATCTCTGGTCGAATAATCGCAATAATATTTACTCCCGTGATAATATCATATCAGCCTATGAATGAGTAGTTCTTGATACACATATAACAATACTTCTATAACAATACTTCTATAACAATACTTCTATAACATACTTCTATAACATACTTCTATAACAATACTTTTACAATACTTTTTACTCAATAAATGCCTTGAGGCGAAGGCGCCTCACAGCGGAAGAGCTGGAAGCTGTCAGCGACACACAGCTGATGACTTGCGCCAGGATCGGTGAAGCAGAATCATCCAGACCGTGCACCACCTCTTCGTGGTGCCTCCAGAAACAGACTAACCTGTCTAGTCTACCCAAGCGAGTAGGGATTGAAAAGGGAAGACAACCCGGTACTCAAAGTTAACGTGCTGAAGTCGGATGTGTTAGGCCGAAAGGAGCAAACATAACAGCTCTACTCAAAGCTTCAATACAGCCTATTTACGTCAGCTTGACGTCCTTCTAAGAACGGATGACGAAGAGGACGATCGATTCCGTTAGCAGCCATCGTGTGAACGACAGAAAAATAACGTCTTGGCCTCGACGTTTCTATTTTCAGTCCATGAATCCCGGCTTTCTGACAAAACACCACAACTCTAAGTTAGTGGTCATGTAACTAACAGGTTGAGAACCATCTATCTTATTGATGTGATTGCCTGTTGCCGGTTGCAACTTCCTTGTTGTCGTGTTTACCACAGTCTCATGCAGTCTTCTATTTGCCACTGGTTTGCATGTAGTAAACGCCACTGCTCTTTACAAGATCTAGACTCTATATAATAGTGTCGCCATAGAGACATGTGAGTGAGGACAGTCAAGGGCGTGGCTTGGTAATAAATGGCAGGCGTTTTCTTATGCCTTGGTAATAATATTCGTGGAGAGTGTCCAGAGACTGGCACAAGCACTTTAGAACATGGTCCATTGCCTATAATAACCACTTTGGGACCTGGTCCAATGCCTGACATAAACACTTTAGTACAAGGTCCAATGCTGACATAAACACTCTGGGACCTGGTCCAATGCCTGACATAAACACTTTCGGATTGGAGCAAGAGACAGACATAAATACGAGTATTTTGGGATAGGATCCAGAGACTGAGATAAACACTTTGGTTCAGGACCATGACCTATGCTCCACAGGGAACTGAAAGTGTTGTTGAAGACCTATGCTCCACAGGGAGCTGAAAGTGTTGTTGAAGACCTATGCTCCACAAGTAACAGAAAGTATTGTTGAAAACCTATGCTCCACGGGAGCTGAAAGTGTTGTTGAAGACCTATGCCCCACAGGGAACGGAAAGTGTTTGTTGAAGACCTATGCTCCACAGGGAGCAGAAAGTGTTTGTTGAAGACCTATGCTCCACGGGAGCTGGAAGATAGAAGGAAAAGAAGAAACAAATCAAACTTTAGAGAGGAGGCAAAGGGAGTCACACAGCAACAGACCTGGAGTCCGTCAATGACCCACAGCTGATGGATTGCGCCAGGATCGGTGAACTAGAAATATCTACACCCATTTCGAGTTGCCTCCATTAACGGACTGACCTGTCTAGTCTAGTCAAGCGAGTAGGGATCATCGAGGAACGACAACCCGGTACTCAAATATGGCAAGCTGTAGTCGGATTTATTGGGTCGAAAGGCGCAAATATCACAGTTCAAGTGCAAAGCACAACACAACGTATCTACGTCAAATTAACGTTCTTATAAGGACGGATGCTGAAGAAGATATACATTTCATTAGAAGTCATTAGGAGAACGACAGAAAGAAGAAGGAAACTTTAGGTAGAAAATCAAGTAGGAGAGTGGTTTTTAGCAACAAGATGGAATTTGTGAACTCAGAAAACTGGAAATTTATAAAAACTAACCATCAAAGCTTTTTCTCTAATCTAACCTCTATCTGCCTCTTCTCTCCTCTAATCTAACCTCTATTTGCCTCTTCTCTCCTCTAATCTAACCTCAATCTGCCTCTTCTCTCCTCTAATCTAACATCTATCTGCCTTTTCTATCCTCTAATCTAACCTCTATCTGCCTCTTCTCTCCTCTAATCTAACCTCTATCAGCCTCTTCTCTCCTCTAATCTAACCTCTATCTGCCTCTTCTCTCCTCTAATCTAACCTCTATCTGCCTCTTCTCTCCTCTAATCTAACCTCTATCTGCCTCTTCTCTCCTCTAATCTAGCCTCTATTATCTCTTCTCTACTCTAACTTCTATTATCTCTTCTCTACTCTAACTTCTATTATCTCTTCTCTACTCTAACTTCTATTATCTCTTCTCTACTCTAACTTCTATTATCTCTTCTCTACTCTAACCTCTATTAACTCTTCTCTACTCTAACCTCTATTGTCTCTCATCTACTCTAAACGCTATTATCTCTTCTCTACTCTAACCTCTGTCTGAGTCTTCTCTCCTCTAATCTAACCTCTATTTGCAGGCACAGAACTGTAGATCTAACTTCTATTATCCCATCTGTACCCTAACCTCTATTATCTCTTCTCTACTCTAACCTCCATCTTGTGTGTGTGTGGTAGAAACTAAGAAAATAATTCTATATTCTGATAACACTAACACACAACTCTATATTTCCTGCGGCGCCCGAAAACACTTGACATGAGAATAGACGAAAGAGATGAACACCGAGCTTAAATAGACCGAACTTAAAGCCACGGATCTTAAAGTCACTGAGCTTAGACACGCTGGACAAGAAAGAAGGGAAGCTGTTAAGTAATTAGCATCTTGCAAAGTCCCAGTCTACCACAGTTAAAATGTTATCAATAAACATGAAGTGACATGTGAGTTGTATTAGTGCTATGATAAATATAAGACCAATACAGGTGTTGCATGCAGTAACATTCCGTGGTAACTATTTAAATAGAACGCGTTGTATCTTACATCATTTTGGTGTGACTGCAACCCAACAACATGAGCGTATCAATGTCAAAGTGGTTATAAAACGGGGCTACATAGATAACGATCTGGCTACCTAACTGGAGATATTTGTCACAGAGACACGTGGAGATCAGCGGTGCTGTCAGTGAATTGTTACCGACTGCGATAAGGCCACGTGGGGTAGGGACTATCGAGATTAGCTACTCAACGAGAAAGAGGAATCAGACAAGATTCGACTAGCAGGCACAGAACTGTAGATAAAGTAACTTATAGTGAGAGTTCTACAAACAACAAGTAGTGTACAGTTGTTATTGGAGAAGAGGGGAGGGGGCGAGGGTTGTAGGTGATAGAAAGGGGGTGGGGGGATCAGAAGGCGGGGAAGAGCAAGGAGAGTGCGACAGATCATGGAATCTAGCGAAGATAACCTGATGGAGACAGACAGCAGATGAATTGAGAGAGTGAGGGATGAATAAAATTATTTTATAGTAGAGGATATATAGCACGTGACAGAGATAGAGAGATAGTAGCAGACAGGAATGAGAAAGAGAAGGAGGTGTGAAAGGGGATGAAAGAAAGGAAATTCAAAGAAACGAAGGAGAGAAAAATGAGAGATGGTAGAAGAGGATAACAGGCGGACAGATAGACGAAGATAGAGTGCATACTAGGCAGACAGACCGAGAGACAGACAGAGAGACAGACAGAGAGACAGACAGAAAAACAGACAGACAGACAGAGAGACAGACAGAGAGACAGACTGATTGATAGATAGATAGATAGATAGATAGATAGATAGATAGATAGATAGATAGATAGATAGATAGATAGATAGATAGATAGATAGATAGATAGATAGATAGATAGATAGATAGATAGATAGATAGATAGATAGATAGATAGATAGATAGATAGATAGATAGATAGATAGATAGATAGATAGATAGATAGATAGATAGATAGATAGATAGATAGATAGATAGATAGATAGATAGATAGATAGATAGATAGATAGATAGATAGATAGATAGATAGATAGATAGATAGATAGATAGATAGATAGATAGATAGATAGATAGATAGATAGATAGATAGATAGATAGATAGATAGATAGATAGATAGATAGATAGATAGATAGATAGATAGATAGATAGATAGATAGATAGATAGATAGATAGATAGATAGATAGATAGATAGATAGATAGATAGATAGATAGATAGATAGATAGATAGATAGATAGATAGATAGATAGATAGATAGATAGATAGATAGATAGATAGATAGATAGATAGATAGATAGATAGATAGATAGATAGATAGATAGATAGATAGATAGATAGATAGATAGATAGATAGATAGATAGATAGATAGATAGATAGATAGAGTTACAAATGACGAAGCTGTGATGGTGTTAGACGTGATGATAGATATCGTAGACGTTTTTACATTTAAATCTTTGGAAAGTGGTATCTCTAGATTTAGTACTGAGGAAATGCTAAGAAGTTGAGAATAGACGCGACTACCCAGGAGAGCAACAAGTCATGATGATAATGATGTCGATAATTTTAACGAAAACAAAGATCAGAGTGTGCATTATCAAGAATCACGATTGCTTGATTGAGTTCACTCGAAGGCTATTGGAATATATCTCTTTATCATCCAGCCTTTAAATAACGTTAAGTAGGCGTGAATCTATTGTTATTTTCTAGTAGAACTGTCAGTTTTGCGTCATTTTCCCCAACACATCCGTGTTTAGCATGGTATTTTTTAGTGCCAAATAATATATTAAATACGTTTTGTAGTCGTGGACCACCATTTAATACGTTTTGTGGTCGCGGACCACCATTTAATACATTTTGTGATCGCGGACCACCATTTAAAACGTTTTGTAGTCGCGAACCACCATTTACTACGTTTTGTAGTCGCGGACCCCCATTTAATACGTTTTGTAGTCGCGGACCCCCATTTAATACGTTTTGTAGTCGCGGACCCCCATTTAATACGTTTTATAGTCGCGGACCCCCATTTAATACGTTTTGTAGTCGCGGACCCCCATATAATACGTTTTGTAGTCGCGGACCCTCATTTAATACGTTTTATAGTCGCGGACCACCATTTAATACGTTTTGTAGTCGCGGACCCCCATTTAATACGTTGTGTAGTCGCGGACCCCCATTTAATACGTTTTGTAGTCGCGGACCCCCATTTAATACGTTTTGTAGTCGCGGACCCCCAGGATTCGACTTCATCTCACGATTTCATTTTTCTTTTTTACGATTTATTTTCTTTTGCTCCTTCATTCATTCATTCTCTCTGTCCATTTGCCTAGAAGATACTATACTATTTTTATAGTTTTTGCAGAGCCCTTGTGACGACACCGCGTACCCCTCGGAATGCCACGGACAGCAGTTTGAGAAGCGCTGCTCTACACCTTCGTCTGCACTAACAGTGATAATCGTGTCACTTGTGTTCTTTCTTGAAGCTTGGCTTAGAGCCGAACATGATATTAGCATTGCATTAGCCTTCCATTAGCATCTACTGAAAATGTTAGTCATTGAAGCAGTGGGTGTAGTGACAGCGCTTTGACTTCCTAATCATCATCATCATCATCATCATAATTAAGTGCCATCTCTGCAACGAAGCTTGTCTACAATGGAGCGCCATTCTTCTCTGTCTCTTGCTTTGATGGTGCAGGTTGCCATCGGCTGGTTTGTCCGTCTTTTGATATTACTCGTCCATATTAGCCTTGGTCTGCCTCAGCCTCTTTTACCTTGTATTTCCCCTCCAGGATTACCTTTAGTAGGCTGTTGTGTCTTCTAACATGGCCCAAAAATGGCTTTTGTCTTGTTTGAATTGTGTTTAGTAGTTCTCTTTTCATTTTTAGTTGTTTTAAGACTTCATCGTTTGTTTTGACTTGACTTCCTAATGCAATGAACAATAATTCGCTTCCGCGTTGTCGTGCATTTTTTACACTTTTCATTTTTTCCCCCTTTAATTGTATCGCAAATTACATCAAAATTGCGATACTTTACAACTTTTAACCCAGTAATATATGTTTTCGACACTGTACATAATTTGATTCCTAGTTGTCCGACCCAATCCCTACCCCGTACAACATCTACGATGAGCTGTTATTTCCGAGATGGCCCGACCAACGACGTCCGTAAGTCATCATGACCTACTTCACACAAATGTTCCGAGATGGTCACAGAAACAGGGTATGTAACCATCAAGACCAAATGAGTATAATGGACAAGAGAATGTCAACCTCAACTTAAAAATGTGATACGACGTCGGATGTTACTGGCCAAATACGGTAGGCCTAAAATCGAAACCCGATGTAAACAGCGATGTCACACCAAGTGTCTTTTTAAGTTTTACTCACGGGAAAGAAATCCACCGATGTAATAAATTTTTTATCCATCCGTCCGTCCATCCGTCCGTCAGTCCATACATCCATCCATCCATCCATCCATCCATCCATCCATCCATCCATCCATCCACCTACCTACCTACCTATCTACCTACCTACCTACCTACCTACCTATCTACCTAACCTATCTATCTATCTATCTATCTATCTATCTATCTATCTATCTATCTATCTATCTATCTATCTATCTATCTATCTATCTATCTATCTATCTACCTACCTACCTACCTACCTACCTACCTACCTACCTACCTACCTACCTACCTACCTATCTACCTATCTATCTATCTATCTATCTATCTATCTATCTATCTATCTATCTATCTATCTATCTATCTATCTATCTATCTATCTATGCAATCTTTTGTCCTTTCGAGCCGATGACGGCACATAGAGCAGAAATTCTACACTATTGTGCCCGACAAATTTTTAACTGTCCGACTATCACGGCGAGGTAGCTGATGCTCGCTGTTGTTGTCGCTCGTTTTAATGTTCATTTTTCTGGTTCGGCTTCTTTTTTCATTTACCCTCTGGTTCCCATTTGAGGGCCTGCTTTGAGATTAATCTGTTGTTTATCATCATGTGCCATACCGGTTGGCGTAGGCGATCATGTCCCTCCACAATCTTCTATGCACAGTGCATCGTATCAATTCTGCTGTTGACTGTTTTTCATGCCACGACACCAAGCTATCTAGTATCTTCTCTCTTTGTCGTCCGCAATATCTCTTTCTTGTTTTATTTTGCCAGTTATAGAGAAGTATTTAAACGTTCCTCTTCTCATGATGTGCCCAAAAAATGTGGATTGTTTCTTTCTGATGTTCTTTAGGAGCTCCCTTTTTGTGTTGGACTCCTTGAGAATGCCATCTTTGGTCTTTTTAGCTGTCCATTGAACTTTCAACATTCTTCTGAGAAATCCAATCTCTGTGGCCTCTAATCGTCTTTTCATTTGTTTGTCTAATGTCCATGATTCGCTTCCGTAGGTCAGAATTTGACTCTATATATCACCGATGAACTTTTCTTACTTCTATAGACATAGACTTGTTGCATAATAGGTTTTTCATTTTCTGAAATGCTATTTTGGCTTGAGCAATTCTTCTTTTTATTTCTGTGGTGAATCTTCCATCTGATGTTATTATCTGTTGTTTATAGGTGACTTAAATATGAGATGAGAGCCATGACTCACTAGTGGACTGTTACCTCCGGTTTTGGGAAATAAAACGGACAAAGTTGTTGTAAACATCCTTACCGCACCGATCTGTAGAGGATGAATCTGTGTGAAAGTAAACTCGGTCCCACAGCTGTGTTGTGATAAATTCGGATGTGTCGCGTTGACAGGCGCAATTTACGGCATTTTAGCCGCAGTCTGCGACACAAAGTAACTGGCGTTGGTTTGTAAAATAGATTTGTTGCATGACACCTCCAACGCATGCAAAACGTACGATGTTCTGTGCGGTGAATGAAATCAAGCGTTAAAATATGGCCGCTGTGTTGTACCCTGGTGCATTACAAATTGATCGGCTGTAATCAGACAAAGATTTATGTTTCTTTTCACCATGATACATTTTGTACTGCCAGATTTTTAACACAAGCAAGATTTCCCCGTCTTTGCGGCCCTCTCCGAGTTTGCCCTTCCCTCCTTTATATTCACTCCACACTCCCCCTTCCCCTCATGGCAGAGCTACCAGTAGAAAAAGAGAGAAAACATGGAAAGCGTAGATTTTCATTTTGTCGTCCAGCACTCAGTGCAAACATTTGTCGAACTTCCAGCCAGAAACAGCGGACAGAAGGAATGGCGTCTGCCACGTGACCTCTTTAATATAGACCACAGTCAGCTCGTACCGTGTTGCCAGATTGGCTGTCTCGAAGCCAAAGATTTGATGGAGAAATTTCCATAATTTTTACCTCAAGTCTAAATAAATATTTGTGAATTTGCTTTACGTTGGCTTTTATGAAACCCCGACAATATATTATTTCCGCGAACCTAGAGATTATTTTCACTTAGATATCACAACAGTCAAGATTTTGAAAACAAAAATAAATAGATTTCGTAATTTAGCCAGAATTTGTTGGAAAATGTTGGCCAGCAGATTGTGGCGGGCGAGAGGCCGGGCAAAGTTGAGTCATCAGGCTGGATCTCGCCTTTCTCTTAAATTGTTTCGTGTTTCAGGCTTAACAAAGACGATTGACCTGGATCTCCAAGAACCGAGTGTCTTAAATGCATAACGAATGTACTCCCCTGCCCCATTTATATTCTGAAACTGGTAAATCCAGATCATACACAAATACTCCGCTCTTTAATTGAACAATTGGGTGGGAGTGGAATTGTGGGGGAATTTGGGAGCTGAGGAGGGGGTGTCCTCGTGTTCCCCCGCTAACTGAGAATCAGACATGACGAGACCAGCTCGAGTGTACAAACCGGCAAACAAGGGTTAGAGTTGATACATTCAAGACACCGGTCTTCCCACAATTCTCAGCCAGACCTCTCATTTCATTGAAAGCCGGCCTCTTTCCTATTCCTGTATAGACAAAATAATATCTTCCTCCATAGCAGGACACCTCATTTCCTCTACAGACCAACTCCTCAATTCCTCTATCTATTCCTCTACAGACCAACTCCTCTATTTCTCTATTTATTCCTTTACAGACCAACTCCTTTATTCTTCTCTAGCCAAAGTCCAATTACTGTAAATAAATACAACATAAAAGAAGACAATGATACTGTTGCAACATACGTAGATTATTCTACAACCTCACTCCTATATTCGTTTAAAGCTCAAGTCCTAGATTTTTCTGCAAATAAATTCCTCCATTCCTCAACAACCCGAATCATCAATTCCTCAACAACTCAATTCATCAAATCACCAACAACCTAACTCTCCAATTGCTTAACAACCCTACTCCTCCATTTGTCAACAACCCCACTCCTCAATTCCTCAACAACCCGACTCATCAATTCCTCAACAATTCAACTCTTCAATTCCCCAACAACCTAACTCTCCAATTGTTTAACAACCCCACTCCCCCATTCCTCAACAACCCTTCTCCTCCATTCCTCTACAATTCTACTCATCATTTCCTCATCAACCCTACTCCTCCATTCCTCAACAACCCGACTCACCCATTTCCTCAACAACCCTACTCCTCATTACATCAACAACCCGACTCCTCAATTCCTCAACAACCATACTCCTCCATTTCTCAACAACCCGACTCCCCAATTTCCTCAAGTTTGTCAACAACCCGACTCGCCCATTTCATCAACAACTGTACTCCTCCATTCCTCAACAACCCTACTCATCCATTTCCTCAATAACCCGACTCACCCATTTCCTCAACAACCCGACTCCTCATTGCATCAACAACTCGACTCCTCCATTTCCTCAACAACCCTACTCCTCCATTTCTCAACAACCCGACTCCCCCATTTCCCCAACAACCCTACTCCTCCATTTCTCAACAACCTGACTCCTCAATTCATCAACAACCCGACTCCCCATTACCTCAACAACCCGACTCCCCCATTTCCTCAACAACTGTACTCCTCCATTCCTCAACAACCCTACTCATCCATTTCCTCAATAACTCGACTCACCCATTTCCTCAACAACCCGACTCCTCATTTCATCAACAACTTGACTCCTCAATTTCCTCAACAACCCTACTCCTCCATTTCTCAACAACCCGACTCCTCCATTTCCTCAACAACCCTACTCCTCCGTTTGTCAACAACCCGACTCGCTCATTTCATCAACAACTGTACTCCTCCATTCCTCAACAACCCTACTCATCCATTTCCTCAATAACCCGACGCACCCATTTCCTCAACAACTCGACTCCTCATTGCATCAACAACTCGACTCCTCCATTTCCTCAACAACCCTACTCCTCATTGCATCAACAACTCGACTCCTCCATTTCCTCAACAACCCGACTCCCCCATTTCCCAAACAACCCTACTCCTCTATTTCTCAACAACCTGACTCCTCAACAACCCGACTCCCCCATTTCCTCAACAACCCGACTCCTCCGTTTCTCAACAACCCGACTCCCCCCATTTCCTCAACAACTGTACTCCTCCATTCCTCAACAACCCTACTCATCCATTTCCTCAATAACCCGACTCACCCATTTCCTCAACAACCCGACTCCTCATTTCATCAACAACTTGACTCCTCAATTTCCTCAACAACCCTACTCCTCCATTTCTCAACAACCCGACTCCTCCATTTCCTCAACAACCCTACTCCTCCATTTCTCAACAACCTGACTCCTCCATTTCCTCAGCAACCCTACTCCTCCATTTCTCAACAACCCGACTCCCCCATTTCCTCAACAACACTACTCCCCCATTTCCTCGACAACCCTACTCCCCATTTCCTCAACAACCCGACTCATCATTTCCTCAACAACCCGACTCACCCATTTCCTCAACAACCCGACTCATCATTTCCTCAACAACCCGACTCCCCCATTTCCTCGACAATCCTACTCCCCATTTCCTCAACAACCCGACTCATCATTTCCTCAACAACCCGACTCACCCATTTCCTCAACAACCCGACTCCCCATTTCCTCAACAACCGGACTCATCATTTCCTCAACAACCCGACTCCCCCATTTCCTCAACACCCGACTCCCCATTTCCTCAACAACCCGACTCATCATTTCCTCAACAACCTGACTCCTCCATTTCCTCAGCAACCCTACTCCTCCATTTCTCAACAACCCGACTCCCCCATTTCCTCAACAACACCACTCCCCCATTACCTCGACAACCCTACTCCCCATTTCCTCAACAACCCGACTCATCATTTCCTCAACAACCCGACTCACCCATTTCCTCAACAACCCGACTCCCCATTTCCTCAACAACCCGACTCCCCATTTCCTCAACAACCCGACTCCCCATTTCCTCAACAACCCGACTCATCATTTCCTCAACAACCCGACTCACCCATTTCCTCAATAACCCGACTCACCCATTTCCTCAACAACCCGACTCCTCATTTCATCAACAACTGTACTCCTCCATTCCTCAACAACCCTACTCATCCATTTCCTCAATAACCCGACTCACCCATTTCCTCAACAACCCGACTCCTCATTTCATCAACAACTTGACTCCTCAATTTCCTCAACAACCCTACTCCTCCATTTCTCAACAACCCGACTCATCCATTTCCTCAACAACCCTACTCCTCCGTTTGTCAACAACCCGACTCGCTCATTTCATCAACAACTGTACTCCTCCATTCCTCAACAACCCTACTCATCCATTTCCTCAATAACCCGACGCACCCATTTCCTCAACAACTCGACTCCTCATTGCATCAACAACTCGACTCCTCCATTTCCTCAACAACCCTACTCCTCATTGCATGAACAACTCGACTCCTCCATTTCCTCAACAACCCTACTCCTCCATTTCTCAACAACCGGACTCCCCCATTTCCCCAACAACCCTACTCCTCTATTTCTCAACAACCTGACTCCTCAACAACCCGACTCCCCCATTTCCTCAACAACCCGACTCCTCCGTTTCTCAACAACCCGACTCCCCCCATTTCCTCAACAACTGTACTCCTCCATTCCTCAACAACCCTACTCATCCATTTCCTCAATAACCCGACTCACCCATTTCCTCAACAACCCGACTCCTCATTTCATCAACAACTTGACTCCTCAATTTCCTCAACAACCCTACTCCTCCATTTCTCAACAACCCGACTCCTCCATTTCCTCAACAACCCTACTCCTCCATTTCTCAACAACCTGACTTCTCCATTTCCTCAGCAACCCTACTCCTCCATTTCTGAACAACCCGACTCCCCCATTTCCACAACAACACTACTCCCCCATTTCCTCGACAACCCTACTCCCCATTTCCTCAACAACCCGACTCATCATTTCCTCAACAACCTGACTCCCCCATTTCCTCGACAATCCTACTCCCCATTTCCTCAACAACCCGACTCATCATTTCCTCAACAACCCGACTCACCCATTTCCTCAACAACCCGACTCCCCATTTCCTCAGCAACCCGACTCATCATTTCCTCAACAACCCGACTCCCCCATTTCCTCAACCACCCGACTCCCCATTTCCTCAACAACCCGACTCATCATTTCCTCAACAGCCTGACTCCTCCATTTCCTCAGCAACCCTACTCCTCCATTTCTCAACAACCCGACTCCCCCATATCCTCAACAACACTACTCCCCCATTACCTCGACAACCCTACTCCCCATTTCCTCAACAACCCGACTCATCATTTCCTCAACAACCCGACTCACCCATTTCCTCAACAACCCGACTCCCCATTTCCTCAACAACCCGACTCCCCATTTCCTCAACAACCCGACTCCCCATTTCCTCAACAACCCGACTCATCATTTCCTCAACAACCCGACTCACCCATTTCCTCAATAACCCGACTCACCCATTTCCTCAACAACCCGACTCCTCATTTCATCAACAACTGTACTCCTCCATTCCTCAACAACCCTACTCATCCATTTCCTCAATAACCCGACTCACCCATTTCCTCAACAACCCGACTCCTCATTTCATCAACAACTTGACTCCTCAATTTCCTCAACAACCCTACTCCTCCATTTCTCAACAACCCGACTCCTCCATTTCCTCAACATCCCTACTCCTCCATTTCTCAACAACCTGACTCCTCCATTTCCTCAGCAACCCTACTCCTCCATTTCTCAACAACCCGACTCCCCCATTTCCTCAACAACACTACTCCCCCATTTCCTCGACAACCCTACTCCCCAATTCCTCAACAACTGTACTCCTCATTTCATCAACAACCCGACTCCCTCATTTCCTCAACAACCCGACTCATCATCTCCTCAACAACCCGACTCATCATTTCCTCAATAACCCTACTCCTCATTTCATCAACAACCCGACTCCCCCATTCCTCAACAACCCTACTCCTCATTTCATCAACAACCCGACTCCCCCATTTCGTCAACAACCCGACTCCCCCATTCCTCAACAACCCTACTCATCATTTCCTCAACAACCCGACTCCCCCATTCCTCAACAACCCTACTCATCATTTCCTCAACAACCCTACTCCCCCATTTCCTCAACAACACGACTCCTAAATTCCTCAACAACCTGACTCCCCAATTCCTCAACAACCCTACTCCTCTATTCCCCAACAACCCGACTCACCTATTTTTGTTGAATTTCATTTTCTTTATTTTCTATGTTCGACTTCTGTACATTTCTCTTTAAGCAACTCAAAGACAGTCTAACAAAGATGCTAGCTATGTAAGTTAATAGCCAGATCTATGATTGCCTGGAAAGAATCTTTAGAGTCATCAAGACATGTCAGGTTCAGAAATCAATGAGAAGATAACAGACTGATAGGACAGTATTTATGTATCTCACAAAGGCATTCGATTCAGTAAAAAGAGCTGGGCTTTACAGGGTGTTAGAAAGCATAGGCTGCCCACCTAAATGACTTAAACTGATTATGTTCTTTCATGAAAACATGAATGCTAAAATCCACTTTGATGGGAGTTCATTAGAGAGTTTTAAAGCCAACAACGGAATGAAACAGGGATGTGCCCTCGCCCCTACTCATTTTGGCATATTGTTTGCTGCCCTTCTAAATTATGCCAAAAACAGCTCGGAAGACATTTACATTCGAACACGATCAGATGGCTCACTGTTCAACTTAGCACGACTAAGCGCAAAAACAAATGTTGCTCTACTTAAAGAACTTTTATTTGCTGACGATGCAGCCCTAGTCGCTCATAGTGAGGCCACCCTACAATCGCTGATCAACAACCTGGACAAAGCATGCGACCTTTTTTCACTATCAATTAGTGTTCAGAAAAGAGTAATACTAAGTCAAGGCGACATCAAACCTCTATTAATCACTTTAAAAGATTGTCCACTTGAGTCAATTCAGAAACTCACATATCTTGGATCCACAATTACTCAAACCACTTCTCTTGATGAAGAAATAAAGAGTCGAATTGGTATAGCAGCTACGACTTTCGGCAAACTCACAGAAAGGGCCTGGAACAACACGAAACTAACACTAAAGACCAAACTCTTCATATTTCAGACTGGTGTGCTGAGCACATTGTTATGTGGATCTGAAACCTGGACAACATACACAAATCCTGAAAAAAAGACTAAATATCTTCCACAGACGATGTCTCCGTAGAATAATGCACATCCAATGACAGGACAAACCAAGCAACTTAACAGTTCTGTCAATGCTCAGAAGTCGAAGGTTAAGATGACTGGGGCATGTCCAGCGAATGGAAGAAAACCGCATTCCTAGGCAAATACTATATGGTGAAATACTACACGGAAAAAGACAAATCAGCAGACTTAAACTACGATATAGCGGTATTTGTAAATCATCTCTGGATGACTTCTCCATCTGTGAAAAGGGCCATATATTTATGTATGGAAGCTTGGCATGCAGAAAACTGATATACCGGTCCGGAAGGTGTGAATGTCGCGAATTACAGTAAACTAGTGCATAACACATCTTCGCCCACAACCTTCTTTTTAGGGGAATTATGAAGAGTCGAAATGGTCGATAAATCAATAACAAAAACATAAATTGTGGACTTCCTAACGTGATGACTTGATTAAAAGTAATAAACAAAAAGAAAAGTTTGCTCGTCAGCTCTCAGATAAATAAGTTGATCATTAGTGAAGCCTACGAGCAACTAAAACAGGGTGTTAGACAAGGTTGTGTGCTGTCACCAGATTTGTTTAATATTTATAGTAAGATTATTTTAAGATCCATAAGGGACATGCCTGGAATAACAATTGGAGGTCATAATATAAATAATCTAAGGTATGCTGATGATACAGTCTTAATCGCTAAGAGTGAAAATGAGTTACAAGAAATGTTGGACATTATAGTGAAAGAAAGCAAAAATAAAGGACTCAGCCTTAATAGCAAAAAGACAGAGGTAATGGTAATAACAAAGAAAAAGACATCACCTCAGTGCCAAATAAATACAAGTGGAACAATATTAAAACAGGTAAATGAATTTAAATATTTGGGAACTTTGTTAACCTCAGACGGAAGATGTACAAAAGAGGTGAGATGCAGAATGGCTCAGACAAACGCAGCTTTAAAAAAAAAATAAATAGGTTGATCATTAGTGAAACCTACGAGCAAATGTACTTGAGACATGTCATGTGTTATGAGAGAATAATTGAGGCTGGAGTTAGCTATCGGAGTGACAAAAGTCCACATAGTCGAACATGGTATTACATCGTGGGATAGATATACTTTTATATTGTGGAACATGCTTTTATATTGTGGAACATGCTTTTATATCGTGGAACATGCTTTTATATCGTGGAACATGCTTTTATATTGTGGAACATGCTTTTATATCGTGGAACATGCTTTTATATTGTGGAAATGCTTTTATATTGTGGAACATGCTTTTATATCGTGGAACATGCGTTTATATCGTGGAACATGCTTTTATATCGTGGAACATGCTTTTATATTGAGGAACATGCTTTTATATTGTGGAACATGTTTTTATATCGTGGAACATGCGTTTATATCGTGGAACATGCTTTTATATCGTGGAACATGCTTTTAAATCGTGGAATATTATCTTATATCTTGGAACATGCTCTTATATCCTGGAACATGCTTTTATATCGTGGAACATGCGTTTATATCGTGGAACTAACTTTTATATCGTGGAACATGCTTTTATATCGTGGAATATTATCTTATATCTTGGAACATGCTCTTATATCCTGGAACATGCTTTTATATCGTGGAACATGTTTTTATATCGTGGAACATGCTTTTATATCGTGGAACATGCTCTTATATCCTGGAACATGCTTTTATATCGTGGAACATGCTTTTATATCGTGGAACATGCTTTTATATCGTGGAACATGATTTTAAATCATGGAACATGCTTTTATATCGTGGAACATGCTTTTAAATCATGGAACATGCTATTATATCCTAGAACATGCTTTTATATCGTGGAACATGCTCTTATATCCTGGAACATGCTTTTAAATCATGGAACATGCTCTTATATACTGGAACATGCTTTTATATCGTGGAACATATGTCCCATTAGCCGCGATAGCTCAGTGGTTATTTAAATGGACTACAAAGGACAAGGGGTAGGGTTCGATCCCAACCGGCGGCTTCCGGGTTCACCCAGCATTAAATGGGTACCGGATTTTTTTCTGGGAAAGTAAAGCAGATCGGGCGTAATACCGACCACATTATCCCAAAAACCAAGTGCTGAAGGTTTGTAAAATATAGGGTTACTAACACAATATTTCCCTATATGCCACTTGGTGTGACGGGGGTACTTTACTTACTTACTGAAAACTGTTAAGTGGTACATCCACTCAATACCTTTCTATGGAACCAGAACACGTACATAAATATGGTAGAAGAAAGAAAGAAGAAGTAAATAAAGGAAGAAAGAAAGAAATGTGGATTTATAGAAGAACGAGAAGAATTTGTTAAGCGAAGATGTCAAGTAATCCTATAGCAGTTGAAAATAAGAAAGAACTTCAATGAAAGCAAACTATTTTGGATATACTGAGAGATAGAATAGAATACAACAAGACAAGGCGGAAGGTCAAATACAAATTAAAAGAGGCACATGCAGGCAGACCGAAAAAGACTCCTAAACATGAAGAGACATCTATAGGTATCTGTGACAGTAAATATGGAGGCTAGAGACGGCGTAAAACGGCGCTAAAATAAAGCAAAACGTTCCTTGGCGTGATCGTACAACACGTGCGGTCGTAATTGACCGACTGTCATTTCTTATTTCCCTTCTGTTTCACGCTAGCTCCACCCAAATCCACATACTCTAGTCAACATTTCTTATCGCCCCTTATTTCTTTCCTCTACTCTACTATTTGGCTCCACTTAAAATTAATTTCGACTCCACAGTTTCAGCTCAGCCCGAAACCAAGCCAAACGTTGCCCATATTTGAATCAGACTCCACAATCGTCCCGGCAACTTTACCCTTTACAAAGACATTTGCCAGCCAAAATTCATCATCATCATCGAGTGTATTCTCCGCAACGAAGGTTGGCTACCATGGAGCGCCATTCTGCTCTGTCTCTTGCTTTGATGGTGCAGGTTGTCATAGGCTGATTTGTCCATCTTTTGATGTTACTCGTCCATGTTAGTCTTGGTCTGCCTCTGCCTCTTTTAACTTGTATTTTCCCCTCCAGGATTACTTTTAGTAGGCTGTTGTGTCTTTTAACATGGCCCAAAAATCTCATTTGTCTTGTTTGAATTGTGCTTAGTAGTTCTCTTGTCATTTTTAGTTGTTTTAAGACTTCCTCATTAGTTTTCTTTTCCTTCCTTCCTTCCAATTCTACCTATTCTTCTATAAATCTACATTTCAAAGGCTTCAATTCTCTGTTCTGTTTTCTTGTCTAATGTCCATGTTTCTGCACCACTTAGGAATATTGAGAATATGTAACTTATTGCTATTCTTAGTTTTTAGCCCTGGTGTTATTTGTTTTGATGTTAGTATGTTCTTCATGACATCAAAATTACTTTTTGCCATTCCTATTCTTTTGTTTGTTTCAGTTGCACATTTTCCATCACTGGTTATAGTATATCCAAGGTAGTTGTAGTTATGAACTGTCTCCAGGTCTATTCCTTCTATTTTGATATTCACTTGTGGGTTTTGAGTATCTTCTTTGTTTATGATCATAGTTTTAGTCTTTTTGATATTCATATCTAGTCCATATTTTTTGCTTGTCATGTTTATTTCATTAAGTAATTGTTGTAGATCTTTAGGATTTTCTGCTAGTAGTACAGTATCGTCAGCATATCTTAGGTTATTGATTATCTTTCCATTAATTTGTAGGTCTGGCATCTCTATGATGTTTTTAAAAAAATGGGCTCAGTGTATAGATTGAACCAGCTTGGTGATAGGATGCATACTTGTCTTACTCCTCTTTTTATATCAATGGGTGTAGAGTTCTCTTTGTTATATTTTATTATTGCTGTTTGCTCACAGTATAGATTACATATTAGTCGTATGTCCATGTCATCTATATGTATCTCTTTTAGGCATTCTATAAGTTGTTTGTGGTGTACTCTATCATAAGCTTTGGCGTAGTCTATGAAGCAGGCATATATTGGTTTGTTTACTTCTGTGTATTTTTCGATTAATGTTCTCATGCAGAATATGGCTTCATTTGTCCCGCTATTTTTCCTAAATCCAAATTGCTGCTCATCTAATTCAGTATTGATTTTATTCTGAATCCTTCCTTGTATAACTTTTAGCAAGATTTTTGTAACATGGCTCATTAGGCTTATTGTTCTAAAGTCACTACATTCAACTTCACCATTCTTTTTAGACAATGCAATGGAAGTTGATGTTTTTAGTTCATTTGGTATGTATCCTGTATGGTATATGTCGTTGCATATGTCTGTAATCACTTCAATGCCAAAATCTTCTAGTGCCTGTATCACCTCTATCTGTATACTGTCAGGTCCGGCTGCTTTTCCCTTCTTAATTGTTTTTATACCTTTTGCCAACTCAGATTTTAAGATTTTATAGCCTGATGTACATTTTATAACTGGTTTCTTGTCCCTTAGATCATGAAAAATTTCTGTTATATATTCTTGCCAACTATCTATAATATCCTTATTGTCTGTTAGCATTTTCCCTTTTTTTGTCTGCAATGCATCCACCTTCTGTGGCTTTTTTATTTTTATTAGTCATTCTCTTTATTTCTGTGTGCATTCCTCTTAAGCCTTGTTTGCTTTCCATAGTTTCTATTTCTATACATTTTTGGCAGAGTCAATCTTCTTTTGCCTTTTTGCACATTTTGCGTATCTCATTATCTATTTTATTGTATTGGGCAGTGTTCTTCGCTTGTCTCCTTTCTTCCATTTTTTCTAAGATTGTGTTAGTTATCCATTTTTGTTTTTGGTTCTTTTCTCTTTTGGGTAAGGTGTCGCAGGTTTCTTGTATGCTTTTCTTTATGCATTGCCATTTGGTTGTTACTTTTTCATCAGGATTTTCTCTTCTGTACTGCTCAATTCCTTCTCCTAGCAGCTTCTGGTATATGTTATTTACTTGTATTGTATAGGTATCTTTAATATCTTTTTGATTTAAAGCTGTTATATCTAGTGGATTTGTTGATGAATTAGACTTTTGCTTGTTTCTCTTTAGTTTGATTTTCAATTTAATCATTACAGGTTTGTGATCTAAATTAATATCTGCTCCTGGGTAGGTTTTGGCTTTCTTTACGCTGTTACGGAACCTTTCTCTTATCATTATGTAATCTATTTGATTCCTCTTCTTGTCTCCAGGGCTTTTCCATGTGTATAGTTTCCTTTTCTCGTGCTCAAAGTAGGTGTTACATATTATCAGCCTGTTTTCTTCACAGAATTGTATTAATCTTTCTCCTCTGTCATTTCTTTTTCCTAAACCATGATTTCCTATAATGGTCTTATATATACCTTTTCCTACTTTAGCGTTCATGTCCCCATTACAATCAAGATGTCTGAAGATTTCACTTGCTTCATAACTTTATTTAGCTCTTCATAGTATAAAAAAAAAAGTAAAGTACCCCCGTCACGCCAAGTGACGTATAGGGAAATATAGTGTTAGTGATCCTATATTTTACAGACCTTCAGCACATGATTTTTGGGGTAATGTGGTCAGTATTACGCCCGTGCTACTTTACTTTCCCAGAAAAAAATCCGGTACCAATTTAAGGCTGGGTGAACTCGGAAGCCGTCTGTTGGGATCGAACCCTACCCCTTGTCCGTGGTAGTCCAGTTCACTAACCACTGAGCTATCGCAGCTCCCTCTTCATAGTATGCTAAGCCAAAATTAGCCCAAATAAAACCCTTTTGTGGCAATTTAACTGGTCCGGTTCACATATACAGCATGTGGCCGGCGGGTTTAATTAACTTTGAGCAGCGGTTATTTAACAGACTCGAGGCACTCAAATGGACCCTGCAACTTTGGACGCAAAGTTGTGAAGAAAAAAATCACCAATAGGTCATGATTATGTGGACTTTTGTGTTTGGGAGCGTTTGTGATTGAAACGGTGTTTGCCTTTGGTGTTTGTCTTTGGTGTTTGTCTTTGGTGTTTGTCTTTGGTGTTTGTCTTCGGTGTTTGTGCAACATCTTCTTCATCTTCTTTCCTTCCTCATCTGCCTTTCAGCGTCGAGGTGAGATATAATTTGCGGTCTTTTGCTCTTCTGTTCACCTCTGCTGCTGTTATGTTTCCTAGTGCTTCTAATATTCTATCAATCCGTCTTTTCGTGGTCGACCCTTGGGTCTCGTGTTCTCACAACGTTTGTTGAAAGCTCGTTGTGTTGTGTTTCATTCTTTCTGCCTTGTCACGTGGTCAAACCATTTTATCTGTTGTTTCCTTATTTATTCTATGGTGGGGGTTATTCCTAGCTTTTTTCTCAGTTCTTCATTTCTGATCTTATCTCTCAGACTGTTTTCCTGTCATTCGTCCAACACATTTCATCTCTGTAGAGGTTATTTTTCTTATTGTTCTTGTATTTAGGGTCCAGGTCTGGCATTGGTAGCAAACAATGCTTGTGGCAACATAATTTCGAATATATGAATTGATTGGACAGAGAAGAAAGCAAATAATGAAACTCATTTTGAAACAAATGAAAATTAAGATAAAGTTTGCTGGGCTGTATGGTCTAGAGGTAAGACGTTTGCCTCTAGACAGGAGGTTACTTGGTTCGAATCCTGTACAGGTGGTATACATATTTCACCTTGAATCCGTAGTTTCTTCACGGCTTCACCTCCTTCCACCTCCCCCTCACCCTGGTCTCTTGTCAGAGAGATCCGACCTTGAAAAACGGCGAAATATATATTTGTTTTAGCACATCTACTCAGGCCGAAGATGGATGTGCCGGGCCTAAAGGCGTAGATATAGCGATTTTGTCGTAAACCACACAACACGCGTGCCCACATTCAGCGCTAAGAATGACCATTTGACACACAATTCCAACAAAACAAATAACACTTTTTGACACTTAAAATGACACCAAAATTTACTAAAAGACACACTAGAAGAGTAAAAGACAAATATGACAGCAGCAGACAAAAACTAAAACAGATGACAGCAGCAAACAAAGATTAAAACATATGACAGCAGGAGACAATGACTAAAACATATGACAGCAGGAGACAAAGACTAAAACATATGACAGCAGTAGACAAAGACTAAAACAGATGACAACAGCAGACAAAGATTAAAACAGATGACAACAGCAGACAAAGATTAAAACAGATGACAGCAGCATACAAAGATTAAAACATGACAGCAGCAGACAAAGATTAAAACATATGACAGCAGCAGACAAAGATTAAAACATATGGCAGCAGCAGACAAGGAACTAATAAAGAGATGACAGCCTCAAGAAGTTAGAAAACAGTAAAACGACGCTTCATGGTAGCGGGTTAAGGTTGCTTAGCTGGCAGCGTACCGTAAAGCAAAGTCTCCCGTGTCAAGGCACTGTTTCGAAAAGTACGGGTTCAATCCTGTTGCGGGCTGTCTATTGTTCTATGTTTTCTTTCTGTTGTTGATTAATTGTGAATTTTTCCGAGTGCTGTAAACATACCATTTCCCTTGATATACTTCATGGTAATCACCCTTCGACTGTACGGCACACGATGATGGTGATTAAAAATTCATTAACTGTTGATGGAAAGATGATCACATGACATATTATCTAATAAGTAAGTAAATAAGTAAAGTACCCTCGTCACGCCAAGTGGCGTATAGGGAATATGGTGTTAGTGACCATAAATTTTACAGACCCTCGGCACATGATTTTTGCAGTAATGTGGTCGGTATTACGCACGTGCCGCTTTACTTTCACAGAAAAAAATCGGTACCCATTAAAGGCTGGGTGAACCGGAAACCGTCGGTTGGGATCGAACCCTACCTCTTGTCCTTTCTAGTGCAGTTCACTAACCACTGAGCTTATTTTCTAATGGAAAGACCTGAATGTTGGAGTTTGTTAACATGGGGACTGATTGGTCTCGAGGCAAAACGCCTGTTGAGACAGAGAGGTTGTGAGTTCAAATCCCGGCTTTTTTTTTTTTTATTTGAGATTTTTCTCTCAACCACCCCTGGTCTCAGCAGCGAGGCCAGGCTTCAAACGTCAATTTCTCATGGTCAGAAAAAAAAATGAGTACCTCGGAAGACGGAGTTGTCTGCCTGTGCGGTGAGGGACGCCTATGCACACGGCTGCAGGAAAAAACGAATTAACACGCACAATTAGAGTTCCTAAGGAAATAACGCTAGAGGCAAAACGGGCACTTTACAATAAATTCTTCATCCCAACGTTGTGCTACCAATGCCAGTCCTGGACTCTAGATGCAAGAACAATAAGAAAAATAACCTCTACTGAGATGAAACGTATTAGACGAATGTCAGGAAACAACCTGAGAGATAAGGTCAGAAATGAAGAACAGAAAAAAGCTAGGAGTAGCCCCCGTCATAGGATATATCAAGAAACAATAGATAAAATGTTTTGGACACGTGACAAGGCAGAGTGATCAAAACACAACACAACGAGCCTAGAATGAACGCTGCGAGAATACCAAACCCAAGGATTGATCACGAAAAAGATGGATCGATGGAATATAAGAACCATTAAGAAATATAACAGTAGCAGAAGCGAACAGAAGAGCAAAAGACCGCAAATTATATCTGCCCTCGACGCTGAAAAACAAGTGAAGAAGGAAAGAAGAAGAGGAATTCAGTTCCTAGTCTCTAGGGACTTCCCGGAGAAGAAAGCTGGTAAACGCAAACAGAAGATAGACACAGAGATGAACGGCAAATGGACATCGGACAGATAGATATATTAGAAAGATATACTTGGACAGACATACTTGGAGATTGCTGAGCATACACATTCTGATTAGCAAGACTTAGATTAAGAAGTGATTAGGGAGAAAGACAAGGAGGCACAGATTTACGAGGGTAGATAGATATGTAGGTAGGCAATTTGACAAATAGACAGAGCGACAGATAAATAGACTGACAGAAAGATTGACAGACAGACAGACAGACGGACGGACGGACGGATGGTTGGACGGACGGACGGACGGATGGTTGGACGGACGGACGGACGGATGGTTGGACGGACGGACGGACGGACGGATGGATGGATGGATGGATGGATGGATGGATGGATGGATGGACGGATGGATGGATGGATGGATGGATGGGTGGGTGGGTGGATGGATGGATGGATGGATGGATGGATGGATGGATGGATGGATGGATGGATGGACGGATGGATGGATAGGTTGATGAATGTACGTATGAACTATGATACTTGGACGTGCAGACAGATGGATGTCCGAAACACAATTTATATGTCCCTTTATTTATGCACTAACAACAAAAGGAAACAAATAAATACAACAGTACCGACATAAATGTTGTATTTGGGACAGAACAACAATAAATGTTACATTGGAAGTTGCACTTGTCTAAATCTCATGAAAAAGAACATGCAAACAATCTATAAACGGAAAAAATAACACGTCTAACACCACGAAAATAACAGCACAGACTGAAATATCACGTAAAAGACAGTGCATTACAAAAACATCACTTAAAAGGCGCTGCACAAAGAAACATCACTTAAGGTCAGAGCACAACAAAACATCATTTAAGGTCAGTGCACACCGAAACATCATTTAAGGTCAGTGCATAATGAAACATCTTTTATTTAAAGGCAGTGCACAACGAAACATCACGTAAGGTCAGTGCGCTATGAAAACATCTCTAAAAGGACAGCGCACACGAAACATCACTTAAGGTAAGAGTGCAACAAAAACATTATTTAAAGGACAGTGCACAACGGAACATCATTTAAAGGATAGTGCACAACGAAACATCAGTTAAAGGACAGTGCACAACGAATACCATTTAAAGGGCAGTGCACATGGAAACATCATTTAAAGGACAGTGCACAACGAAACACCATTTAAAGAACAGTGCACAACGAAGCACCATTTAAAGAACAGTGCACAACGAAGCACCATTTAAAGAACAGTGCACAACGAAGCACCATTTAAAGAACAGTGCACAACGAAACACCATTTAAAGAACAGTGCACAACGAAGCACCATTTAAAGAACAGTGCACAACGAAGCACCATTTAAAGGACAGTGCACAACGAAACATCACTTAAGGTTAGTTCATAACTAAACTTTATATAGAACTGAACGCACAGTGAAACATCATATCAATAGTAAAAAAGTAAAGTAAAGTACCCCCATCACGCCAAGTGGCGTATAGGGAAATATGGTGTTAGTGACACTATATTTTACAGACCTTCAGCACATGATTTTTGGGGTAATGTGGTCACCATATCAATAGTAGAGCTTATTTCATGTGCTGAGAACAAAACAGTGATGACAAATGATGTCACATGATGAGCCAGGAGGACATACAGGACCGGAGAATAAAGGCCGCATGTTTTAAGCAGTTGTAACGAGGTGTACGGAACTGTGTCTTTACTTCACTCCCGACAGAAAAATAAACCTGACACTACCAGGATTTGATCTCGCGTTCTTCTGGCGTAGAGCCACATGAGTTATCATTCGGCCACTCGAGAATCTTTACAGTGCAGTAGAAAATAATATATAAAGTACATTGTAGAACAGAACAAGACGTGAAAGATAGTGCAATACTGAAGAACATATAAAGGACAATGCAGTACAGAAGAACATGTAAAGGACAATGCATACAGAAGAACATGTAAAGGACAATGCAGTACAGAAGAACATGTAAAGGACAATGCAGTACAGAAGAACATATAAAAGACAGCACAATACAGAAGACATATAAAGGACAATGCAGTACAGAAGAACATGTAAAGGACAATGCAGTACAGAAGAACATATAAAGGACAATGCAGTACAGAAGAACATATAAAGGACAATGCAGTACAGAAGAACATGTAAAGGACAATGCAGTACAGAAGAACATATAAAAGACAGTGCGGTATAGAAGAACATATAAAAGACAGCGCAGTACAGAAGAACATATAAAGGACAATGCAGTACAGAAGAACATATAAAAACAGTGCAGTACAGAAGAACATATAAAAGACAGCGCAGTACAGAAGAACATATAAAGGACAATGCAGTACAGAAGAACATATAAAAACAGTGCAGTACAGAAGAACATATAAAAGACAGTGCAGTACAGAAGAACATATAAAAGACAGTGCAGTACAGAAGCATATATAAAAGACAGCGCAGTACAGAAGAACATATAAAAGACAGCGCAGTACAGAAGCACATATAAAAGACAGCGCAGTACAGAAGAACATATAAAAGACAGCGCAGTACAGAAGAACATATAAAAGACAGCGCAGTACAGAAGAACATATAAAAGACAGCGCAGTACAGAAGAACATATACAAGACCGTGCGGTATAGAAGAACATATAAAAGACAGCGCAGTACAGAAGAACATATACAAGACCGTGCGGTATAGAAGAACATATAAAAGACAGCGCAGTACAAAAGCACATATAAAAGACAGTGCAGTACAGAAGCACATATAAAAGACAGCGCAGTACAGAAGCACATATAAAAACAGTGCAATACAGAAGCACATATAAAAGACAGCGCAGTACAGAAGAACATATAAAAGACAGTGCAGTACAGAAGAACATATAAAAGACAATGCAGTACAGAAGAACATATACAAGACAGTGTGGTATAGAAGAACATATAAAACACATCGCAGTACAGAAGAACACATAAAATACAGTGCGGTACAGAAGAACATATAAAAGACAGCGCCGTACAGAAGGACATATAAAAGACAGCGCCGTACAGAAGAACATATAAAAGACAGTGCAATATAGAAGAACATACAAAAGACAGTGCGGTACAGAAGAACATACAGAAGACAGCTTAGTATAGAAAAACATAAAAAACAGCGCATGAGAAACAACTTATATAAAGCACAGTGCAGCACAGAATGCCAATATAAGGACACTGGCGCACAGAAAGCCACAGTGCACAGCCAAGTGTCATGTAAACTGTCATAAAAGCAAATATCACATTCACTGGTGAAGATCTAAGTTTCTGCCTTAGCCAATCTCCATTATCGAGACCCTCTCGAGGGGTAACGAAAAGGCCACAGAAAAGAAAGAAACATCAGAAAATCCATCGGGGGAAAAAGAAGGCAAACCCAAGTAGAAACATAACAGTCACGTGAAAGAGAATATGTCCTGGAAGAAGAAGTGTCTAATGCAGAAGGAGGGGAAATATTTTAGGATGAAATAAAATCTATAAAAAAAAGAAATATCTAAATTACATTTTGATTCTAGAACGGGCGGAAAGGATTGCACACACGATTTATTAAATGGAAACAAGAAGACACGAATAAACAAAAGTGCGCATAAAAAAAGAGTAGAATTCTCGCAAAATAAAAAAAAAATAAAAAGAGGAAAATCCTTTCCGTTAAGGGATACATTAACTTGTTAGATCTTTCTATTTCTATAATTTCTGTGGATAATATAGAAGGGGTGGGGGATATTTGATTGGGTAGTGGATGGTTGAGAGGAGATATACTTTATAATGTTACAGATGAGTCACTAGTGATTTGTTGAGAGTTGATTGTTAATTTATGTGGATGGAATATCCAGTGTGGATAAGAGGAGGGCAGTGTGGAAGTAGATATGTGGATGCAAGGGTGGGGTGTAAGCTGTGGGTAGCTTTGTTGTAGTTTAGTTGTATCGATAAGGATAGTTGTGTTGTCTAGTAGTGGTGGGGAAGTATAGGTGTGGGTAGCAGTGCAGTAGTTCAAGTATAGGTGGGGGTAGCAGTGCAGTAGTTCAAGTATAGGTGTGTGTAGCAGTGCAGTAGTTCAAGTATAGGTGTGGGTAACAGTGCAGTAATTCAAGTATAGGTGTGGGTAACAGTGCAGTAGTTCAAGTATAGGTGTGGGTAGCAGTGCAGTAGTTCAAGTATAGGTGTGGGTAACAGTGCAGTAGTTCAAGTATAGGTGTGAGTAACAGTGCAGTAGTTCAAGTATAGGTGTGGGTAACAGTGCAGTAATTCAAGTATAGGTGTGGGTAACAGTACAGTAGTTCATGTATAGGTGTGGGTAACAGTGCAGTAGTTCAAGTATAGGTGTGGGTAACAGTGCAGTAGTTCAAGTATAGGTGTGGGTAACAGTGCAGTAGTTCATGTATAGGTGTGGGTAACAGTGCAGTAGTTCATGTATAGGTGTGGGTAGCAGTGCAATAGTTCATGTATAGGTGTGGGTAACAGTGCAGTAGTTCAAGTATAGGTGTGGGTAGCAGTGCAGTAGTTCAAGTATAGGTGTGGGTAGCAGTGCAGTAGTTCAAGTATAGGTGTGGGTAGCAGTGCAGTAGTTCAAGTATAGGTGTGGGTAGCAGTGCAGTAGTTCAAGTATAGGTGTGGGTAACAGTGCAGTAGTTCAAGTATAGGTGTGGGTAACAGTGCAGTAGTTCAAGTATAGGTGTGGGTAACAGTGCAGTAGTTCATGTATAGGTGCGGGTAACAGTATGGAAATTTGGTTGTGGGTTGCAATGTAGTAAATTGGAAGTGTGGTTGTAAATAGAACCGCAAAGGTTTTAAAATATAGCTGTGGATAGCGGTGAAGTAATGTGACAGTATAACATTGGATAGCGGTGAAGTAATGTTGACTGTATAACATTTGATAGTGGTGAAGTAGTGTGGTAGTATAACATTGGATAGCGGTGAAGTAGTGTGGCAGTATAACATTGGATGCGGTGAAGTAGTGTGGCAGTATAACATTGGATAGCGGTGAAGTAATGTGGCAGTATAACATTTGATAGCGGTGAAGTAGTGTGGTTTTATAACATTGGATAGTGGTGAAGTAAAGTGACAGTATAACATTGTATAGCGGTGAAGTAGTGGGGCAGTATAACATTGGATAGATGTGAAGTAATGTGACAGTATAATATTGGATAGCGGTGAAGTAGTGTGGCAGTATAACATTGGATAGCAGTGAAGTAATGTGACAGTATAATACTGGATAGCGGTGAAGTAGTGTGGCAGTATAACATTGGATAGCAGTGAAGTAATGTGACAGTATAATATTGGATAGCGGTGAAGTAGTGTGGCAGTATAACATTGGATAGCAGTGAAGTAATGTGACAGTATAATATTGGAAAGCGGTGAAGTAGTGTGGCAATATAACATTGGATAGCGGTGAAGTAGTGTGACAGTATAACATTGGATTGCGGTGAAGTAGTGTGACAGTATAACATTGGATTGCGGTGAAGTAGTGTGACAGTATAACATTGGATAGCGGTGAGGTTGTGTGACATTATAACATTGGATAGCGGTGAAGTAGTGGTAGTATAACATTGGATAGCGATGAAGTAGTGTGACAGTATAACATTATATAGCGATGAAGTAGTGGTAGTATAACATTGGATAGCGATGAAGTAGTGTGGCACTATAAAATTCGATAGTGATGAAGCAGTGGTAGTATAAAGTTGGATAGTGATAAAGTAGTGGTAGTATAACATTGGATCGCCGTGAAGTAGCGTGCCAGTATAACATTGTCTAGCGGGTTTAATGTTTAAGAGTCGGAAATGACAGGAGTGGAAAAGTGAGATATAATTGGTGGAGCTGATGAGAGTGTGGAGGCCTACACAAATAAAATATGTGACGTTGGAATCTGGCTTGGATTTAGGTAGTCTAAACTAGAGTAGATATTTTAACTCGAGTAGGTAATCTAAACTAGTGTATGTAGTCTAAACTAGAGTAGGTAGTCTATACTAGAGTCACAAGACTACATCCACGCATGTATACTGAGTGATTCGATGAGCATGATAAAAAAAGTGGAGGCGGGCTCTGTACGCATGCAATGGGTAGAGTCGTTGCAGAAATCCAAAATGCGTAAGGTCACCTTTGTCTATGTCCCTGGACATGCGGGAGTACGGGGAAATGAGAGAGCGGACAGGTTGGCTAGCTGCGCTGTCGTTGAGGACGGGCAACCGATGGATCGGGCGGACATCATCAATGCCCTTCGAGATGTGGGAAGAGCACAGGACTTCGACAAACACAGATCAACGTCACTTCTTCGGATGATGGAAATGGGAGTTAAGATGGGCACAGCCAGAAATGAGAAACTTGGTGGCCGTGTAAGAAGACTTATCAACCAACATAGAACTGGAGTCGTCAGTCGCTGGACACTGAGGGAATTGTTGAGGAGGGGATCTGAGCACCTATGGACATGTTCGGAGTGCAATGATGATGACCCGCAAATAACTCAATAACTCAATAAGAATACTAGAGTAGGTAGTCTAAACTAGAGTAGGTAGTCTAAACTAGAGTAGGTAATCTAAACTAGTGTAGGTAGTCTAAACTAGAGTAGGTAGTCTAAACTAGAGTAGGTAGTCTATACTAGAGTAGGTAGTCTAAACTAGAGTAGATAGTCTAAACTAGAGTAGGTAATCTAAACTAGTGTAGGTAGTCTAAACTAGAGTAGGTAGTTTAAACTAGAGTAGGTAGTCTAAACTAGAGTAGGTAGTCTATACTAGAGTAGGTAGTCTATACTAGAGTAGGTAATCTAAACTAGTGTAGGTAGTCTAAACTAGAGTAGGTAGTCTAAACTAGAGTAGGTAGTCTAAACTAGAGTAGGTGGTCTAAACTAGAGTAGGTAGTCTAAACTAGAGTAGGTGGTCTATACTAGAGTAGGTAGTCTATACTAGAGTAGGTAATCTAAACTAGTGTAGGTAGTCTAAACTAGAGTAGGTAGTCTAAACTAGAGTAGGTAGTCTAAACTAGAGTAGGTAGTCTAAACTAGAGTCTGTAGAAATGTGGTTTTACAGAAGAATGTTGAGAGTACCATGGACAGCTAAGAAGAGTAATGAAGAGGTTCTGAGAGAGGTCAAAGCAAAAATTGAGCTAATTTCCAACGTTAGGAAGAAACAATCATCATATTTTGGCCATGTAATGAGAAGGGAACAACTTGAATATATTGTAAGAACCGGAAAAATTGAGGGACGAAGAGATAGAGGGAAGCAAAGAGAAAAAAATAACAGACAGCTTAAGAGAATGGTTTGGCAGAAGGTCAACAACACAAATGATAAATAGCTGCCGAGATCGAAAGTTGTGGAGAGACATGTTCACCTACGCCAGCAGGCCCGGTACTTGATAATGATGATACTATGTAATCTAGACAAAGTTATACTAGGTAGTCTAGATATAGTTATATTAGGTAGACTAAACATTGCTATACTATGTAGTCTAGACATATTTATTGTAGGTAGTCTAAAAATAGCTATACTATGTAATCTAAACATAGTAAGGTAGGCAGTCTTAAGATAGCTATAATAGGTAACCTAAATATAGTAAGGTAGGCAGTCTTAAGATAGCTATAATAGGTAACCCAAACATAGTAAGGTAGGCAGTCTTAACATAGATATACTAGGTAACCTAAATATAGTAAGGTAGGCAGTCTTAAGATAGCTATAATAGGTAACCTAAACATGGTAAGGTAGGCAGTCTTAAGATAGCTATAATAGGTAACCTAAATATAGTAAGGTAGGCAGTCTTAAGATAGCTATAATAGGTAACCCAAACATAGTAAGGTAGGCAGTCTTAACATAGCTATACTAGGTAACCTAAACATGGTAAGGTAGGCAGTCTTAACATAGCTATACTAGGTAATCTAAACATGGTAAGGTAGGCAGTCTTAACATAGCTATACTAGGGAATCTAAACATGGTAAGGTAGGCAGTCTTAACATAGCTATACTAGGTAATCTAAACATGGTAAGGTAGGCAGTCTTAACATAGCTATACTAGGTAACCTAAACATGGTAAGGTAGGCAGTCTTAACATAGCTATACTAGGTAATCTAAACATGGTAAGGTAGGCAGTCTTAACATAGCTATACTAGGGAATCTAAACATAGAAAAGGTAGTTTGAACATAGTTAGGGTTGGTAGACTAAGAATATTTGACTAGGAATAAGATAGACTAGGTATTCTGAGGGGTATATTGAGGTAAAGAATAGTGACACTGTGACCTTCCAGGCATATCGTAAGAGGCGACTAAGGAGTTTGATCGATGGCTTGACAAGCTGTCATTGTAAAAAGTATTGTTATGGAAACAGAGCCATGGATTTTAGAAGCAGTGATCTCTGCAATATGTGCCATTTTGGCACGCAAGGTTTCTGTTTTTGAGATTGTGGTTCTGCCCTATGTGCCGTCTTCGGCTCGAAAGGACAATAGATAGAGGTATTCTGAACATTGATTCATTGCTAGAATAGGTAGTTTAAATGTAGGCATAAAAATGCAAAGCTGCAGTAAAGCTGAATGTGAGGAAAAAATTAAAAAATAGAAAAAAAATGATATGTAAGAAGCTTTACGTGATAAGTGGACGACACAGACTAAACGACGTTTCGGCCCAATAGGCCTTCATCAGGAACAAACAAAAAAACACACACACAAAACTAATAACGAAACAACCAAAACAAAAACAATCGAAATGTGTTAAAGAAAACAAAATTATCTATCCTGTATGTAAACAGAGGTCAAAACAAAAGGAAATAGCAACCAAGTGCGGCTGTCGTGAACGCACAGAAACGTGCAGAAATGTGCCCAACCCCTCATTTGTTTTTATTGTTCCCCACTCTCAGACATCTCACTCTTACCGCCTTTTGAGCACCTGTTAGTCTACTATTCTATTCTTTCTCCTTTGTGTTTGCACACTGACCCCTGTGTGAATTCCTCTGGTTCTGTGTGCATTTGTGCACATTTCTGCACGTTTCTGTACGTTCACGACAGCCGCACTTGGTTGCTATTTCCTTTTCGTTTTGACCTCTGTTTACACACAGGATAGATCATTTTGTTTTCTTTAACACATTTCGATTGTTTTTGTTTTGGTTGTTTCGTTATTAGTTTTGTGTGTGTGTTTTTTTTGTTGTTCATGATGAAGGCCTATTGGGCCGAAACGTCGTTTAGTCTGTGTCGTCCACTTATGACGTAAAGCTTCTTACATACCATTTCTTTCTATTTTTTAATTTTTCCTCTAGTTTAAATGTAACTAGGTAGTTTAAACATGGTTGGACTAGCTACTCTAAACGTATGGAAAGGACCTAGGTTCAAAGCCTACCACATGCTGTGGTTATTTAAAAAAAAAATAAATAGGAAAAATTAATCCGTGGTTTTTTTGCGACGCAACCCACTCCCCCTCATCACCTCTCTTGTTTAGTGAGATCCTATGTTTAGTTGTGTCAGATAGCGGCAATACACAGGAGTTACCGTGTGCACTCGCGCACGTTAAAAATCTAAAAGAGTCGGCCATAAATATGGCCGTTGCCCGGGCTAAATTGGCAGCAGAAACTCACACCTGTTCTTTCCTCCTGTTTTTTTGTGTTCCTTGACCTTCACCTTTTCATAGCTCGACCTTTAAAGATTTTTTAATGGGCGTAGATGCGCTTAGTCGTTGTTGACAGTATGATGCGACATTAGAGAACTACAGAGGGTGTTCAACCAAATTAGTTCAGCTTTAACTCCCTGGAAGTCGTCATGTTCATTGGAATTTGCGGACGGTAAGATAATTTGAAGGGAGCCGCGATAGCTCAGTGATTAGTGAACTGGACTAAAAAGGACAAGAGGTAGGGTTCGATCCCAACCGACGGCTTCGGGGTTCACCCAGCCATTAATGGGTACCGGATTTTTTCTGGGAAAGTAAAGCGGCACGGGCGTAATACCAACCACATTGCCCCAAAAATCATGTACCGAGGGTCTGTACAATTTATGTTCACTAACACCATATTCCCTATACGCTACTTGGCGTGACGGGGGTACTTTACTTTACTTTTAACTCTACTTCAACGATATTTGAGCCTCTAAGCCCAAACATATACGTCTTCAGCATTAGTAGATTTGCTTAACAATGTCTACCCGGGCAGGGACCACTTTTTCGCTTACTCATTTCGACTTTTAATTGCTAATGGTTCTTTAACGTGCATGAGTGCACACGAGACCTGTGTTTTTCACCGTTTCCGAGAGGACTAGACATTAGATAAATTTATACACACAAGGCTAGATATTAGATCTCACTACCCAAAGATACGAAATAAAAGAGGCAGAGGCAGACCAAGACTAACATGGACGAGTAACATAAAAAGATGGACAAATCAGCCTATGGCAACCTGCACCATCAAAGCAAGAGATAGAGCAGAATGTCGCCCCATGGTAGCCAACCTTTGTTGCGGAGATGGCATTCTATGATGATGATGATAATGATGATGATGATGAGATAATTTGAGGGACTCAGGAAATGACGTTGTGAACGTCAACGATGTGTTCATCACTTTAACTACAACAACAATAAAACTTCTACACTGGATACCGAACCAACAAACGTTTCGACCGAGATACTACCACATATACACATACACACACATACAAACACACACAAACAGACACATACACCCACACACACACACAAACAGACACATGCACACACACACAAACAGACACATACACACACACACACAAACAGACACATACACACTCCACACGATATGGAATTCAACTTGTACTTATCGCAGACCCATGTCCACGATTCAACACATTTATTGTGTATATGTGTGTGCGTGTATGTGTGTGCTCTTGCATAATTATGCGCGTGATATGTTATTAGCGGAGTTGTCTGTATTTTTGTGACCGTAGATGACACGATGGGATCAGCACGTAATCAGCTCTTTCGATGAAAGCGGGACATTTAAAGAGCAATTTAGAGACACTGTCCCGCTCGCAGAGCCTTCTTTGTCTCCTCATCTTGTTAGCGTTCACACGTTAAATGGGCGTGAATGCAATGTATCGTTAGTTAACGACAAAGCCACGACATTTGAGCAGCTAAGCCCAAACATATACGTCTTCAGCATTAGTAGATTTGCTTAACAATGTCTACCCGGGCAGGGACCACTTTTTCGTTTACTCGTTTCGACTTTTAATTGCTAATGGTTCTTTAACGTGCATGAGTGCAAACGAGACCTCGTGTTTTTTTTTCACCGTTTCCGAGAGAGTTAGACATGGGATATCACTACACAGTGAGGGCTAGACATTGGATCTCACTACCCAGAGAGGGCTAGACATTGGATCTCACTACCCAGAGAGGGCTAGACATGGATCTCACTACCCAGAGAGGGCTAGACATCGGATCTCACTACCCAGAGAGGGCTAGACATCGGATCGCACTACCCAGAGAGGGCTAGACATTGGATGTCATCACCCAGAGAAGGCTAGACATTGGATCTCACTACCCAGAGATCACGGGAGGGTAAGCCTACGAGGAAACCCTGCATTCAGGTGTGAAAACTGACCAACACCTTTGGTGGAATTCAAATCCAGCATGTTCCTATCCAGAGGACTGTGTCTTAGACCGGAGGCAAGGCGCCTCACAGCACCAGAGCTGGAGGCTGTCAGCGACCCACAGTTGATGGATGGCTTGCGCCATGAACGCAGGATCAGAACCATCTAGAATATACTCCACTTCCTCGTGGTGCCTCTAAAAACGAACTAGCCTATGTAGTCTGGCCAAGCGAGTAGGGATCGAAGATGGAAGACAACCCCGTACTCAAAATAAATTCCTGAAGTCGTATGCGTTTGGCCGAAAGGCGCAAATATCACAGTTTTACTGCAAACTACAATGTAAACAAGCCACTTAACCTTATTTTTTATGGCGGATGACGAAGAGCTGTTTTCCTTTAGTCATTCGGCGAACGCAAGCAAGCATTTCTTCACTAAGGATTAAAGAGGTGAAATAAAGATGGGCACAGTCAGAAACGAGAAACTTAGTGGGCGTGTAAGAAAACTTATCAAACAACATAGAAATGGAGTCGTCAGTCGCTGGGCGGGACTTGCTGATGAGGGGATCTGAGCATCTATGGAGATGTTCACAGTGCAATGATGACTCGCAAATAACTCAACTCGGTCATCGTCATCAGTTTTGAGGGTCTCGTAAAACGCAGCTGTTGTATCCAACTTGTTCACTTGTTGTGTCTTCGGTAACGTGTTACCGTTTTCATCTTTGACCCTCTTATATGGAGAACAAAGATTCGAATCAACGTAAGGTCACAAGTTTTTTTTTTTTTTTGTTTGCTCGAGGTGAAATAGAAACTCAGGCCCGATCACCTCTCGGCGTCTGCACTGAACACGCGGCCTTTATTCTCCAGTCCTGTAAAACCTGCCAGGCAGACCACAGTAAAGAGAAAATGTCGTAAAGATAGTTTTATTTACTCCCTAATATAAAAAAAAAGTAAAAAAGTAAAGTACCCCCGTCACGCCAAGTGGCGTATAGGGAATATGGTGTTAGTGACCACAAAATTTACAGACCTTCAGCACATGCTTTTTCGGGTATTGTGGTCGGTATCACGCCCGTGCCGCTTTACTTTCCCAGAAAAAAATCCGGTACCCATTAAAGATTCTCTAATATGTTTGAGGATAATTGTTTTTCTTTATTTCCTTGTCAACATGGCTGCCTGGAGAACTCATAGCCTGTCATATTTTGAAGTAACTTTCATAATGCAGCACCAACACCTCACCTGACTCGTCTGTTTGCTTTTAATCTTAAAGCAGGATTTAGTTTTGACGTATTTGAGGATCAACATGTCCCATATTACATCCCTCTCATTTTAAAAATGGATATTTTATAGGAGTGGCTCAATGTTGTTAAAGTCACACACAAACGCGAACCCTGTAACTGACATTCTGACAGAGGCCAGTGATGCTTCGGCAGACTAGTGCATATCACAGCTGTTTATCACTGATACTTTAGCCGTTTTGCTCATTTTGTGTCTTTCCAGGAATATATATTACACATACCTCTTCTAGTTATTTGGTTATTTGGTTATGGAAGGCCCCGGTATCACTGCAAACGAATTAAAATCCATAATTGCTCAACCGCCCGTGCCAGCGTAATCATCCGAATCTCATCTCCCAAACAAAGAAAGGTAACTGTAGTCCCCATCATAGCAGTCTCAGCACACGCCAAAAGACATAAGGCGAAACCGCGCAGAAAGTGAACACAGCCAACTGTTCCCATCATTCATCGAAAGCAATTGGAATATCGAAACATGATAAAAAAAGGATGAGACACACAGCTCACGGTGTGCACAGAGCACTTAACTCAATAGCTCCTGCAACAAGCTGGACTTGGAGTATGAGGAAACTGCAACAAGGAACACTTTTCATGCGTAGCCTTCAATTGTTCCCGCCGCCTATCCACCAAATACCGGGAGTTCACGTCCTCTTGAAAATGATGATCGTCATATTTAAAAAAAATGTAGAGCGCTAGATGATGTTAGGCCATCGTTGTTGACTCCAATTCCGAACATATAGACACACAGTTAGTCGTCAGAATACCCCCTTCGCACATCAAACAACCGACCGTAAGATTAGCGTACGGCCGGTATAGGGATGTACAATGAGCCATTACGATGACGTAGCACACAAAAAAATGTCGTACATACAAATTCGCTCCCTTTCGATTTCTGATTAGTCTAGTAAAAGCAGCCTAAGACGAACAAAACACTGTGCAAATTGTAATAAGAAGACTCTTCTAGATTACACTTGAACTGATTAGAAATAAAAAACAGTATCTTCAAAATAGATACTTCTCTTCTAGTTTACACTTGAGCTGATTAGAAATAAAAAACAGTATCTTCAAAATAGATACTTCTCTTCTAGTTTACACTTGAGCTGATTAGAAATAAAAAACAGTATCTTCAAAATAGATACTTCTCTTCTAGTTTACACTTGAGCTGATTAGAAATAAAAAACAGTATCTTCAAAATAGATACTTCTCTTCTAGTTTACACTTGAGCTGATTAGAAATAAAAAACAGTATCTTCAAAATAGATACATCTCTTCTAGTTTACACTTGAGCTGATTAGAAATAAAAAACAGTATCTTCAAAATAGATACTTCTGTTGTTAAAAAATGCAATATTACAGCCTCTGATAAGCTAGCATTTACCAATATCGATCTTGTAATTATGCGTATTAGTTCAATCAAAGTGGTCATGCAGGGCTTCATTGAGTAAATCCTCTAAAAGTGAATGAAACTATGAGGATTTGACTGCAAATCGTAGAACCTGGAGAACAAAATAAAAAAAAAATGGCACAGCAACTTAAAAGATAGTGATGATATCAAATTCAGAATACAAAAGACGCAAGAGAAAAAAGACGACGCTAGGCACCACGAATACATCTTGTTCTTTCTGCGGTTAAATGTATGTCATATTTACAAATTCAGTCACGAGATAAATTGTTCAGTAAAACAGCATCCAACATAAGACATTAATATGTTACCAAACTACTGATTTATCATAAATGAATACTACCAACCGTCTGTCTAGACATGATTACTTGCTACCAACCGTCTGTCAAGATATGATTACTTGCTACCAAACGTCTATCCAGTCATGATTACTTGCTACCAACCGTATGTCAAGACATGATTACTTGCTACTAACCGTCTGTCCAGACATGATTACTTGCTACCAACCGTCTGTCAAGACACGATTACTTGCTACCAACCGTCTGTCCAGACATGACTACTTGCTACCAACCGTCTGTCCAAACATGATTTCTTGCTACCAACCGTCTATCCACATATGATTACTTGGTACCAACCGTCTGTCCAGACATGATTACTTGCTACCAACCGTCTGTCCAGACATGATTACTTGCTACCAACCGTCTGTCCAAACATTACTTGGTAGCAACCGTCTGTCCCGACGTCAAAGGCGATTTAGTCTACTAAAATGTTACTTACACACAAATATTTACTTTTGCTTAAAATGTTACATTTTACATGACACCACAAGTTTGAACCACTTCCATAAAATATCAATTCTAAGAATGATTGGAATGTATAGATCCCGACATCTACACACACAAATGAAATAACATTCCCAAGATTGTAACTAAACTGCCACTTTAATATTAAAATAAACAGCCGTATTATAACAAAAACATTTCAAATATAGTGCTTGCTTGTTTGCGTTAGCCCGATGACTACAGTATGCTAGAGTATTCGTATACTATAGAATTCCTCATCGTCATCCGCCCTTAAAAGGACGTTAAGTGGGTGTGTCTGCTGTGTGTTGTGGCTTGCAGTATAACTGTGATATTTGCGCCTTTCGGCCCAACACATCCGACTTCAGCATGACATTTTTTAGCACCGGGTTGTCTTCCCTCTTCAATCCCCACTCGCTTGGTCAGACTAGACAGGTTAATCGGATACTACTGGCACCACGGAGAGGTGGAGCAGGGTCTGGATGGTTCTGGTTCACCGACCCTGGCGCAAGCCATCAGCTATGGGTCGCTGACAACTTCCAGCTCTGGTGCTGTGAGGCGCGCCTTCGCCTCCGTAGTAATGGGATACTTTTTCAGTGCGATATATTTCCGTTAACTTCAAATATGACTTTTAAATAGAGTTATCACTTGCTATCATCTTTAATGTACTATAGAAGAGTCATATGTAGATCGTATAGTTTACCGAGAAATTGAATAACTAATGTGGCAATAACATCCAGCAGAGAGGAAGGTACATTTGTCTTATCATTTGTTACACTGTTAGAATTCGCTTGTTTATTATGACCGGAATTTGCTTGTATCCTTCTATGTCTATCCATCTCTAACTAGCCTTATGTCACCATGTGTATCCTTCAAAGTATATCCATCTATATTGCACTTTATTTTATATCACCTTGTGTATCATTCTATGTATATTGGAGTTTATGTCAGCTTGTGTATCATTCTGTGTATATTGGAATTTATGTCACCTTGTGTATCCTTCTGTGTATATTGGAATTTATGTCACCTTTTGTATCCTTCTATGTATATTGGAGTTTATGTCAGCTTGTGTATCCTTCTATGTATATTGGAATTTATGTCACCTTGTGTATCCTTCTGTGTATATTGGAGTTAATGTCACCTTGTGTATCCTTCTATGTATATTGGAGTTAATGTCACCTTGTGTATCCTTCTATGTATATTGGAGTTAATGTCACCTTGTGTATCCTTCTATGTATATTGGAGTTAATGTCACCTTGTGTATCATTCTGTGTATATTGGAGTTAATGTCACCTTGTGTATCCTTCTATGTATATTGGAGTTTATGTCACCTTGTGTATCCTTCTATGTATATTGGAGTTAATGTCACCTTGTGTATCCTTCTGTGTATATTGGAGTTAATGTCACCTTGTGTATCCTTCTATGTATATTGGAGTTAATGTCACCTTGTGTGTCCTTCTATGTATATTTTAGTTAATGTCACCTTGTGTATCCTTCTATGTATATTGGAGTTAATGTCACCTTGTGTATCCTTCTATGTATATTGGAGTTTATGTCAGCTTGTGTATCCTTCTATGTATATTGGGTTTTATGTCAGCTTGTGTATCCTTCTATGTATATTGGAATTTATGTCATCTTGTGTATCCTTCTATGTATATTGGAATTTATGTCAGCTTGTGTATCCTTCTATGGATATTGGAATTTATGTCACCTTGTGTATCCTTCTATGGATATTGGAATTTATGTCACCTTGTGCATCCTTCTATGGATATTGGAGTTTATGTCACCTTGTGTATCCTTCTATAGGTATTGGAATTAATGTCACCTTGTGTATCCTTCTATGTATATTGGAGTTTATGTCACCTTGTGTATCCTTCTATGGATATTGGAATTTATGTCACCTTGTGTATCCTTCTATGGATATTGGAGTTTATGTCAGCTTGTGTATCCTTCTATGGATATTGGAGTTTATGTCACCTTGTGTATCCTTCTATGTATATTGGAGTTAATGTCACCTTGTGTATCCTTCTATGGATATTGGAGTTTATGTCAGCTTGTGTATCCTTCTATGTATATTGGAGTTTATGTCAGCTTGTGTATCCTTCTATGTATATTGGATTTTATGTCAGCTTGTGTATCCTTCTATGTATATTGGATTTTATGTCAGCTTGTGTATCCTTCTATGTATATTGTAGTTTATGTCAGCTTGTGTATCCTTCTATGTACATGTATATTGTAGTTTATGTGAGCTTGTGTATCCTTCTATGTATATTGTAGTTTATGTCAGCTTGTGTATCCTTCTATGTATATTGTAGTTTATGTCAGCTTGTGTATCCTTCTATGTATATTGTAGTTAATGTCAGCTTGTGTATCCTTCTATGTATATTGTAGTTTATGTCAGCTTGTGTATCCTTCTATGTATATTGTAGTTTATGTCACCCCGATGAGGTGGAGTAGGGTCAATCTTGTTCTGGTTCACCGAGCTGTGGGGCGTTTATGGCCTACAGCTCTGCTGCTGTGAGACGCCTATGCCTCAGTTGTTTTGTCATTGATATTTTAGTAAACTTGCTTAAGTGCGTCTATCCAGGTAATTAAACTTCACTTGTTTCTTCCTAGTGTACACTCAAAGTGATTAATTATAAGAAGTATATGAAAACTGAAAAAAAAACTTGTGCTTAAATTTGAAAATTGCATCGCCCGATACTCTCAGATTTGCCAATCTTTAACCCTTTTGTTACGAGCTTTAGCCACTAAACTATCAATCACAGACACATATTTATTTTAGCCAGAAATACAATGTTGCAGAATTCTTAGATTGTGGCTAAAATACCATTTGGAGAGGATAACCAAGAGCTGTGAGATTTATTTTCTTCAGCGGTTTATTTCAATCTTTTTATTTTTCCTTCATTGTTTTCTTTGTTGTTGTTACGTTTTAGATATCTCTATTTATCATGGATATGTGACGCTCAATTCTCGAAGACGCCAACACAAAAACGAAACTCGTAAAAAACATCATAAAAACCAATCAACATTTTTCGGGCAACCGAGCATGAGAAGAGGAAAGTTTGAATACTAGGTTGCAAAATAAAAGGAATGAGAGATCGTGGACGACAAAGAGAGAAAGTACTGGATAGCTTGGTGTCATGGCAAGGAAAACAGTCATCAACAGAACTGATACGATGCACTGTGGATGGAATTATTGTGGAAGGACATGATCGCCTACGCCAACCAATATGCCACATGATGATGATGATTTATCATGGAGACAGCTATGTTGTCTGCAACATCTTGGCTAGATGGTGCGAGTCAAATACCAATCTACATCTATGCTACGCGGAAAACGATTCTACATGGTCTGGAATCCTGATCTCACGAGTTCAGAGAATGCTGGGTAATCATCGTTGCTCTTTTCTTTTAGTCAGAATATGTCTTCTTCACAAAAGAGTTGTTTTTAGTGAGAATAAAATACAGCACTGGCGTAGTTTAGACCAAGTTATCCAAAACTGTATCAATGTTGCACAAATATGAGCTTCCTGTACGCCACACTCAAGGAGTGTTAGGTATATGTTTTTTGTTTCTTTCTTTCTTTCTTTCTTTCTTATCTTCCTGTCACTTTCTTTCTTTCTTCATTTCTTTCTTTAGGTTCTTTCCTTCCTTCTATCTTTCTTTCTTTCTCTCATTCTTTCCCTCTTTCTTATTTTCCTACTTGCTTCTATCTTTCCTTCCTCTTTATTCTCACAAGTTCACACAAAAAATTCCTGTGGGTTCAGACCGACCAGATTTCCTTCATCTTAATCCTGCCACTTATGGTTAGTTATGGTTATGGTTAGTTATGGTTATGGTTAGTTATGGTTATGGTTAGTTATGGTTATGGTTAGTTATGGTTATGGTTAGTTATGGTTATGGTTAGTTATGGTTATGGTTAGTTATGGTTATGGTTAGTTATGGTTATGGTTAGTTGAAGGCCCCGGTATCACTGCAAACGAATTAAAATCCGTAACTGCTCAGCCGCCCGTGCCAGTGGAATCATCCGAATTAAGTCTCATCTCATTGAAGGATCCAAACAAAGAAAAGCAGCTGCAGTCCCCATCATAATAACTACAGCACACGCAAAAAGGCATAAGGCCAAGCGCACCGAAAGTGAACGCAGCTGAACTGTCCATCGTCATACGATATCATCATTCATAGTAAGCAATCGGAATATCGAAACACGATCTGGATGAAAAACACAGCTCACAGTGTGCATAGAGCACTAAACTCAGTAGCTCCATCAGCAAGTCGGACTTGGAATGTGAGGAAACTACAACAAGGAACACTTTCAGTCTCAATGGTTCCTGCCGATTATCCGCCATATTGACCGGAAGTTCCTGCCACTTGTTTATAATTAAATCTCTCCTCTCTCTGTGATGCCATTTTATTAACTACATCAACTTCTATTAATCTTTACTTATATTCAAATATATGTATGTAGTTATGAAACGTGATATAAATCTTTGTTACTCACAACACTTTAGATTCAATACGTCACTCTATTCTTCTTCTTCTTTCCTTTCACCTCCGATGATGTTTCCGTGTATAGCTAATATTCTGCCAATCCATCTTTGTCATGTTCAGGCCTTGGGTCTTGTGTTATCGCAACGTTTGTTGAAGGCTCCTTTTCTTATGTTTTTATCCTTCTGCCTTATTACGTGGTCAAACCATATGATATGTTGTTTCTTTATATATTCTATGGCGGGGGCTATTCCTAGCTTTTTTCTGTGTTCTTCATTTCTGATCTTATCTCTGAGACTGTTTCCTGTCATTCGTCTGACACATTTGATCTCAGTAGAGGTTATTTCTCTTATTGTTCTTGCATCTAGGGTCCAGGTCAGGCATTGGTAGCACAACGTTGGGATGAAGATTGTATTGTAGAGTGCTCGTTTTACCTCCAGAGTTATTTCCTTGTTGGACAATAGTGGTGATAACTGTCCAATGATCTGACAAGCTTCGTTTCTATCTCTGCTGCTTGTGAAATATCGCTTGTCACTTAACTTCCTGGGTATTTCAATTCCTCTACCTGTTTTAGTTGCCTGCCTTCTATAGTTATGTTGATTTTCTGTTCATTTTTAGCGACATTCAAGACTTCTGTTTTGTTTTGATGTTGATTTTCATGTTGTATTTTGTACCTGTGCTATTGAGTCTATTTAAGTGTCCTTGTAGGTCTTCTATTGTTTCATGTATTAGTGCCTGCTCGTCTGCAAATAAATGCTCGTCGAACTCCTCTGTCTCTGATGGGTTGGCTAGCTTGCATATATAGTCCATGTATGTAATAAACAGTAAAGGGGATAGTACGCACCTCTGTCTTACACCTGAGTATTGTACCTGAGATGTCTTATTTCGATCAGTAAACTACATATGAGCAGCGAAAGCAAAGTGGATAGAGCACAAGTGTGCAAGGAGCGTGGTCAGAGTTTAATTCATTCGTTCGTTTGCATTCACCCGATGATTAAAGGATCACACCTCTTCGTCATCCGCCCTTAATAGGACGTTAAGTGGGCGTGCCTGCGCCGTTTTGTGGTTTGCAGTAAAACTGTGGTATTTGCGCAGTTCGGCCCAACACATCCGACTTTAGCACGAGTTTAATTCAAAATTGTTGCAGTTTATTTTGTCCTAACCACATAGTTTCTGGTCGTGTCCGAACTTGAAAGATCGTTACCTGAAACCTTCACTTGGAAAGTGTGGCGGCCTGGAGTAATACTGCCCAAGTTTACTCATAAATGTATTACGGTAATGTCAAAATGTGAACACGAACATAATATTCTTTACACGTCACAAGGCATGCTAGTTGAATTTTTTGTTAACTTGAAATATTGATTATCTTTAAATATTGTTTACTTTGAAATATTGGTTGCCCTGAAATATTGATTAACTTGAAATTTTGGTTCCCTTGAAATATTGGTTAACTTGAAATATTGGTTGCCTTGAAATATTGGTTAACTTGAAATATTGGTTGCCTTAAAATATTGGTTAACTTGAAATATTGGTTGCCTTGAAATATTCGTTAACATGAAATATTGGTTGCCTTGAAATATTGGTTGCCTTTAAATATTGGTTTCCGGTGTCATGGCGGCTACGTGCAGTCGTTTTTATATTTCGGCTCTTGCCGATATATTTAAATGATTTGCGTGACAGTCGAGTTATGAAATTATGTGTTGCTATTCCCCGTTTGGAGTATGTTTTATTTCGGACGTGTGGATAAACTGTGATTACCGATATTTAAGTGGAATATGATTTATTCTTCTTTGTGTCGTGTGTTCGCAGTTCAATAGTCAAGCACATGGTTCGACACACAAAAAATGGCCCCGCCGGGTATGTTCAACCCGAATATAAAAAGTCTGTGTCGGTGGATGGGGCGGATGAATCGAAAATGATCACGGCCCAGAAGACGAAAACAGCAAAATGTGTGGTACACATGAGGCATATTTAGAACACGAAAGTGTGTGGTACACATGAGGCATATTTAGAACACGAAAGTGTGTGGTACACATGAGGCATATTTAGAACACGAAAGTGTGTGGTACACATGAGGCATATTTAGAACACGAAAGTGTGTGGTACACATGAGGCATATTTAGAACACGAAAGTGTGTGGTACACATGAGGCATATTTAGAACACGAATATGGCAGACCACCGTGAAAGAGATTGGAGCCTCATTACGTAACACTCCAAAGAAAGCCATGGAAAGAAAATATACTAACAACAAAATAAATATCAGCAGGGCTGAAACTAAGAATGGCAAAATGTTACATCTTCTCAATATTCCTGTATGCTGCAGAAACATGGACATTATACAAGAAAACAGAACAGAAAATTGAAGCCTTTGAAATGTGGATTTATAGAAGAATAGGTAGAATTGGATGGAAACAAAAGATAACAAACGATGAAGCTTTAAAACAACTGAAAATTAAAAATAGAACTACTAAATACAATTAAGACAAGACAAATGAAATTTTTGGGGCATGTTAAAAGACACAACAGCCTACTAAAAGTAATATTAGAGGGGAAAATACAAGGCAAAAGAGACAGAGGCAGACCAAGACTAACATGGACGAGTAACATCAAAAGATGGACAAGTCAATCTATGACAGCCTGCACCATTAAAGCAAGAAACAGAGTAGAATGGCGATCCATGGTAGCCAACCTTCGTTGCGCAGAAGGCACTCGATGATGATGACGATTAAATATTGGTTGGGAACCGCGATAGCTCAGTTGTTAGTGAACTGGACTACAAAGGACAAGGGGTAGGGTTCGGGCCCAACCGACGGCTTCCGGGTTCACCCAGCCTTAAAATGGGTACCGGATTTTTTTCTGGGAAAGTAAAGCAGCACGGGCGTAATACCGACCACATTGCCCCAAAAATCATGTGCTGAAGGTCTGTAAAATATAGGGTCACTAACACCATATTCCCTATACGCCACTTGGTGTGACTGGTGTACTTTACTTACTTTTACTTTAAATATTGGTTAATTTCAGCTATTGGTTATCTTAAACTACTGGTTAACTTTTTTGCTTTGATTTATTTCTGCTTCCTTATTTTTTCTTTCCTTAATTTTCTCCAGAGTCTCTGTTGTCATCCATGCCTTGTTCTGACGTTCGGACAACCCGTGTTCTATTCCCGCTGGGAGCAGTGTGATCTCTACTCGTGGTTGGAAACAAAAAAATAACCCCACGGTCGACCCAGCCGTTAGCAGAAATGGGTACCAAGGTATTACCCTGGGAAGGTGAGGAATGTCGCTTCGCATCTGAGTTTCAATGCTTGAGGCGACACTATACAGAAATCTCCGAACATTTCTGGATAAGCGGCCGAACACATATGGGTGTAAACTCGCGTGCTAAGACGCCGGTTCAAGTCTCGTACTTTACCTTTACCTTTATTCTCGTGTTCTCTTTTTCCCAAGGTTTCTTCATACGTCTCCTTCAATTTATCCTTTAATTATTTCCAATGATCTTCTTTATTTATTTTAATTTCTAGTTGGCTGAAGGACTGGTATTTGTTTGATATTGTGACTGCAAATTTATCTTTAATTCTTTGTTCTTTAAGAAACCCTACATTGAAATAATGTCTACCTTTATTCGTTGCACTAAAGCTATTCAGTTTAAGTTTAAGTTTAGCTAGCAGAAGATAGTGAAGCCACTTTTACTCCTCTTCCGAGCAAACCGCGAAGTACTAAAGTCAAGACGTTGGAACCTTACACCGAAGTTAACAAGTGAGAAGGTGCAGTAAAAAGGAAAGTGGGAGGGAGAACAAGAGAGTAAAGAATGTGAACAAGAAAAGAAAGATGGAGAGAGCAACAAATAGATAGACAAAGTGATTTTGACAGAGAGCGAAGGAGAAAGAAAAAAAGAGGTAAAAAGAGTGAACAATTTTCACACACACGCACACATATATGTGTGTGTTTGTATGTGTGTGTGTATATATATATATATATATATATATATATATATATATATATATATATATGAATGAGAGCGGTAAAGAGAGAAAGTAGATAAGAGATAACAGTGAAAGAAGCAGCTAGATGCAAAATGACAGAGGGAGACAGTGAAGAATGGATAGAGAGAAAGAGAGAGAGAGAGGTGTGGGGAGTGGAGTGGAGAGATTTGACACAACTAATGATAAAGAGACAGAATATAACGGTTTTCCGTGAAGTCAATCTTGGAAGTGGACACGGCACAGCATGCTGATAATATTGCGCAGTTACTCTTAAATTCCATGAGGATGGGTAGGAAATGATCACGGACAGAGGGAGGAAGAACCGAAAAAAGGAGTAGAGAAGGGAACCGAAAGAATATGCCGATCTGATGGGAGGGTGAAAACTCATTTGAGAATTTCTGCAACATTTTTATGGAATAGAATGAAAGGAGGGAGAAGATAGAGAGATGTGAGGATATAGAAAGAGGGGAGAGAAAGGGAGGTGTGCCATAACTTTGTTTTTAGTGGGCGAGTTTAGGATGGGGTGAAAAGGATGGGGGGGGGGGTGACAAGGAAAACAGTTGATAAATGATGGCTGAGATCTGAATGTAAAGATGATGTTAGATGTGTTGGGATGTGGGTAAAGATGATGTTAGATGTGTTGGGATGAAGGTAAAGATGATGTTAGATGTGTTGGGATGAATGTAAAGATGATGTTAGATGTGCTGGGATGAAGGTAAAGATGATGTTAGATGTGTTGGGATGAAGGTAAAGATGATGTTAGATGTGTTGGGATGAAGGTAAAGATGATGTTAGATGTGTTGGGATGAAGGTAAAGATGATGTTAGATGTGTTGGGATGTGGGTAAAGATGATGTTAGATGTGTTGGAATGAAGGTAAAGATGATGTTAAATGTGTTGGGATGTGGGTAAAGATGATGTTAGATGTGTTGGGATGAAGGTAAAGATGATGTTAGATGTGTTGGGATGAAGGTAAAGATGATGTTAAATGTGTTGGGATGTGGGTAAAGATGATGTTAGATGTGTTGGGATGAGGATACAGATGATGTTAGATGTGTTGGGATGTGGGTAAAGATGATGTTAGATGTCTTGGGATGTGGGTAAAGATGATGTTAGATGTGTTGGGATGTGGGTAAAGATGATGTTAGATGTGTTGGGATAGGGTAAAGATGATGTTAGATGTGTTGGGATGTGGGTAAAGATGATGTTAGATGTGTTGGGATAAGGGTAAAGATGATGTTAGATGTGCTGGGATAGGGTAAAGATGATGTTAGATGTGTTGGGATAAGGGTAAAGATGATGTTAGATGTGTTGAGATAAGGGTAAAGATGACGTTAGATGTGTTGAGATGAGGGTAAAGAATAGGCGGGAGTAGCTCGAAATGTGAAGAGAGAGAAAGAGAGAGAGCGAGATGAAGTTATGAAGCTCTAGATGTGAAGGAAGTATTAGTGTGACGTGACAATTGATGTGACAATTGATGTGACAATTGACGTGACAGGATGTAAACGTAATGAGAATGGAAAGATATGGAGGCTCTGGCAGTGTAAATGTGGTAATGATACACTGAAATGAGAGCAAACATGTATTAATGATATACTGCAGGTAGAGCATACATGTGGTAATGATACAAATATTATGCGGATATAAATGTAGAGTATAGATGTGAAGACATATCTTCTTCCTCTTTCCTTCCTCATTTGCCTTTCAGCATTGAAGGAAAATATAATTTGCGGTCTTTTGCTCTTCTGGTCGCCTCTGCTGCTGTTAAGTTTCCTAGTGCTTCTAATATTCCATCGATCCATCTTTTTCGTGGTCGACCCTTGGGTCTGGTATTCTCACAACGTTTATTGAAGACTCGTGTTTTGATTACTCTGCTTTGTCACGTGGCCAAACCATTTTATCTGTTGTTTCTTTATATATTATATGGCGGAAGTTATTTCTTGCTTTTTTTCTCTGTTATTCATTTATAATCTTATGTCTCAGTCCTGTCATTCGTCTACACATTTAATTTCAGTAGAGATTATTTTCTTATTGTTCTTGCATCTAGGGTCCATGATTGTATACCGATATAATGAGGAGTATAAATATGATGTGGAGCCGCGATAGCTCAGTGGTTAGTGAACTGGACTACACAGGACAACGGGTAGGGTTCGATCCCAACCGACGGCTTCCGTGTTCACCCAGCCTTAAATGGGTACCGGATTTTTTTCTGTGAAAGTGAAGCGGCATGGGCGTAATACCGACCACATTACCCCAAAAATCATGGGCTGAAGTTCTGTAAACATTTATGTTCACTAACACCATATTCCCTATACGCCACTTGGCGTGACGGGGGTACTTTACTTTTTTTTATAAATATGATGGTGGTATGTATACGGTGAGGGTATAAATAAATATAAGCGCATGCATGTCATGTTTATAAATAAAATGACAATATAAATGGAAAAAAAGCACAGATATCAAGTATAATAAATATGAAATACTATGCAGGGCAGAGTGTATATGAAATGGTACTGAGTAGCTAAACTAACAGAAAGACATGACAAGCTACAACGTTTCGGCAAAAGCCTTCATCAGGTGTAACAGTCTATGAACATTCGGAGTCAGAATGCACAACTGCACAGCTCTTTAAAAAAAGGGAGGGAAAGAGAGTATAAATGTAATAAAGATATAAATAATATGAGAAAACAAACATGATGAACGCGTATTTATAAAGAGAACATTAATGTGGTAAGGGTGTGTATGTTGTTTAAAAATAAATATTACGAAGATAAATATGTGATGAGAATTTAATGTAGAATATAAAGATGCTTGATTATAATTGTGGGGATTGTATACACGTAATAGAGAGGCGCAGTCGTTACTGATCAACGGAATCAGATTGACTTCTAGATGTGAGAAATGTGCTTCAATATGATCATCAGAAATCGTATTAGTTCAGTCGACAGATCATCTTAGTTTAATCGACAGGTCATCTTATCCGCAAATCATCTTAGTTTAGTCGACAGATCATCTTAGTTTAGTCGGCAAATCATCTCAGTTTAGTCGACAGATCATCTTAGTTTAATCGACATGTCACCTAAGCTTAGTTGACAAATCATCTTAGTTTAGTCAACAAATCGTCTTAGTTTAGTCAACAAATCATCTTAGTTTAGTCGACAAATCATCTTAGTTTAGTCAACAAATCGTCTTAGTTTAGTCAACAAATCATCTTAGTTTAGTCGACAGATCATCTTAGTTTAATCGACATGTCACCTAAGCTTAGTCGACAAATCATCTTAGTTTAGTCGACAAATCGTCTTAGTTTAGTCAACAAATCATCTTAGTTTAGTCGACAGATCATCTTAGTTTAGTCGACAGATCATCTTAGATTAATCGACAGGTCACCTAATCTTAGTCGACAAATCATCTTAGTTTAATCGACAGGTCACCTAATCTTAGTCGACAAATCATCTTAGTTTAGTCGACCGATCATCTTAGTTTAATCGACAGGTCACCTAATCTTAGTCGACAAATCATCTTAATTTAGTCGACAGATCATCTTAGTTTAATCGACAGATCATCTTATCCGCAAACCATCTTAGTTTAGTCGACAGATAACTTAGTTTAATCGACAGGTCATCTTATCCGCAAACCATCTTAGTTTAGTCAACAAATCATCTTAGTTTAGTCGACAAATCATCTTAGTTTAGTCAACAAATCGTCTTAGTTTAGTCAACAAATCATCTTAGTTTAGTCGACAGATCATCATAGTTTAGTCGACAAATCATATTCGTTTAGTCGACAAATCATATTCGTTTAGTCGACAGATCATCATAGTTTAATCGACAGGTCACCTAAGCTTAGTCGACAAATCATCTTAGTTTAGTCGACAAATCATCTTAGTTTAGTCGACAAATCATATTCGTTTAGTCGACAGATCATCATAGTTTAATCGACAGGTCACCTAAGCTTAGTCGACAAATCATCTTAGTTTAATCGACAAATCATCTTAGTTTAGTCGACAAATCATCTTAGTTTAGTGAACAAATCATCTTAGTTTAGTCGACAAATCAGCTTAGTTTAGTCGTCAAATTATCTTAGATTATTCGACAGATCATCTTAGTTTAGTCGACAGATCATCTTAGTTTAGTCGACAGATCATCTTAGTTTAGTCAACAAATCATCTTAGTTTAGTCAACAAATCATCTTAGTTTAGTCGACAAATCATCATAGTTTAGTCAACAAATCATCTTAGTTTAGTCGACAAATCATCTTAGATTAGTCGACAGATCATCTTAGTTTAGTCGACAAATCATCTTAGTTTAGTCGACAAATCATTTTAGTTTAGTCGACAAATCATCTTAGTTTAGTCGACAAATCATCATAGTTTAGTCAACAAATCATCTTAGTTTAGTCGACAAATCATCTTAGTTTAGTCGACAGATCATCTTAGTTTAGTCAACAAATCATCTTAGTTTAGTCAACAAATCATCTTAGTTTAGTCGACAAATCATCATAGTTTAGTCAACAAATCATCTTAGTTTAGTCGACAAATCATCTTAGATTAGTCGACAGATCATCTTAGTTTAGTCGACAAATCATCTTAGTTTAGTCGACAAATCATCTTAGTTTAGTCGACAAATCATCTTAGTTTAGTCGACAAATCATCATAGTTTAGTCAACAAATCATCTTAGTTTAGTCGACAAATCATCTTAGATTAGTCGACAGATCATCTTAGTTTAGTCGACAAATCATCTTAGTTTAGTCGACAAATCATCTTAGTTTAGTCGACAAATCATCTTAGTTTAGTCGACAAATCATCATAGTTTAGTCAACAAATCATCTTAGTTTAGTCGACAAATCATCTTAGTTTAGTCGACAAATCATCTTAGATTAGTCGACAAATCATCCTAGTTTAGTCGACAGATCATCTTAGTTTAGTCAACAAATCATCTTAGTTTAGTCGACAAATCATCTTAGTTTAGTCGGCAAATCATCATAGTTTAGTCAACAAATCATCTTAGTTTAGTCGACTGATCATCTTTGTTCAATCGACAGGTCATCTTACTTTAATCGACAAATCATCTTAGTTTAGTCGACAGATCATCTTAGTTTAGTCGACAAATCATTTTAGTTTTGTCCACAAATAATTTTACTTTAGCCGGCAGATCATCTTAGTTTAGTTGACAAATCATCTTAGTTTAGTCAACAGATCATATTAGTTTAGTCAACAAATGACTTTAGTTTAGTGAAAAGATCATCTTAGTTTAGTCAACAAATAACTTTAGTTTAGTCAACAGATCATCTTAGTTTAGTCAACAAATCACTTTAGTTTAATCAACAGATCATCTTAGTTTAGTCGAGAAATCATTTTAGTTTAATCAACAGATCATCTTAGTTTAGTCGAGAAATCATTTTAGTTTAATCAACAGATCATCTTAGTTTAGTCGAGAAATCATTTTAGTTTAATCAACAGATCATCTTAGTTTAGTCGAGAAATCATTTTAGTTTAGTTAGCAAATCATCTTCCTCTGACAACAAATATTTCTTCAGCGCTGAGATCCTCTCCTCGGCAGGCATCCCGGCACTGCCGCCTAGCACTACCAGAAACATTGAAGAAAGACAGGGAAGTCCAGAGGTCAGCCTCAAGACAGGAAGTACCCGGGTTCAAAGCCTACCACAAGTGAAGGTTTTTTTATGACGTTACCCTCCCCTGATCTCTTGGGTAATGAGATCTGATGCCTAGCCCGTTCAGATAGCAGAAATAAGAAGGAAGTCCCGTGTGCACTCACGCACGTTAAAGAATCTTTGGCAGTTAAAATCGGAGAGAGTCGGCGATAAATGTGGTTGTTGTTTGGTCAAAGTTGTCAGCAAAAACCTGGCCACAATGTGGTTGTTGTGTGGTTAAAGTTGTCAGCAAAACCTGGTCACAATGTGGTTGTTGTTTGGTCAAAGTTGTCAGCAAAACCTGGCCACAATGTGGTTGTTGTTTGGTCAAAGTTGTCAGCAAAACCTGGTCACAATGTGGTTGTTGTGTGGTCAAAGTTGTCAGCAAAACCTGGCCACAATGTGGTTGTTGTTTGGTCAAAGTTGTCAGCAAAACCTGGCCACAATGTGGTTGTTGTGTAGTCAAAGTTGTCAGCAAAAACCTGGCCACAATGTGGTTGTTGTGTGGTTAAAGTTGTCAGCAAAAACCTGGCCACAATGTGGTTGTTGTGTGGTTAAAGTTGTCAGCAAAAACCTGGCCACAATGTGGTTGTTGTGTGGTTAAAGTTGTCAGCAAAACCTGGTCACAATGTGGTTGTTGTTTGGTCAAAGTTGTCAGCAAAAACCTGGCCACAATGTGGTTGTTGTTTGGTCAAAGTTGTCAGCAAAACCTGGTCACAATGTGGTTGTTGTGTGGTCAAAGTTATCAGCAAAACCTGGCCACAACGTGGTTGTTGTTTGGTCAAAGTTGTCAGCAAAAACCTGTCACAATGTGGTTGTTGTGTGGTCAAAGTTGTCAGCAAAACCTGGCCACAATGTGGTTGTTGTGTGGTCAAAGTTGTCAGCAAAACCTGGTCACAATGTGGTTGTTGTGTGGTCAAAGTTGTCAGCAAAACCTGTCACAATGTGGTTGTTGTGTGGTCAAAGTTGTCAGCAAAACCTGGCCACAATGTGGTTGTTGTGTGGTCAAAGTTGTCAGCAAAAACCTGGCCACAATGTGGTTGTTGTTTGGTCAAAGTTGTCAGCAAAAACCTGGCCACAATGTGGTTGTTGTGTGGTCAAAGTTGTCAGCAAAACCTGGCCACAATGTGATTGTTGTGTGGTCAAAGTTGTCAGCAAAACCTGGCCACAATGTGGTTGTTGTGTGGTCAAAGTTGTCAGCAAAACCTGGCCACAATGTGGTTGTTGTGTGGTCAAAGTTGTCAGCAAAACCTGGTCACAATGTGGTTGTTGTGTGGTCAAAGTTGTCAGCAAAACCTGGTCACAATGTGGTTGTTGTGTGGTCAAAGTTTTCAGCAAAACCTGGTCACAATGTGGTTGTTGTGTGGTCAAAGTTGTCAGCAAAACCTGTCACAATGTGGTTGTTGTGTGGTCAAAGTTGTCAGCAAAAACCTGGCCACAATGTGATTGTTGTGTGGTCAAAGTTGTCAGCAAAAACCTGGCCACAATGTGGTTGTTGTTTGGTCAAAGTTGTCAAACAAAAACCTGGCCACAATGTGGTTGTTGTGTGGTCAAAGTTGTCAGCAAAAACCTGGCCACAATGTGGTTGTTGTGTTGTCAAAGTTGTCAAACAAAAACCTGGCCACAATGTGGTTGTTGTGTGGTCAAAGTTGTCAAACAAAAACCTGGCCACAATGTGGTTGTTGTGTGGTCAAAGTTGTCAGCAAAAACCTGGCCACAATGTGGTTGTTGTGTGGTCAAAGTTGTCAGCAAAAACCTGGCCACAATGTGATTGTTGAGTGGTCAAAGTTGTCAGCAAAAACCTGGCCACAATGTGATTGTTGAGTGGTCAAGATGTCAGCAAAAACCTGGCCACAATGTGGTTGTTGAGTGGTCAAGTTGTCAGCAAAAACCTGACCACAATGTGATTGTTACGTGGTCAAAGTTGGCAGCAAAATCCTGGCCACAATGTGGATCACAGGCCGTGCTACGGAGTTCGTGCACGTGGGCCGGGATTCTCTTCGGATTTTCTCGAGCGGGGATATCGGAGCACCTATGGATTCGTCCTGTGTGCAGTGGTGCTAATCCTAACAACAACAACAACAACAACAACAACAACAACAACAACAACAACAACAAACAACAAGAAGCGAAGATGTTGTCAGCTCAGATGCACGAACTCCGTAGCACCAACGAAGACCTTGACCCCAACCTCCTTAGTCCAATCTCTGGTTCTCCAACTTTTGACGGCTTCACTCGGTTGGGTTGCAGTGGTTCATTAATGTTGTCTGTCTATCTGCCTTTTGGTCTGCCTCCTGCTCTTCTCACTTCTCCTCGTTTAATATATTCTTTGTATGGTCAGGAGTCACACGACATTCTCTCTAGATGGGCGAACCAGTTTTTTAAAAATTATTTATGTATGTAGCTTAGGATTGTCTCAAATCCCTACTCTTTCTCTTATAATTTTATTTCTGATTCTATCTTTTCTGGTTACTCCAAGTGCTTTTCTCAGCCATGATGAAATGTATTAATATTTAAAGTTATGAAGCTTACATGACGCAAATAGTCTTGACAAAATATAACTAAACATGTAATGAAAAGTATAAACGATGAGAGATAATTATCCGTCAATGCATTCGGCACTCGTCACTATAATGTGTACCCTAACTATAGCATCAAGGGAAGACAACCAGCCAACAATGACGACCACATATTCCAACACCCGATTAGCTGACATACCCTGCACAAATAGACTGCTCCATTTCCCACAAATCCTTGATCCTGTTTTATTTACCAATTTTAGTTCTATGTTATCACCGATGCCCACTCTCCCGGCTGCCTTTCAAACCCTCTCCATCGCTCACAATAGCAACGCATCCAACGATCTTAAAGAAGACATATTTTATTCCATTAAATAAAAATAATAAAAAAATTCTTCAAAGACGAAATCTTGGCCCCACCTCTCCACTTTCAATCACCTCGGAAACAGGAAAGTATCGTTTCTTTCCACAATTTACATACCCCACCCCACAATCGCTTCTTCCACTTTAATGAAATTCCATTAGGCCGGCAAAAATCAATGTCAATAAAGCGGTGGCTGCGAGATGAGAAATCGATGGGTGACATCACGTGACTTGAAAAGGGAGAAGAGGGGGGAGGGGGGGGGGGGGAAACTTGGCGTGCAAAGACTTGTTTTCTTTCACTCGCTGGCCTGGGCGGTTCTGGTTACAAATATTCGATACTCTTAGATAATCGAGATAGCAATGCTGACAACGATACTTGAAAGAGATTATGCCACTATTTTGACAAAGTAGCTGATGGGAGTTATAACATTACCAGTCATTTGTCAGAGCTATTGCATCTTGTTGTAATTTCTTATTTTCTCTTGGTTCATCTTTAATTCTACGCTGTGTTAGTCTCACTTAAGCAAGACTACATTATCTCTACTCATTTAAAATCCGTCGGCAGATCTTATGAGGTTTAATTGCCATTCCTAAGTAATTGGTCTGTACTGATGCAACTGGTTCTACCTGCCTTGGCGATGATTGCGATAGGGTCCTTATTTCTCTTCGACCAATAGCTCGTTTTGTGGGTGAAGTATTGTCGTGCCAAGGCAGAATGAACCCAGAAGTCGGGTTGATCCCTAAATAAATCTGATACCATTTATAGAAGTTTGGTGAACCCAGAAGTCGTGTTGATCCCTTAATAAATCTGATACCATTTATAGAAGCTTGGTGAACCCAGAAGTCGGGTTGATCCCTAAATAAATCTGATACCATTTATAGAAGCTTGGTGAACCCAGAAGTCGGGTTGATCCCTAAATAAATCTGATACCATGTATAGAAATTTGATGAACCCAGAGGTCGCGATGATCCCTTAATAACTATGATACAATTTATAGCAGTTTGGTGAACCTAGAAGTCGTGTTGGTTCGGAAAATACAAATTCGTCATATCTGGGAACTAAATAGGCAACCTTCTGGCCATTGTCAAGCGCACTAATCACGCAACCACCGAGGCGAAATATCACATTCAAATCTCGTCATCTTCACATTGTTAACATCACATTTGTCTCCCCTTTACTAACGCCTATTGTTTTCTCTCCCCAGCGTTCATGCATTAAATAAGCGTTGATGAGTTGTGTCGCTAGTTTACAGACAGAACCGTGATATATGCGCATTTTCGGCCCGATATATCCGTCTTCGGCATGGGATTTTTATCGACAATTTTTCCGGGTAGAGGCCATTTTTGGCCTATTCTTTTCGAATTTTTACCTCCAAGAATTCTTTAACGTGCGCATGTGCACACGGGACGTAATGAGAGAAGATTGAACACCCAATCTCACTCCCCAGAAATCAGGGGATGGTAAATGTGTGCATCTCGTGGCCTGTTTAGCACTTCCATGGTCTGTTTAGCACCTCCGTGGTCTTATTAGCAACTCACTGATCTGTTTAGCACTTCCATGGTCTGTTTAGCACCTCCGTGGTCTTATTAGCAACTCCCTGATCTGTTTAGCACTTCCATGATCTGTTTAGCACCTCCGTGGTTTTATTAGCAACTCCCTGATTTGTTTAGCACTTCCTTGGTATGCTTAGCATTGCCTATTCTGTTTAGCATCTCCTTGACCTGTATAGCACCACCCTGATCTGTTTCTTCCTCGTCTCTTTAGCATCTCCTGATCTGTTCAGCAAATCACAAATCCGTTTAGCGCCATCCTCGTTACATTAGCATCTCCTGATCTGTTTAGCAACTCCCTGATATGTTTATAAACTCCTTGACCTTTATAGCACTTTCCTCGACTGTTTTAAAACTCCCTGATCTGTTTAGCACTTTCCTCGTCTGTTTAGCATCCCCTGATCTGTTTAGCAACTCCCTGACCTGTTTAGCACTTTCCTCGTCTGTTTAGCAACTCCCTGATCTGTTTAGCGCTTTCCTCGTCTGTTTAACAACTCCCTGATCTGTTTAGTACTTTTCTCGTCTGTTTAACAAATCCCTGATCTGTTTAGCACTTTCCTCGTCTGTTTAACAACACCCTGATCTGTTTAGCACTTTCCTCGTCTGTTTAGCAACTCCCTGATCAGTTTAGCGCTTTCCTCGTCTGTTTAACAACTCCCTGATCTGTTTAGTACTTTTCTCGTCTGTTTAACAACACCCTGATCTGTTTAGCACTTTCCTCGTCTGTTTAGCAACTCCCTGATCAGTTTAGCGCTTTCCTCGTCTGTTTAACAACTCCCTGATCTGTTTAGTACTTTTCTCGTCTGTTTAACAACTCCCTGATCTGTTTAGCACTTTCCTCGTCTGTTTAGCAACTCTCTGATCAGTTTAGCACTTTCCTCGTCTGTTTAGCAACTCCCTGATCTGTTTAGCACTTTCATCGTCTGTTTAGCAACTCTCTGATCTGTTTAGCACTTTCCTCGTCTGTTTAACAACACCCTGATCTGTTTAGCACTTTCCTCTTCTGTTTAACAACTCCATGATCGGTTTAGTACCTTTCTGGTTTGTTTAGGGACCCTCTCATCAGTTTCACTAACTTCTTATCTATTAATCATTTCTTTCATCTGTCCAGGTTCCTCTTATCTATTTACCAGCTCTCTCATCTAGCCAAGGCCACTCTAATATGTTTAGCACTAATATCTTAATGTTCACACCCCTCTCATATATTTAGCACCCCCTCTTATGTTCAACACCCCCTCATATATTTAGCACCCGCTTTATATGTTTAGCACCCCCTCATATATTCAGCACATCCCCCCCCCCTTTTATGTTTGGCACCTTCCTTATGTTTGGCACCCTCATCATATGTTCAGCACCCCCTCATATGTTCAGCACCACTTCATATATTTAACACCTTCTCATATATTTAGCACCCTCTCATATATTTAAATCCCTCCTCATATATTTAGCACCCCCCCCTATATGTTTAGAATCCCCCTCATATATTTAGCACCCCCCTCATATGTTTATATTTAGCACCCCCGCATATATTTAGCACCCCCCCCCCCTTATATGTTATAGCACCCCCGCATATATTTAGCACCCCCTCATATATTTAACACCCCAAAATATATTTAGCACCCCCGAATATATTTAACACACCCCAAAATATATTTAGCACCCCCGAATATATTTAACACCCCAAAATATATTTAGCACCTCCTCATATGTTTAACACCCCAAAATATATTTAGCACCTCCTCATATGTTTAACACCCCCGAATATATTTAGCACCTCCTCATATGTTTAGCACCCCCGAATATATTTAGCCCCCCCCCCCATTATAAATTTAGCACCTCCCACTTATATTTAGCCACCCTCTCATACATTTAGCACCACCCTCATATGTTTAGCACCCCCGCATATATTTAGCCCTCCCATTATAAATTTAGCACCACCCTCATATGTATAGCACCCCCGCATATATTTAGCCCCCCACCCTATACGTTTAGCACCCCCGCATATATTTAGCCCCCTCCCCGCTTACATTTAGCACCTTCCTCACTTGTTTAGCACCCCCGCATATATTTAGCCCCCTCCCCTCATACATTTATCACCTCCGCATATATTTAGCCCCCCCCACCTTATACATTTAGCACCTCCCTCATATGTTTAGCACGCCCACCCTATACGTTTAGCACCCCCCGCATATATTTAGCCCCCTCCCCTCATACATTTATCCCCCCACCCTATACGTTTAGCACCCCCGCATATATTTAGCCCCCCCACCTCATACATTTAGCACCTCCCTCATATATTTAGCACCCCCGCATATATTTAGCCCCCCCCCCCCACCTTATACATTTAGCACCTCCCTCATATGTTTAGCACCCCCGCATACATTTAGCCCCCACCTTATATGTTTAGCACCCCCGCATACATTTAGCCCCCACCTTATATGTTTAGCACCCCTCTCGTCTGTCCAGCAACACTCGTCATCATTTAAAATTATTTTCGTCAGTTTCAGACCTTTTAACACCATTATCTTTATTACATTCACTTTATCCCTTATTTCACTTATTATTCCCTCATACTTTTAACACCCATATTTGTATTACATTTCCTTTATCCCTTATTTCACTTATTATTCCTTTTTTTAAAACACCCTTATCTTTATTACATTCCCTTTATCCCTTATTTCACTTATTATTCCCTCATACTTTTAACACCCATATTTTTATTACATTTCCTTTATCCCTTATTTCACTTATTATTCCTTTTTTTTTAAAACACCCTTATCTTTATTACATTCCCTTTATCCCTTACTTCACTTATTATCCCTTCTTGTTTTTTCAAAACCACTTTCATCTCACTTCAAAGAAATACTTCTTCTGTTTAGCACTATCTATTCTAGTTTATCCAAAGTCTCTTGCTTATTTAGCTCATTGTTACCTGTTGTGGTGCACAATTATCATGGCTGTTAATCTGGCCAGATAGCCTTCTCCTGCAGCCCTCGCCTCCGCATCACCACTCCACCTTCTGCAGCGGTACTCCCTCCCCTGGTAGAGAACTGACTCCATATCTGTGTTTGTTTTCATTATTTATAATCCAACTCTAACCTGCACATAGATACATCCCATACAACATTTACAACATTCAGTAGTTAGAATTTCTCTCCATGGCTTTCTTTGGATCAAACGATAAAGTTTTAAAACAACTGAAAATAAAAAGAGAACTACTAAATACAATTAAGACAAGACAAATGACATTTTTGGGGCATGTTAAAAGACACAACAGCCTACTAAAAGTAATATTGGAAGGAAAAATACAAGGTAAAATAGGCAGAGGCAGACCAAGACTAACATGGACGAGTAACATCAAAAGATGGACAAGTCAATCTATGACAGCCTGCACCATCAAAGCAAGAAACAGAGTAGAATGGCGATCCATGGTAGCCAACCTTCGTTGCGGAGAAGGCACTAGATGATGATGATGACAACATTCAGTATTTACTTTTCGTAAAGAGAACACCAGCAGTGGGAACTCACAGAAGATGTAAGAAGAGAAATGTTACATTTCTAGATGTCTTACTAAAATTCCTTTTTATTTCCTTTTTGTTTGTTTTTGTTTGTTTTTTTCAACAAAGCTTGGGGGAAAGCAAGCAGATGGCCGAATCGATACTTGTCGGGCTTTAAACGAGGAGAACGTGGGTTCGAATCCCGGGAGGGTCAACAGATTTGTCATTGGTGTGTAATAAAAACTCAGATCCGAACACCTTGCAGCGACAGCACTGGAGACGTGACCTTTATTCTCCGGTCCTACAAGTCCCTACAACCAGACCAAGTAATTGGAAAATGCCTAAATATAATCTCTTGTTTTGGACATTATGGAGGCATACAATTACATGGTAATGTGTAGATAACATAACCGGTGTGTTTGTCGCATTGTCTGGCTTGTTGATTTGACGAATAGTGAGTGGGGTTTAGTTCCAGGCTAAAACTATAATGTAAATAAATAAATACAAATTGTCAACTTCAATGTTAAGTCAGTCCTATTATATGGCTGTGCAACATGGAGAACAACAAAAATTACAATAACGACTATGCTTACCTTCATTAATGGATGCTTGCACAGAATAAAATGATAGAAATGGCGGGACAAAATCATTAACGTGGAATATGGAAAAGTTCCAGTTAAATACAAGGGAATAAAAACATACAAAGAAGACGATGGCGCTGGATAGGACACACACTGCAGAAGCTAAAGGAGAGTTTAACACGACAGACGCTTTTTTTGAAACTCCAGGGGAAAAGATAAGAGGAAGACCAAAATATTCTTGGAGAAGATGATGGGGAACACATGGAATGATCTTAAAAGAATGGCAAGAAATAGAACGGCTTGGAAAGTGATTTTTGAATACTTATGCTCCACAGGGAGCTGAAAGGAAGAGGAGGAAGAAGAAGATGAAAACTATAATGATGACCCAACTGCGATAAGAATGGGTACCTGACTGCATAAGTTGAGTAAGATATGTGGGGGTTTCCATGGGTTTTACTCTTGTACATCCACATTATTATATATCAATCATTAATACCACAGGGACATTAAGATGGTCAAGCATTTGGTAATATCTACAAGTAACTTGATATAAGCCCTCGTCTATTAATATTCTTCTTCTTCGCCTGCTTCTTTTTTTCTTTTCAAATCCCTGTAGAGCATAGGTCTCCAACAAACACTTTCAACTCCATGTAGAGCATAGGTCTCCAACAAACACTTTCAACTCCATGTAGAGCATAGGTCTCCAACAAACACTTTCAACTCCATGTAGAGCATAGGTCTCCAACAAACACTTTCAACTCCATGTAGAGCATAGGTCTCCAACAAACACTTTCAACTCCATGTAGAGCATAGGTCTCCAACAAACGCTTTCAGCTCCATGTAGAGCATAGGTCTCCAACAAACACTTTCAAATCCCTGTAAAGCATAGGTCTCCAACAAACACTTTCAACTTCATGTAGAGCATAGGTCTCCAACAAACACTTTCAACTCCATGTAGAGCATAGGTCTCCAACAAACACTTTCAACTCCATGTAGAGCATAGGTCTCCAACAAACACTTTCAACTCCATGTAGAGCATAGGTCTCCAACAAACACTTTCAACTCCATGTAGAGCATAGGTCTCCAACAAACACTTTCAGCTCCATGTAGAGCATAGGTCTCCAACAAACACTTTCAACTCACTGTGCAGCATAGGTCTCCAACAAACACTTTCAACTCCATGTGCAGCATAGGTCTCCAACAAACATTTTCAACTCCCTGTGAAGCATAGGTCTCCAACAAACACTTTCAACTCACTGTGCAGCATAGGTCTCAAACAAACACTTTCAACTCCATGTGCAGCATAGGTCTAGGTCTCCAACAAACACTTTCCAAGCCGTTCTCTTTCTTGTCATTCTCATAACATTGCCCCATGTATTCCTCATCCTCTAGCTCTATTTCCGCCTGCCTTCCCAGAGTGCAATCTGGCTTTCCTCTTTGTCTCCTCCCCTTGGAGTTACAAACAAGGGCATGTCGTGTAATATTCTCAGATTGTTTCCGCAGTGTGTGTTCTATCCGGCGCCATCGTCTTTGTAATATCTCCTTGTCCACTGTTATCTGCTTGATAATTTCAAATACTTATAAGTGACTTTGTTCTGCCATCAGCATCCTTTTATTCTGAGCAAGCATCCATTAAATACTTGGCTAAGACAGGTGGGAGTAGAGATTCTGAGCAAGCATCCATTAAATAAACTTAGCTAAGACAGGTGAGAGTAGAGATTCTGAGCAGGCATCCATTAAATAAACTTAGCTAAGACAGGTGGAAGTAGAGATTCTGGACAAGCATCCATTAAAAAAACTTAGCTAAGACAGGTGCGAGTAGAGATTCTGGACAAGCATCCATTAAATAAACTTAGCTAAGACAGGTGGGAGTAGAGATTCTGGGCAAGCATTCATTAAATAAACTTAGCTAAGACAGGTGGGAGTAGAGATTCTAAGCAAGCATCCATTAAATACTTAGCTAAGACAGGTGCGAGTAGAGATTCTGAGGAAGCATCCATTAAATAAACTTAGCTAAGACAGGTGCGAGTAGAGATTCTGGGCAAGCATCAATTAAATAAACTTAGCTAAGACAGGTGGAAGTAGAGATTCTGAGGAAGCATCCATTAAATAAACATAGCTAAGACAGGATGGAGTAGAGATGCAGATGATGGAAAAGACTTTCAATGATCTTAAAATTTAAGAATGGCAAGAAGCAGAACGATTTGGAAAGTTTTTTTGAAGACCTATGCTCCACATGGAGCTAAAAGGGAGAAGAAGAAGATGAAGCACCCATTAATTAATCTCTGAATCTTCGTGATTACCTTTTTTGTTGTTGTTCTCTATGTTTCACGGCAGTATAACAGAGCAGATTTAACATTGAAGTTAAACATGTTTATTTTTATATTTAGCTTAATTTCTTTGTTCTTCCTTTTTCAACCTAGTACTATGAAGGCTGCTTTTGACTTTTTTTATCCTTACTTTTGTATTATTTTGTGCTTCTCCTTCTTTGTCTACATTATTGCCTAGATAAGTATAACATTGCGTTCACTCACAAGGGTGGCCACAATCAATCAGAAAGAGACAAACTAGTAATCGTAGAGTGCTAGGAACCATGACAGTAAAGGAGACAATCGAGTATGTTATACAACACAGTGATGAGCAAAAGATCTATTCACATATACATAAAGCTAATATAATGACCAGTGAAAAGGTGAAAAGCTAAATCAAAATCATTAACAGTGAAGAACTTGAAAGTGTAAAAACTATGAATATCTGGGATCTGTGGAGACTGCCAGAAGGAGATCAAAAGGAGATTAGCAACAGCAACACAAAAATTGTACGTCATAAAGAACATGTGGCACAATACCTGCAACGCAGTAACATTAAATTAACTGACGGCATGTATCTTTAGAATTACTACATATGGTTGTGAATCGTGGACAATCTTAGAAACAGCAAGGAATAAAATCGATTAATTGAAAACAAAATGCTACAGAAAAATCCTTCCTAAAAAGACCATGGATAAGGAAAAAAGAGCAACAAAGACGCAGTAAAGACTTAAACATTAAAAAGAACTGGCCTACAAACATCATTATACAGAGGAAATAAAAATACTATGGCCACGTCAAAAGACACAGTGGGCTGGAAAGAACAATAATGGAGGGCATAGTTCCTGGGCGACGATCAGGGGCATACCAAGAAGAATGTTGTTTCAAAACATCAAGGAGACTTTGAACGTGACAACAGAAGTGGGCGATCTGGCTAGAGACACAGATTCTTTCAGACGGGCTGTGGTGAATGTAACGTTCTGTGGGAGATCTGGCTAGAGACAGAGATTCTTTCAGACGGGCTGTGGTGAATGTAACGTTCGGTGGGAGATCTGGCTAGAGACAGAGATTCTTTCAGACGGGCTGTGGTGAATGTAACGTTCTGTGGGAGATCTGGCTAGAGACAGAGATTCATTCAAATGGACTGTGGTGAATGTAACGTTCGGTGGGAGATCTGGCTAGAGACAGAGATTCATTCAAATGGACTGTGGTGAATGTAACGTTCTGTGAGAGATCTGGCTAGAGACACAGATTCTTTCAGACGGGCGGTGGTGAATGCAACGTTCGGTGGGAGATCTGGCTAGAGACAGAGATTCTTTCAGACGGGCTGTGGTGAATGCAACGTTCGGTGGGAGATCTGGCTAGAGACACAGATTCTTTCAGACGGGCGGTGGTGAATGCAACGTTCGGTGGGAGATCTGGCTAGAGACACAGATTCTTTCAGACGGGCGGTGGTGAATGCAACGTTCGGTGGGAGATCTGGCTAGAGACAGAGATTCTTTCAGACGGGCTGTGGTGCGTTCTGAAAACGTTCTGAAAAGGACATGCGATTGATGATGACAGATAGCGCATATGTTCCGGTGTACTCGAAGTATTGCTTGTATAAGATGTTTCTTTATTTATTATTGTCTTCAGTATTGCCTTCATTTCGGTATCACACCAGGTGTATCATGCCTTGATCTGACACTTTTTGCAGATGTATTGTGACGTCTAATGACGTCTAGAAGTGTACCTTCCGTTGGAATCAACAAAACACAAAGAAGTCGCCGGAAGAACAGGCATTAACAACATCAAACAAGAAGTGAAAAGAAGAAGCTGGGACGGGCAAGTCAGGCTCTACGAATGGACTTATTATATTCTAATATACTCTTGTCATGGAATAAGTTTCATGACATTCGGGGAATCCCCATAATCGTTTCATCGCCCGTTCCAGCATTTCTCGAAGTGTAAGCAGACTGATCGTTACTGTAAGGTGCTCAACGGAACGAACCAGGCATTCGCACCTAGCATTAACATGAACACCACCTGACAAACGAAGAAGAGGTAGACAACTAGGGACATGGCGACGAACAATACATGATGATATGAAAGAAGTTGGCAAGTCTTTGCTAGAGTTGTCCATGCTTGTTCCTTACCGATTTGGGTGGAGATATCTTGTGAGTGCCATATTATGGGTGGAGATCTCTTGAGAGTGCCATATGATGGGTGAAGATATTTTGTGAGTGCCATATGATGGGTTGAGATATCTTGTGAGTGCCATATGATGGGTGGAGATCTCTTGTGAGTGCCATATGATGGGTGGTGATCTCTTGTGAGTGCCATATGATGGGTGGAGATATCTTGTGAGTGCCATATGATGGGTGGAGATTTCTTGTGGTGCCATATGATGTGTGGAGATATCTTGTGAGTGCCATATGATGGGTGGAGATCTCTTGTGAGTGCCATATGATGGGTGGAGATATCTTGTGAGTGCCATATGATGGGTGGAGATCTCTTGTGAGTGCCATATGATGGGTGGAGATTTCTTGTGGTGCCATATGATGTGTGAAGATATCTTGTGAGTGCCATATGATGGGTGGAGATATCTTGTGAGTGACATATGATGGGTGGAGATATCTTGTGAATGCCATATGATGGGTGGAGATATCTTGTGAGTGCCTTATGATGGGTGGAGATTTCTTGTGAATACCATATGATGGGTGGAGATTTTTTGTGAGTGCCATGTGATGGGTGGAGATCTCTTGTGAATGCCATATGATGGGTGAAGATCTCTTGTGAGTGCCATATGATGGGTTGAGATCTCTTGTGAGTGCCATATGATGGGTGGAGATCTCTTGTGAGTGCCATTTGATGGGTGGAGATCTCTTGTGAGTGTCATATGATGGGTGGAGATCTCTTGTGAGTGCCATTTGATGGGTGGAGATCTCTTGTGAGTGTCATATGATGGGTGGAGATCTCTTGTGAGTGCCATTTGATGGGTGGAGATCTCTTGTGAGTGCCATTTGATGGGTGGAGATCTCTTGTGAGTGTCATATGATGGGTGGAGATCTCTTGTGAGTGCCATTTGATGGGTGGAGATCTCTTGTGAGTGCCATTTGATGGGTGGAGATCTCTTGTGAGTGTCATATGCTCCAATCAGAGTTCACAGGATTAGGAAGAAGTAGAGGAATAAAGTGTACGTAGCAGTCATCATTTATTCTTGATCGCCTCAGAATTTCTATAGAATCAGTATTTATTTATTTATTTACAATTTTATAACTTCTACAATGTGGTTATCAAGAGGGTTATAGCATGCTGTAACATGTTTATTTCTCGTTGACGGCCGTTCTGGTGCAACTCTGAAATAAATCATGTTTTCATGTTAGATTATGTCGTTTAAAACTGGAAAAGTTCAGAGACGAAGAGATAGAGGGAAGCAAAGAGAAAAGATGCCAGACAGCTTAAGAGAATGGTTTGGCAGAACAAATGAGAACGGTTTTGGGGGATGGATAGAGAAGCAGGTTTAAAGTTTGAGACAAGAAGTTTGTCATGACCTCCTCTAGTGTTATGATGGAAGGAGGGACGCCGAGTTCTCTTTGAATAAACAAAACAGTGTCACCTACAAGCTAAACAAGGGCAGTCCATTTTCTTGATTTAACGTTTAAATTCTCCTTGTAGTAATACATTCAGAAAATACTGTTCTTTAATTAGACACATGAAGAGGCTGCTAAATGAAAATAATGTAATAATTTTGCATGCTCTCTCTCTCGCTCTCTCTCTCTCGCTCTCGCTCTCTCGCTCTCTCTCTTCTCCTCTACTCGCTTTCTTCCCTCTCTATTTTATTATTTTCCTTATTAGATTTCTCACGTGTATCTACTTCTCTTGTCGTATTTCTTCACTCCCGCGACACTTTGTGTGTCGTCTACAATCTGTGTCGTCTATTAATCACGTAAAGCTTCTAACATACCATTTTTTAATTTTTTTTTCAATTTTTCCTCGAATTCAGCTTTACTGCAGCTTCGCATTTTTATGCATTCATTTGCATTTCTTTGCCTTAACCTCTTACTAGTACAATACCGCTGCTACTTAATGTTTGTATTTCGTCCTAAGTGTTTACTTTAATATATATATATATATATATATATATATATATATATATATATATATATATATATATATATATATATCTTAGTTTAGACCTGCTATTTTTGTTTTTGATGTTTCATTACTAGTTAGCTATGTAGGATTAGTTTTATTTATTCACATATCTGTGTGTGTATGTTGTTTGTTTGTTCCTGCTGAAGGCCTATTGGCCGAAACGTCGTTCGAATCTGTGTCGTCTATTAATCACGTAAAGCTTCTAACATACCATTTTTTAATTTTTTTTTCAATTTTTCCTCGAATTCAGCTTTACTGCAGCTTCGCATTTTTATGCATTCATTTGCATTTCTTTGCCTTAACCTCAAACAGTATCAGCCATGATCACTTCCGGACAACGCTAAGGTCACAGGTCACATTAATGATGTTGAAAGGTGGGGGTCGAGTGGTGGGAGGATTATTGTAAAGTTAAATGGCGGGAATTGTTGTTAACATTATGCTGGCTACTATACATTGAGGAGTATTACAATTGCAGTCTTATATAGAGAGAATCATTTTAGAAAGCATAAACATAGACAGCAAAGATCTAAGAATAATAAAGAACATGTACTGGCAACAAACAGCGGCCATAAGAACTGGAAACCAATTGGGAATGTTTCAACAAATAAAACAAGGTGTTAGACACGGTTGTGTGCTGTCACCAGATTTGTTTAATATTTATAGTGAGATTATTTTAAGATCCATAAAGGGCATGCCTGGAATAACAATTGGATGTCATAATATAAATAATCTAAGGTATGCTGATGATACAGTATTAATCGCTAAGAGTGAAAATGAGTTACAAGAAATGTTGGACATTATAGTGAAAGAAAGCAAAAATAAAGGACTCAGCCTTAATAGCAAAAAGACAGAGATAATGGTAACAACAAAGAAAAAGACATCACCTCAGTGCAAAATAAAGACAAGTGGAACAATATTAAAACAGGTAAATGAATTTAAATATTTGGAAACTTTGTTAACCTCAGACAGAAGATGTACAACAGAGGTGAGATGCAGAATGGCTCAGGCAAAAGCAGCTTTCCAAAAAATGAGTAAAATAGTATGCAATCCATTTTTGCCAATAGAAACAAGAAAAAAGAGTTATATGTAACTTAAATATTATGTAAAGCCAGCCTTAACATATGGATGTGAATCACGGACAATCGGACAACAGACAAGACAAGCACAGGAGTCTGTAGAAACGTGGTTTTACAGAAGAATGTTGAGAATACCATGGACAGCTAAGAAGAGTAATGAAGATGTTCTGAGAGTGGTCAAAGCAAAAAGATAGCTAATTTCCAATATTAGGAAGAAACAATCATCATTTTTGGCCATGTAATGAGAAGAGAATAGCTGGAATATATTGTAACAACTGGAAAAATTGAGGGACGAAGAGATAGAGGGAAGCAAAGAGAAAAAATAACAGACAGCTTAAGAGAATGGCTTGGCAGAAGGTCGTTCGTTCGTTCGCTTTCGTCAGCTTTGACCTCTGACTGAATTTTGCGTGTAAAGTCTGTTTTATCCCATTACAGGATGCTCCTCGCCATGCAGGCAGATTTACTCCGACTTCAGAGGTACTAATTTTTAGGGAATTAGTAAAACCCAGGTGTCCTCGCCAGGGTACGAACCCCGGCTGTTGCCGTGGTAAACCAACCGCCTATTGATTGCGCTAACCGGACACCCTAGCAGAAGGTCAACAACAGAAATGATAAGCAGCTGCCGAGATCGAAAGTTGTGGAGAGACATGATCCACCACGCCATTAGGCCCGGTACTTGATGATGATGGAGACAATGTACTTATTGTAAACAGAGGACATACAACTTTTGTAAAGAGAGCATATACAACTTTTGTAAAGAGAGGATATACAACTTTTATTGAGAGAATGTACTTATTGTAAACAGAGGATATACAACTTTTGTAAATAGAGGATATACAACTTTTGTAAAGTGAGGATATACAACTTTAATTGAGAGAATGTACTTATTGTAAACAGAGGATACACAACTTTTATTGAGAGAATGTACTTATTGTAAACAGAGGACATACAACTTTTGTAAAGAGAGCATATACAACTTTTGTAAAGAGAGGATATACAACTTTTATTGAGAGAATGTACTTATTGTAAACAGAGGATATACAACTTTTGTAAATAGAGGATATACAACTTTTGTAAAGTGAGGATATACAACTTTAATTGAGAGAATGTACTTATTGTAAACAGAGGATACACAACTTTTATTGAGAGAATGTACTTATTGTAAACAGAGGATATACATCTTTTGTAAATAGAGGATATACAACTTTTGTAAAGAGAGGATATACAAATTTTATTGAGAGAATGTACTTATTGTAAACAGAGGATACACAACTTTTATTGAGAGAATGTACTTATTGTAAACAGAGGATATAAAACTTTTGTAAAGAGAGGATATACAACTTTTGTAAAAAGAGGATATTCAACTTTTGTAAAGAGAGGATATACAACTTTTGTAAAGAGAGGTTATACAACTTTTGTAAATAGAGGATATACAACTTTTGTAAAGAGAGGAAATACAACTTTTGTAAAAAGAGGATATTCAACTTTTGTAAAGAGAGGATATACAACTTTTGTAAAGAGAGGTTATACAACTTTTGTAAAGAGAGGTTATACAACTTTTGTAAATAGAGGATATACAACTTTTGTAAAGAGAGGAAATACAACTTTTGTAAAGAGAGGATATACAACTTTTATTGAGAGAATGTACTTACTGTAAACAGAGGATATACAACTTTTGTAAAGAGAGGATATACAGCTTTTGTAAATAAAGAATATACAACTTTTATTGAGAGAATGCACTTCTTGTAAAGAGGGAATATACAACTTTTGTAAAGCGAGGATAAACAACTTTTATTGAGAGAATGTACTTCTTGTAAAGAGAGGATATACAACTTTTGTAAAGAGAGGATATACAGCTTTTGTAAAGAGAGGATAAACAACTTTAATTGAGAGAATGTACTTATTGTAAACAGAGGATATACAACTTTTGTGAAGAGAGGATATACAACTTTTATTGAGAGAATGTACTTCTTGTAAAGAGGGAATATACAACTTTTGTAAAGAGAGTATAAACAACTTTTATTGCGAGAATGTACTTCTTGTAAAGAGAGAATATACACCTTTTGTAAAAGAGAGGATAAACAACTTTTATTGAGAGAATGTACTTCTTGTAAACAGAGGATATACAACTTTCGTAAAGAGAGGATATACAACTTATATTGAGAGAATGTACTTATTGTAAACAGATGATATGCAACTTTTGTAAAGAGAGATTATACAACTTTTGTAAATAGAGGATATGGGGACTGGTTGGTCTCGAGGCAAGACGCCGGCTTCGAGACAGAAAGGTTGTGAGTTTAAATCCCGCAACCATCCCTGGTCTCATCAGCCAGTCCCGGCTTGAAACGTCAATTACTCATCGACGGAAAAAAATATGAGTACCTCCGAAGTCGGAGTTATCTGCCTGTGCGGCTGCCAGGGAAAAATGGATTAACACGCAACATTCAGTTGCTAGTCTCTAGGGACTTCGTCAGAGGTAAAAGCTGGCGAATGAAAAAAAAAAAGAAAAAAAAAGACGATATACAACTTTTGTAAAGAGAGGATATACATCTTTTACTGAGAGAATGTATTTCTTGTAAAGAGAGGATATACTATTTTTGTAAAGAGAAGATATACTACTCTTATTGAGGAAATATACCTCATGTCAAGAGACTTTCTTTTTTTCCCGACAAAGCGAGTATACATCTTGTATGGACTAGTAAAATAGGAAAATTATCGATCGATCAATGGTGCATCGTAAAGACAGTAACAGACATTGGTGAAAAACGAACCGAATTAAAAAGGGAAATCACAGTAGAAAAACAACAGGTAGATACAAAGTTCTTACCGAATTGAGTTATTGAGTTATTCAGTTATTAGCGGATCACCATCATTGCACTCCGAACATGTCCATAGGTGCTCAGATCTCCTCCTCAGCAAGTCTCGCAGTGTTCAGCCACTGACGACCCCAGTTCTGTGTTGATTGATTCGAATTGCAGAGACACAAGATTAAGATAAAGTGAATTCAGATACGAGAACGACATGTCAGTGAATGACATCGATAGTAATGTTGTCATTAAGGAGAAGAAAACTGTTATCACCAGCTCCGATATCTATTTATTGTTGTATTAATACCTGTAAAGATGTCAGAGAAACTTATACTGTACAAGTAAAGAACACATTTCAGAAGCTGCTAGAAGAAGGGATTGAGCAGTATAGAAGAGAAAATCCTGAAGAAAAAGTCACAACCAAATGGCAATGCATAAAAAACAGCATACAAGAATCCTGCATCACCTTACCCATAAAGGAAAGTAACAAAAAACAAAAATGGATAACTGACAACATTTTAGAAAAAAATAGAAGAGAGAAGGCAAGCTAAGAACCCTGCCAGATACAAGGAAATTGATAATGAAATACGGAGAATGTGCAAAAAGCCAAAAGAAGACTGGCTCAACCAAAGATGTCTAGAAGTCGAAACTATGGAAAGTAAACAAAATTAAAGAGAGATGCACACAGAAATAAAATGAATGACTAATAAAGACAAACAAGCTGCAGGAAGCGGATGTATTCCAAACAAAAAGGGAAGAATGCTAACAGACAACAAAGATATAATCGATAGATGGCAGGAATATATAACAGAATTATTTCATGACGAAAGGGACAAAAAACCATTTATAAAATGTACATCCAGCTATAAAATACTGAAATCTGAAGTAGAAAAAACTATAAAAACAATGAAAAAGGGAAAAGCAGCAGGACCTAACAATATACAGACAGAGATGATACAGGCACTAGAAGATTTGGCATGAAGTGATCACAGACATATGCAATGGCATATACCATATAGGATACATACCAAATGAACTAAAAACATAAACTTTCATTGCATTGCCTAAAAAGAATGGTGCAGTTGAATGCAGCGATTTTAGAACAATAAGCCTAATGAGCCAGGTAACCAAAATTTTACTAAAAGTTATACAAGGAAGGATTCAGAATAAAATTAATAATGAATTAGATGAGCAGCAATTCGGATTCAGGAAAAACATTGGGACAAAAGAAGCCATATTCAGCATGAGGACATTGATTGAAAAGTACATAGAAGTAAACAAACCAATATATGCCTGCTTCATAGACAACACCAAAGCATTTGATAGAATACGCCATAATCAACTTATAGACTGCCTAAAAGATATAAATCTGGATGACACAGACATACGACTGATATGTAATTTGTATTGGGAGCAAACAGCAATAATAAGATATAACAAGGAGAACTCTACACCCATGGGCATAAAAAGAGGAGTAAGACAAGGATGTATCCTATCACCAAGCTTGTTCAATCTATACACTGAGCAAATCTTTAAAAACTCACAGAGATGCCAGGCCTAAACATTAATGGAAAGATAATCAATAACCTGGGATATGCTGATGATACTGTTGTACTAAGCAGAAAATCCTAAAGACCTACAACAATTACTTAATGTGATAAACATAACAAGCAAAAAATATGGACTAGAAATAAATATCAAAAAGACTAAAACTATGATCATAAACAAAGAAAATTCTCAAGACCTGCAATTAAATATCACAGTTGAGGGAATACATCTGGAGACAGTCCAGAGCTACAACTACCTGGGACATACTATAACCAGTGATGGAAAATGTACAACTGAAATAAACAAAAGAATAGGAATGGCAAAAAGTAATTGTAATGTCATGAAAAATATACAAACAAATCATCAAAACAAATAACACCAGGGCTAAAACTAAGAATAGCAAAATGTTACATCTTCTCAATATTCCTGTATGGCGCAGAAACATGGACATTAGACCAGAAAACAGAACAGAAAATTGAAGACTTTGAAATGTGGATTTATAGAAGAATAGGTAGAATTGGATGGAAAGAAAAGAAAACAAACGAGGAAGTTTTAAAACAGCTAAAAATGAAAAGAGAACTTCTAAACATAATTAAGAACTAGACAAATTAAATTTTTGGGTCATGTTAAAAGACACAACAGCATAATAACAGTTATAATGGATGGGAAAATACAAGGTAAAAGGGGCAAAGGCAGACCAAGACTAACATGGACGAGTAACATCAAAAGATGGACAAGTCAATCTATGACAGCCTGCACCATCAAAGCAAGAAACAGAGTAGAATGACGCTCCTTGTTAGCCAACCTTCGATGCGGAGACGGCACTCAATGATGAATACCTGTAGGGTGATATGGAAAGCACCGAAACACCCAAAGTTTATGACTTCTTCGGCTATACTATATGGACATCTTACAAACAACCGCTCTTGCTTGCAAAACTGTAAAAGTCACAAACTTTGGGTGATTCCGTTTAGCTCGCGGGCCTTATTAATACTATAGATGGTTTTTATCGCCTAGTAGCATGACATAGTAGAGATGGGAAATATTAAGGTTCGCAGTTTTAAGAGTTACAGAGAGACATGATCTCCTACGCCAGCAAACATGTATTGTGTGATGTGATACGTCATATCCTTTGTGTGGTGTCATGCGTCACGTCGTTTGTGTGATTTAAGAAGTCAAGTAGTTTGATTTATGAAATATGTCATATCGTTTGTGTGATGTAATATGTCACATTGTTTTTGTGATGTAATATGTCACATTGTTTGTGTGATGTAATATGTCACCTCATTTGTTTGATGTAATGTGTCACCTCATTTGTTTGATGTAATATGTCACATTGTTTGTGTGATGTAATATGTCACCACATTTGTTTGATGTAATATGTCACCTCGTTTGTTTGATGTAATATGTCACATACTTTGTTTGATGTAATATGTCACATCGTATGTGTGATATAATATGTCACATACTTTGTTTGAGATAATATGTCACCTAGTTTGTTTGATATAATATGTCACATCGTATATGTGATGTAATATGCCACAGCCTGTGAGAGTGCATGATGTGGTAAGAGCTTTACCTTCACCCAAAGAAGATATTTGCCGAAAGATACTTCATGACTGTGTTGTTCTATTAATTTAGCTGCTTCATACCACTTGATGTTTATCGTATAAGTGCTTTATTTCTTTGATTACAATCATCTTAACTCATTCATGAAATGCCTTTTTTCAACTGGAGAGCGAGTAATACTGTATATATTTTTTTAATCAGCGTACACTTAATCGCTAAGTCAGCGCCCTAACCGCAACTATACTGATTCACCCGTCAATATTATAACCATTTCAATAAACAATGGTTAGAGAAATTATAAATGCTACTATAGAAGACATACACTAATATAGAAGATATAGACTACTATGAAAGACCATTAGAAGATATAGACTACTATAGAAGACCATTAGAAGATATAGACTACTATAGAAGACCATTAGAAGATATAGACTACTATAGAAGACCATTAGAAGATATAAACTACTATCATCATCATAATCAAGTACCGTGCATGCTGGCGTAGGTGATCATGTCTCTGCACAACTTTCGATCTCGACTGTTAATTATCATTTCCGTTGTTGACCTTCTGCCAAGCCATTCTCTTAAGCTGTCTGGTATCTTTTCTCTTTGCTTCCCTCTATCTCTTTGTCCCTCAATTTTCCCAGTTGTTACAATATATTTCAACTGTTCTCTTCTCATTACATGGCCAAACAATGATGATTGTTTCTTCCTAATATTGGAAATTAGCTCTCTTTTTGCTTTTTTCCTCTTTCAGAACGTTTTCATTACTCATCTTAGCTGTCCATGGTATTCTCAACATTCTTCTGTAAAACCACATTTCTACAGACTCCTGTGCTTGTCTTGTCTGTTGTCCTATTGTCCGTGATTTACATCCATATGTTAAGACTGGCTCTACATAACATTTAAGTTACATATAACTCTTTTTTCTTGTTTCTATTGGCAAAAATGGATTGCATAGTATCTTCCTCATTTTTTGGAAAGCTGCTTTTGCCTGAGCCATTCTGCATCTCACCTCTGTTGTACATCTTCCGTCTGAGGTTAACAAAGTTCCCAAATATTTAAACGCATTTACCTGTTTTAATATTATTCTACTTGTCTTTATTTTGAACTGAGGTGATATCTTTTTCTTTGTTGTTACCATTACTTCTGTATTTTTTGCTATTAAGGCTGAGTCCTTTATTTTTGCTTTCTTTCACTGTAATGTCCAACATTTCTTGTAACTCATTTTCACTCTTAGCGATTAAGACTGTATCATCAGCATACCTTAGATTATTTATATTACGACCTCTGAATTGTTATTCCAGGCATGCCCCTTATGGATCTTAAAATAATCTCACTATAAATATTAAACAAAGCTGGTGACTGCACACAACCTTGTCTAACGCCCTGTTTTATTTGTTGAAACATTCCCAATTGGTTTCCAGTTCTTATGATTGCTGTTTGTTGCCAGTACATGTTCTTTATTATTCTTAGATCTTTGCTGTCTACGTTTATGCTTTCTAAAATTTTGATTATTTCTTGGTGCTTTACTTTGTCAGATGCTTTGGTATAATCTTTGAAACATAGGTATCGATCTGTTTTCTCTTCTATAGCTCTTTCTACTAAAGATCTTATGATGTATACAGCTTTGCTTGTTCCTTTATCTCTAACAAAACCACACTGTTCATCACTAATAAACTACTATAAAAGACCATTATTAGATATAAACTACTATAGAAGACCATTAGAAAATATAAACTATTATATATCTATATATCTATCTATTTACCTTTCGAGCCGTAGCCGGCCCATAGGGCGAGAACCAAGATACTCCTTCTCTTATTTGAATTTTTGTTCTAGCAGTTTTCACTTCTTTTAAAGATATTTGATCAAATCTCGCCATTTGTCTCTGTTCTGTAAACTATTATATAGAAGATCATTAAAAGATATAGACTACTGTAGAAGACCATTAAAAGATATAGACTACTGTAGAAGACCATTAAAAGATATAGACTACTATAGAAGACCATTAGAAGATATAGACTACTATAGAAGACCATTAGAAGATATAGACTACTATAGAAGACCATTAGAAGATATAGACTACTATAGAAGACCATTAGAAGATATAGACTACTATAGTAGACCATTAGAAGATATAGACTACTATAGAAGACCATTAGAAGATATAGACTACTATAGAAGACCATTAGAAGATATAGACTACTATAGAAGACCATTAAAAGATATAGACTACTATAGAAGACCATTAGAAGATATAGACTACTATAGAAGATCATTAAAAGATATAGACTACTATAGAAGGCCATTAGAAGATATAGACTACTATAGAAGATCATTAAAAGATATAGACTACTATAGAACATCATTAAAAGATATAGACTACTATAGAAGATCATTAAAAGATATAGACTACTATAGAAGATCATTAAAAGATATAGACTACTATAGAAGATCATTAAAAGATATAGACTACTATAGAAGATCATTAAAAGATATAGACTACTATAGAAGACCATTAAAAGATATAGACTACTATAGAAGATCATTAAAAGATATAGACTACTATAGAAGATCGTTAAAAGATATAGACTACTATAGAAGATCATTAAAAGATATAGACTACTATAGAAGACCTTTAAAAGATATAGACTAATGTAGAAGATCATTCCAACCGAGGGCTTCCAGGTTCCCCTAACCTTTAAGGGATACCGGGGTTTTTTTTTTTTGTCTGGGAAAGTAAAGCGGCACGGGCGTAATACCGACCACATTACCCCAAAAATGATGTGCCGAAGGTTTGTAAAATTTATGGTCACTAACACCATATTCCGTATACGGCACTTGGCGTGATAGGGTACTTTTTAATTTGTAGAAGACCATTTGAAGATATAGGTAAAGGTAAAGTACGAGACTTGAACCAGCGTCTTAGCACGCGAGTTTACACCCATATGTGCTCGGCCGCCTATCCAGAAATGTTCGGAGATTTCTGTATAGTGTCGCCTCAAGCATCGAAACTCAGATGCGAGGCGACATTCCTCACCTTCCCAAGGTAATACCCTGGTACCAATTTCTGCCAACGGCTGGGTCGACCGTGGGGGTATTTTTTTTTTCAACCACGAGTACAACTCACACTGCTCCCAGCGGGAATCGAACACGGGTTGTCCGAACGTCGGTAGTCCAGTAGGGTGGTTTTCCCAACTCGGCTACCGAGGCCCCCTTAGAAGATATAAGCTACTAAAAAAGTTCATTAAAAGATATAGACTAATATAGAAGACCATTAGAAGATATAAAATACTGTAGAAGATCATTAGGAGACATAAACTACTACAGCAGACCATTGGAATACATACACCACTATAGAAGACCGTTAGAAGACATACACTACTATAAAAGACGATTAGAAGACCATTAGAAGACATACACTACTATAGAAAACGATTAGAAGATAAAGAAGACCATTAGAAGACATATACTACAATAGAAGTCCATTAGAAGACATAAACTACTATAGAAGACCATTAGAAGACATACATTACTATAGAAGACGATTAGAAGACATAAATTACTATAGAAGACCATTAGAAGACATAAACTACTATAGAAGACAATTAGAAGACATAGACTACTATAGAAGACCATTAGAAGACATAAACTACTATAGAAGATCATTAGAAGACATAAACTACTATAGAAGACGACAAAAAGTCAAATAGAAGACATAAACTACCGTAGAAGCCTATTAGAAGACATAAACTACTATAGAAGTCCATAAGAAGACATAAACTACTATAGAAGCGCATTGGAAGACATAAACTACTATAGAAGTGCATTGGAAAACATAAACTATTATAGAAGTGCATTAGAATTCACAAACTACTATAGAAGATGAATAGAAGACATAAACTACTACAGAAGTGCATTAGAAGACATAAACTATTATAGAAGTGCATTAGAAGACATAAACTACTATAGAATACCATTAGAAGACATTGGTTATTGGTTATTGGTTATGGAAGGCCTCGGTATCACTGCAAGCGAATTAAAATCCATAATTGCTCAACCGCCCGTGCCAGTGGAATCATCCGAATTATAACTCATCTTCCAAACAAAGGTAACTGTAGTCCCCATCATAGCAGTCTCAGCACACGCCAAAAGACATAAGGCGAAACCGCACAGAAAGTGAACACAGCCAACTGTTCCCTGTCATACGATATCATCATTCATCGTACACAATTGGAGTATCGAAACATGATCAAAATGGATGAGACACACAGCTCACGGTGTGCACAGAGCACTTAACTCAGTAGCTCCTGCAACAAGCCGGACTTGGAACATGAGGAAACTGCAACAAGGAACACTTTGCAGACATAGCCTTCAATGGTTCCTGCCGCCTATCCATCGCATTGCCCGGAAGATCACGTCCTCCTGAAAATGATGATCGTCATAGTAAATGTATGGTGCTTGATGATGTTAGGACATCGTGTTTAACTCCAACTCCGAACATACAAAACACAGTTCGTCGTCAGATTATCCCCGATGCACACCAAACGCAAGATCGCAAGATTAGCGCATGGTTGGTCTTGGGACACACAATGATCCATTATGATGACGTAGCAGCACAAAATGTCTGCGCCCATGTATTCATGATTACTCTAGTGAATGCAGTCTACAACGAACGAAACATGGTACAAACTTCCCAAAGACGCTGACTTGACTGACGTGATGGAGCCCACCACATTAATGCGTTGTAACTTGTAAATAACTTGCGTCAACCATCTCCATCAAATGGTCACTGGACAGCACTTAGTGTGACGTAAAACGCAGATCAACAGTACGTTGGAAGGCGCATTCACAACACTTGAATTGTCAAAACGGAGCATTGCTGTGCGTGCAACGCCAATTCAATGGCGCAGATATAACAAGTAGAACATCATTTCGACTGGAATGCAGAAAATTGGAACGGAAACCTGAAGTTGACAAGAATCCAACGGAATTTCTGCAGCGATAGAGAGAACGTGACTCAATTCCGCCATCTTGGAAACGGAAGTCTAGAAGACATAAACTACTATAGAAGTATATTGGAAGACATAAACTATTATAGAAGTCCATTAGAAGACATAGACTAATATAGAATACCATTAGAAGACATAAACTACTATAGAAGTGCATTAGAAGACATAAACTACTATAAAATACCATTAGAAGACATAAACTACTATAGAATACCATTAGAAGACATAAACTATTATAGAATACCATTAGAAGACATAAACTACTATAGAAGACCATTAGAAGACATAAACTATTATAGAAGTCCATTAGAAGACATAAACTATTATAGAAGTCCATTAGAAGACATAAACTATTATAGAAGTCCATTAGAAGTCCATTACAAGACATACACTACTACAGAAAACGATAAGAAGATCATTAGAAGACATAAACTATTATATAAGTCCATTAGAAGACATAAACTATTATATAAGTCCATTAGGAGACATAAACTATTATAGAAGTCCATTAGAAGTCCATTACAAGACATACACCACTACAGAAGACGATAAGAAGACCATTAGAAGACATAAACTACTGTAGAAGTCCATTAGAAGACATAAACTATTATAGAAGAGGATAAGAAGACCATCAGACGACATAAACTACTGTAGAAGCCCATTAGAAGACATAAACTATTATAGAAGAGGATAAGAAGACCATTAGAAGACATAAACTACTGTAGAAGTCCATTAGAAGACATAAACTATTATAGAAGAGGATAAGAAGACCATTAGAAGACATAAACTACTGTAGAAGCCCATTAGAAGACATAAACTATTATAGAAGAGGATAAGAAGACCATTAGAAGACATAAACTACTGTAGAAGTCCATTAGAAGACATAAACTATTATAGAAGAGGATAAGAAGACCATTCATCATCGGCATCGTGTGCCTTCTCTGCAACGAAGGTTGGCTACCATGGATCGCCATTCTACTGTTTCTTGCTTTGATAGTGCAGGCTGTCATAGATTGACTTGACCATCTTTTGATGTTACTCGTCCATGTTAGTCTTGGTCTGCCTTTGGCTCTTTTACCTTGTATTTTTCCTTCCAATATTACTTTTAGTAGGCTGTTGTGTCTTTTAACATGCCCCAAAAATTTCATTTGTCTTGTCTTGATTGTATTTAATAGTTCTCTTTTTATTTTCAGTTGTTTTAAAGCTTTATCGTTTGTTATCTTTTCTTTCCATCCAATTCTACCTATTCTTCTATAAATCCACATTTCAAAGGCTTCAATTTTCTGTTCTATTTTCTGGTCTAATGTCCATGTTTCTGCACCATACAGGAATATTGAGAAGATGTAACATTTTGCCATTTTTAGTTTCAGCCCTGCTGATATTTGTTTTATTGTTAGTATATTTTTCATGGCATTAAAATTACTTTTTTCCATACCTATTCTTTTGTTTATTTCAGTTTTACATTTTCCACCATTGGTTATAGTATGTCCCAGGTAGTTGTAGCTCTGGACTGTCTCCAGATGTATTCCCTCAACTGTGATATTTAATTGCAGGTCTTGAGAATTTTCTTTGTTTATGATCATAGTTTTAGTCTTTTTGATATTTATTTCTAGTCCATATTTTTTGCTTGTTATGTTTATCACATTAAGTAATTGTTGTAGGTCTTTAGGATTTTCTGCTAGTAGAACAGTATCATCAGCATATACATATTAGGTTATTAATTTTCTTTCCATTAATGTTTAGGCCTGGTATCTCTGAGATGTTTTTAAAGATTTGCTCAGTGTATAGATTGAACAAGCTTGGTGATAGGATGCATCCTTGTCTTACTCCTCTTTTTATGTCCATGGGTGTAGAGTTCTCCTTGTTATATCTTATTATTGCTGTTTGCTCCCAGTACAAATTACATATTAGTCGTATGTCTGCGTCGTCTAGATTTATATCCTTTAGGCAGACTATAAGTTGGTTATGGTGTATTCTATCGAAAGCTTTGGTGTAGTCTATAAAGCAGGCATATATTGGTTTGTTTACTTCTGTGTACTTTTCAATCAATATTCTCATGCAGAATTTCGCTTCTTTTGTCCCACCATTTTTCCTGAATCCAAATTGTTTCTTAGAAGACCATTAGAAGACATAAACTACAGTAGAAGTCAATTAGAAGATATAAACTTCTATAGAAGAACATTAGAAAATATAAACTACTATAGAAGTCTATGAGAAAACATAAACGACTATAGAAGTCCATGAGAAGACATAAACTACTATAGAAGACCATGAGAAGACATAAACTACTATAGAAGTGCATTAGTAGACATAAACTACTATAGAAGTGCATTAGAAGACATAAACTACAATAGAAGTCCATTAAAAGACATTAAATACTATAGAAGTGCGTTAGAAGACATAAACTACTATAGAAGTGAGTTAGAAGACATAAACTACTAGAGAAATGCGTTAGAAGACATAAACTACTATAGAAGTCCATTAAAAGACATTAAATACTATAGAAGTGCGTTAGAAGACATAAACTACTATAGAAGACCATGAGAAAACATAAACTACTATAGAAGTGCATTAGACGACATAAATTATTGTAGAAGTGCATTAGTAGACATATAGTACTATAGAAGTCCATTAGAAGATATTAACTACTATAGAAGTCCATAAAAGACATAAATTACTATAGAAGACGATAAGAAGACCATGAGAAGACATAAACTACTATAGAAGTGCATTAGAAGACATAAACTACTATAGAAGTGCATTAGAAGACATAAACTACTATAGAAGTGCATTAGAAGACATAAACTACTATAGAAGTGCATTAGAAGACATAAACTACTATAGAAGTGCATTAGAAGACATAAACTACTATAGAAGTGCATTAGAAGACATAAACTACTATAGAAGTGCATTAGAAGACATAAACTACTATAGACGTGCATTAGAAGACAAACTACTAACTACTATAGAAGTGCATTAGAAGAAATAAACTACTATAGAAGTGCATTAGAAGGCATAAACTACTATAGAAGACCATGAGAAGACATAAACTACTATAGAAGTGCATTAGAAGACATAAACTACTATAGAAGTGCATTAGAAGACATAAACTACTATAGAAGTGCATTAGAAGACATAAACTACTATAGAAGTGCATTAGAAGACATAAACTACTATAGAAGTGCATTAGAAGACATAAACTACTATAGAAGTGCATTAGAAGACATAAACTACTATAGAAGTGCATTAGAAGACATAAACTACTACAGAAGTGCATTAGAAGACATAAACTACTATAGAAGTGCATTAGAAGACATAAACGACTATAGAAGACCATGAGAAGACATAAACTACTATAGAAGACGATTAGAAGTTATAAACTACCAAAGAAAACTATTGATGACATAAACTAGTCTAATTGAAGACAGGGGGCCTCGGTAACCGAGTTGGGAAAACCACCCGACTGGACTACCGATGTTCGGACAACCCTTGTTCGATTCCCACTGGGAGCAGTGTGAATTGTACTCGTGGCTGGAAAAAAAAAATACCCCCACGGTCGACCCAGCCGTTGGCATAAATGGGTACCAGGGTATTACCCTGGGAAGGTGAGGAATATTGCTTCGCATCTGAGTTTTGATGCTTGAGGCGACACTATACAGAAATCTCCGAACATTTCTGGATAGGCAGCCGAGCACATATGGGTAGAGACTCGCATGCTAAGTCGCCGGTTCAAGTCTCGTATTTTACCTTTACTATTGAAGACAAAACGACAAATATATCATTAAGACAGCACAGCTTCCAATGGAAAATGAGTATAACGAATGACAAATATGTTTCAAGTACAGTAATTCGCAAAGAAATCATGAAAGATAAACAATATAGATAAGAGAAATCAAATGTAGGAAGTAGTTGGAAATAATTGTCCTGGAGCCGAGTAAAGAGGATTTCAAGGTGCAAGACAAAGTGCAGTTCAACTCAATTTGCAAACAGAAATGTAAATAAAATAAGACAAGATTTCTGCAACTGTGGTTTGTTCCCTTTGCTTCCCACGTTCAGAGTTATCGAGCCTGGCAACCACTTCTGGTTGCCCTAATGTTGACCGAAACGGCGATGACAAAGGATTTGCCAAACCAATATAACGAGCCTCCAAACAAAACATAACATAACATAACATAACATAACGCAAAACAATACAGAAGACAAAGAAAAGGATCAAAGGTTTGTGAGACGAAACGGTTCGGGCAAAAATGATTTCCGTCCTTGATTATGTCATGCTTAAGTTATTGACTGCGCATGCGTGGCGTCATTCCCATGGCGACGAGCATTGAAAACAAATTATGAGCAGAGTTTTGGCAAATTACAGCGGACTCGCTTTATAGCAAGCAAGGGGGTATCATTGTCAGTAGACTGGAATCTGAATAGTTAACGGGCCGGCAGAAATGACTCCGCATGCCCAAAGCGACCCTAGAACGCACTTGGACTGTCGGAAGGTTTCTATACTTGACAAATTAATGGTGTGAACATAGCTTCAAGATGGCTGCAGGGGCGCTGTGGGCGGGGGAAATGGCTGCGAAAAAAACATTACAGATAAGGCCAACGAGAATTGTTCTGACTGGCTAAGATCAATACTGTATGTCACGTGACGGAGCAATGAGTTTGTAGGAGAGTCATGTGTGGAGGTTAGATACAACGCTCAAACATGCTGTTGATTGGATCTCAAATAGAGTCTCTGGGATTTAGAAAATGGCCACTGAAAGATCAGACCATCATTTACCAAAAAGTGATGCAATAATCAAGAATTAATCGGAAGAAGTGATGCAATATATATATATATATATATATATATATATATATATATGACCCTTTTCGTCTTGTCAGACGGTCTAATGGAGGCTATTGTGTATTTTTGTGAGGTTTTGTTTGATGCAATAATTATGATGTAATCAATAAAAGCGATACAACAATCAGGGAGTAATCGATAACAATCACACAATAATCAAGAAGTAATCGTTAAAAGTGATGCAATAATTAGGATGTAGTCAATAAAAGCGATGTAATAATTAGGGATACAGTTAACATGAAGTAATTAATAAAACGATGTAATAATCAGGGATACAGTTAACATGAAGTAATTAATAAAACGATGTAATAATCAGGGATACAGTTAACAAAAAGTAATTCATAAAAACGATGTAATAATCAGGGATACAGTTAACATGAAGTAATTAATAAAACGATGTAATAATCAGGGATACAGTTAACATGAAGTAATTAATAAAACGATGTAATAATCAGGGATACAGTTAACAAAAAGTAATTCATAAAAACGATGTAATAATCAGGGATACAGTTAACATGAAGTAATTCATAAAAACGATGTAATATTCAGGGATACAGTTAACATGAAGTAATTCATAAAAACGATGTAATAATCAGGGATACAGTTAACATGAAGTAATTCATAAAAACGATGTAATAATCAGGGATACAGTTAACATGAAGTAATTCATAAAAACGATGTAATAATCAGGGATACAGTTAACATGAAGTAATTCATAAAAACGATGTAATAATCAGGGATACAGTTAACATGAAGTAATTCATAAAAACGATGTAATAATCAAGCAGTAATCGATAACAATTATGTAATAAAAAGAAATTGGTAAAAATAATGTAATTATCGGGAAGTAATCAATAAAGTGATGCTAAAATCAGACAGCCTCAATGGCAGAGTGGTTAGTGCGCTCGCTTTCTCATCCATAGTGTCCGCATTCAATTCCCACTAGTGGAGTATTATTATTTTTTTTTTGACCGACAAGGCGCCAGGGTTCACACAGCCTCTAAAAATGGGTACCATAGATTTTATTGGAATCAAAGATGGCCTGGCGTGATACTGACCACATCACTGGAAGTTGTGCCATTGGTCGCGGAAAGAATATTGTCGCTAACATTACATCGCTTATACATGCAGCTGGTGTAGAGGTACTACGTTTTTCACTTCTCATAATGATTAGTCAATGACCTATATAAGTTATTGACATAATAAGGTGTACAAGTAGTGTATAATGAGGCAATGATTTATAAAGTAGTGACATATTGAAAAAATAATTTATAAAATTAGCAGCATAAATGGGCAATAATTTGTAACAGGGGTGGAAGGAGGCAATGATTTATACAAAAAATAATTCTATAATCAAGCAATAATCTATAAAAGTGGTGGCATAAATGGGCAATAATTTGTAACAGTAGTGGCTTAAGAAGGCAATGATTTATAAAAAACAAATAATTCTATAATCAAGCAATAATCTGTAAAAGTGGTGGCATAAATGGGCAATAATTTGTAACAGTAGTGGCTTAAGGAGGCAATGATTTATAAAAAAAAATAATTCTATAATCAAGCAATAATCTATAAAAGTTGTGGCATAAATGGGCAATAATTTGTAACAGTAGTGGCTTAAGAAGGCAATGATTTATAAAAAACAAATAATTCTATAATCAAGCAATAATCTGTAAAAGTGGTGGCATAAATGGGCAATAATTTGTAACAGTAGTGGCTTAAGGAGGCAATGATTTATAAAAAAAAATAATTCTATAATCAAGCAATAATCTATGAAAGTTGTGGCATAATTGGGCAATAATTTGTAACAGTAGTGGCTTAAGGAGGCAATGATTTATAAAAAAAATAATTCTATAATCAAGCAATAATCTGTAAAAGTGGTGGCATAAATGGGCAATAATTTGTAACAGTAGTGGCTTAAGGAGGCAATGATTTATAAAAAAAATAATTCTATAATCAAGCAATAATCTGTAAAAGTGGTGGCATAAATGGGCAATAATTTATAAAAGTAGTGGCTTAAGGAGGCAATGATTTATTAAAAAAATAATTCTATAATCAAGCAATAATCTGTAAAAGTGGTGGCATAAATGGGCAATAATTTATAAAAGTAGTGGCTTAAGGAGGCAATGATTTATAAAAAAATAATTCTATAATCAAGCAATAATCTGTAAAAGTGGTGGCATAAATGGGCAATAATCTGTAAAAGTGGTGGCATAAATGGGCAATAATTTATAAAAGTGGTGGCATAAATGGGCAATAATCTGTAAAAGTGGTGGCATAAATGGGCAATAATCTGTATAAGTGGTGGCATAAATAGGCTATAATCTGTAAAAGTGGTGGCATAAATGGTCAATAATCATGAGATGAACACAAGAACCTAAACCAACATGAAGAAACGATAGAGTGAAATGTTGATGTATGGTAGTCCCCTCCCCTTTTCGATGTGGAGACGGCACAAGATAATGGTGATGGTATAACCAGGTTATAATGTATAATAGTGGTACAACAATCAAGCAATAATATTTATAGAAGTGAGAGTGTTTAAACAAAGCAATAATCCGTAAAACTGGTACTATAACCAGGAAATAATATATAGCATTGGTACTATCATCATCATTATCAAATACCTCGCCTTTTAACGCAGGTGACCATGTCTCTCCACAACTTTCGATCTCGAATGCTATTTATCATTTCTGTTGTTGATCTTATGCCAAGCCATTCTCTTAAGATGTCTGCTATCTTTTCTCTTTGCTTCCCTCTAAATCTTCGTCCAACAATTTTCCCAGTTGTTACAATATATGCCAGCTGTTACCTTCCTATTACATGGCCAAAATATGATGACTATTTCATCCTAAAATTGGAAGTTAGATCTCTCTTTGCTGTGGTCTCTTTCAGAGTGGTTTCATTACTCTTCTTAGTTGTCCATGGTATTCTCAACTTTCTTCTTATAACTACATTTCTACAGCCTCCAGTGATTTTCTTGTTTGTTGTCCTATTGTCCATGATTCACATCCATATGTTAATACTGGTTCTACATTACATTTAAGAACACTTTTTCTTGTTTCCATTAATGGCTCTGTAATCATTTTATAATCTCATCATCATCGAGTGCCTTCTCCGCAACAAAGGTTGGCTACCATGGATCGCCATTCTACTATGTTTCTGGCTTTGATGGTGCAGGCTGTCATAGATTGGCTTGTCCATCTTTTGATGTTACTCGTCCATGTTAGTCTTGGTCTGCCTCTGCCTCTTTTACCTTGTATTTTTCCTTCCAATATTAATAACAGCCTACTAAAATTTCTTAAAAGACACAACAGCCTACTAAAGTGTCTTTTAACATGCCCCAAAAATTTGATTTGTCTTGTCTTAATTGTATTTAGTAGTTCTCTTTTTATTTTCAGTTGTTATAAAACTTTATCGTTTGTTATCTTTTGTTTCCATCCAATTCTACCTATTCTTCTATAAATCCACATTTCAAAGACTTCAATTTTCTGTTCGGTTTTCTTGTCTAATGTCCATGTTTCTGCACCTTACAGGAATATTGAGAAGATGTAACATTTTGCCATTCTTAGTTTCAGCCCTGCTAATATTTGTTTTGTTGTTAGTATATTTTTCATGGCATTAAAATTACTCTTAGCAATACCTATTCTTTTGTTTATTTCAGTTTATTCAATTATTTCAATTATAATCTACAAATAGTGTTAAAGTAATCAGGCTATACTCTGTATTAGTGCCACAATAATTAAGCTATAATTTGTAATAATGTTACTGCAAACAAGATTTTATTTATAAAATTTCCGAAATAAAATCAAATATTAATCTGTTGCTCATTCGATGGAATTATGTTTTAGCTTGTCCTATTCTTTACTGTTGTTGAAATTAATTCACAGTTTGATCATCATCTATCGCCATCACAAGAGCTCAACTACCTACCTATTTGTTGACGTTTGCTTGAATTTCTTATTTTCGCTGCTGTTGTCTACACGATCAAGTGTACCCAGAACAATAATAAACACGCCATAACATAAGAGGAGCTAAGCTACAGCTTTACAACATGCGAAAAGACAGATTGAAGCTGTGTAGAAATATAACATCTGACTAGAAAAAAACAGGGAGGAAAACTGAAACAAAAATACATCAATGCAGATGCTGACGCATGGAAAGGGGATGAAAACTTTGAGAAATACTAAAACATAGAAGATAGAGAAATACTAAAACATAGAAGATAGAGAAATACTAAAACATAGAAGATAGAGAAATACTAAAACATAGAAGATAGAGAAATACTAAACCATAGAAGATAGAGAAATACTAAAACATAGAAGATAGAGAAATACTAAAACATAGAAGACAGAGAAATACTAAAACATAGAAGACAGAGAAATACTAAAACATAGAAGATAGAGAAATACTAAAACATAGAAGACAGAGAAATACTAAAACAGAGAAGATAGAGAAATACTAAAACACAGAAGACAGAGAAATACTAAAACATAGAAGACAGAGAAATACTAAAACATAGAAGACAGAGAAATACTAAAACATAGAAGATAGAGAAATACTAAAACATAGAAGACAGAGAAATACTAAAACATAGAAGATAGAGAAATACTAAAACATAGAAGACAGAGAAATACTAAAACATAGAAGACAGAGAAATACTAAAACATAGAAGACAGAGAAATACTAAAACATAGAAGATAGAGAAATACTAAAACATAGAAGACAGAGAAATACTAAAACATAGAAGACAGAGAAATACTAAAACATAGAAGACAGAGAAATACTAATACATAGAAGACAAAGAAATACTAAAACATAGAAGATAGAGAAATACTAAAACATAGAAGACAGAGAAATACTAAAACATAGAAGACAGAGAAATACTAAAACACAGAAGACTGAGAAATACTAAAAAAACACAGAAGACAGAGAAATACTAAATCACAGAAGACAGAGAAATACTAAAACATAGAAGATAGAGAAATACTAAAACATAGAAGACAGAGAAATACTAATACATAGAAGACAAAGAAATACTAAAACATAGAAGACCGAGAAATACTAAAACATAGAAGACAGAGATATACTAAAACATAGAAGACAGAGAAATACTAAAACACAGAAGACAGAGAAATACTAAAACACAGAAGACAGAGAAATACTAAAACACAGAAGAAAGAGAAATACTAAAACACAGAAGACTGAGAAATACTAAAACATAGAAGACAGAGAAATACTAAATCACAGAAGACTCAGAAATACTAAAACACAGAAGACAGAGAAATACTAAAACACAGAAGACAGAGAAATACTAAAACACAGAAGACAGAGAAATACTAAAACACAGAAGACAGAGAAATACTAAAACACAGAAGACAGAGAAATACTAAAACACAGAAGACTCAGAAATACTAAAACACAGGAGACCGAGAAATACTAAAACACAGAAGACAGAGAAATACTAAAACACAGAAGACAGAGAAATACTAAAACACAGAAGACAGAGAAATACTAAAACACAGAAGACAGAGAAATACTAAAACACAGAAGACTCAGAAATACTAAAACATAGAAGACAGAGAAATACTAAAACACAGAAGACAGAGAAATACTAAAACACAGAAGACAGAGAAATACTAAAACACAGAAGACAGAGAAATACTAAAACACAGAAGACAGAGAAATACTAAAACACAGAAGATTCAGAAATACTAAAACACAGGAGACCGAGAAATATTAAAACACAGGAAACAGAGAAATGTTAAAACACAGGAGACAGAGAAATACTAAAACACAGGAAACAGAGAAATACTAAAACAAAGAAAACACAGGAGACATAAATAATAAAACAAATGAAGAAATACTGTAGTTGGTCATGGTTGAAATATGTTACATTATTGTATAATCCTTGTTTTTAAACATTTTTTTTTTTCAATTAACATTTTGTATTCCTTACAATGGAAACAAGGGAGCCGCGATAGCTCAGTGGTTAGTGAACTGGACTACAAAGTACAAGGGGTAGGGTTCGATCCCAACCGACGGGGTTCCGGATTCACCCAGCCTTAAATGGGTACCGGATTTTTTTTCTGGGAAAGTACGGCACGGGCGTAATACCGACCACATTACCCCAAAAATCATGTGCCGAAGGTCTGTAAAATTTATGGTCACTAACACCATATTCCCTATACGCTACTTGGCGTGACGGGGGTACTTTACTTTTTTTTTTTTCACAATGGAAACAAGAAAAACAGTTCATAAAAGTTATGTAGAACTAGGCTTAACATATGGATGTAAATCATGGACAACTGACAGGGAAATAACTGGAAGCTGCATAATTATGATTTTACAGAAGAATGTTGAGAATTACATGGACAACTAAGAAGAATATTGAAAATATTCTGAAAGAGGAAAAAAAAAGCAAGAAGAGAGCTAATTTCTGATATCAGGTAGAAACAATTATCATGTTTTGACCAGTAATGAGAAGGGAACATCTGGAATATATTATTGTGACAACTGAGAAAGTTGATGGGTACGAGATAGAGGAAAGCAAAGAGAAAAGATACCAGACAGCTTAAGAGAATGGCTTGGCAGAAGGTCAACAACAGAAATGACAAATAACTGTAGAGATCGAAAGTTGTGGAGAGACATGATCACCTATGCCAGCAGGTATGGTACGTGATGAGGATAATGATTCCTTACTTGTTTTCTGTCTGCTGATGAAGATTTGATGGTCGAAACGTTAACTTTTAGTCTTGCCTAACAACCGTAGCAATAAGCCTAATGAGCCATGCAACAAAATTGTTGCTGAAATTATTCAAGGAAGGATTCAGAATAAAATCAATATTGAATTTGAAGAACAAGAATTTGGATTTAGGAAAAATAATAGGACAAAAGAAGCCATATTCTGCATGAGGAAGTTAATAGAAAAGTACATAGAGGTAAACAAACCAATATATGCCTGTTTCATAGACTATACCAAAGTTTTTAATAGAGTATACCATAAACAACTTATAGACTGTCTAAAAGATATACATCGACATGACGCAGACATACGACTAATACGTAATCTATATTGGGAACAAACAGCAATAATAAAATATAATAAAGAGAACTCTACACCCATTGATATTAAAAGAGGAGTAAGACAAGGATGCATCCTATCACCAAGCTTGTTCAATATATACACTGAACAAATCTTTAAAAACATCACAGAGATGCCAGGCCTAAACATTAATGGAAAGATAATCAATAACCTAAGATATGCTGATGATACTGTATCACTAGCAGAAAATCCTAAAGCCCTAAAACAATTACTTAATGAAATAAACACGACAAGAACAAAATATGGATTAGATATGAATATCAAACAGACTAAAACTATGATCATAGTTTTAAAAAAAAAATGTAAAGTACCCTCGTCACGTCAAGTGGCGTATAGGGAATATGGTGTTAGTGACCATATATTTTACAGACCCTCGGCACATGTTTTTTGGGGTAATATGGTCGGTATTACCGCCGTGCCGCTTTACTTTCCCAGGAAAAAATCCGGTACACATTAAAGGCTGGGTGCACGAACCCTACCTCTTGTCCTTTGTAGTCCAGTTCACTAACCACTGAGCTATCGCGGCTCCCAAAACTATGATTTTAAGCAAAGAAAATAGTATAAACCTACAAATAAATATTTAAAGTTGAAGGTGTAGACCTGGAGACCTAGTTCAGAGCTATAACTAACTTGAGTAACCACAACCAGTGATGGAAAATGTACAACTGCTGGGAAAAGAAAAGAAAACAAGAATAGGAATGCCAACAAGTAATTTTAAATCGATAAAAAATAAACTAATATCAAAACAAATAACAAGGTGGCTAAAACTCAGAATAGCAAAATATCTTCTCAACATTCATATGTTGTGCAGAAACATGGACATTAGACAAGAAAACAGAACAAAAAATTCAAACCTTCGAAATGTGAATTTATAGAAGAACAGGAAGAATTTAATGGAATGAAAAGAAAACAAATGATGAAGGCTTAAAACAACTAAAAATGAAAGGAGAACTACTAAATACAATTCAAACAAAATAAATGTGATTCGTGGGGTATGTAAAAAGACACAACAGTCTATTAAAAGTAATCTTAGAAGGGAAAATGCAAGGTAAATGAGGCAGACGCAGACCAAAACTAACATTAACGAGTAACATCAAAAGATGGACAAGTCAGCCTATGGTAACCAGCATCGTCAAAGAAAGAGATATAGCGGAATGGAGTTCCATGGTAGCCAACCTTCGATGCTGAGACGGCGCTCGATGATGATATTGAAGAACCCTAAATCTTAAACAAACAGTTTATATGTAATTATTATATATATTATGCCCTTTTGAGAAACTCAGCAAAGAAACAAATAAGAGAAATAGATGTCTGTCTATATATGTATTTGTTTTATAGTCTATGTGCTTTTTGTATGTCTATTTATGCCTTTTACATGACTAAACACTGATGCAGACACGACAATCTGCAAGCAAATAGAACTGTCAAACAAAGAGAAAGGTTTTTAACAAATCTTCGAAGTATTGAAACAAAGAGGAAGGTTTTTAACAAATCTTCGAAGTATTGAAACAAAGAGAAAGGTTTTTAACAAATCTTCGAAGTATTGAAACAAAGAGACAAACATTGAAGTGGTCTTCAATAATGATAGAAAACTTGTCATGATTGATTTGAAAAGTGTGAAACATCGAATTTTAAAAGTGTGAAACATCGAATTTTAAAAGTGTGAAACATCCAAATTTTAAAAGTCTGAAACATTTAATTTTAAAATTGTGAAATATTGCATTTTAAAAGTGTGAAATGTTAAGAAAGTGTTTACAGTTTAAAAAAAATGGAAGTATTGAAATAACATGTTCACAATAAACAAAACAAAAACAATGAAGAAACGAGGTGAAAAGAATTTCATGTAATAAGCAAAGAAGTGTGAAAACAAAGAAACAGCAGGTGTGAAATAGTGAAATGTGAGAGGAAAGCAATTAAGACTTGTTGCGAAGGTCAGGAAACCTAGTGAGCCATAAGCAGACCAGATAAAATACTCGACGAGATACAACAGAGTTACCTAGGAAGTGTAGTCACAAAATAAAGGATCCGGAGTTGGAATCAAAACAAACTTTCAACTCGCCGCAGCGGTAGTGGCTCTTTCGTGAGGTCAGAACACTTCAAAACACAGTTTTGGCACAATTACTGGCAGCAAAAAGCGAGACTGTCGCCCAGATGTCTGGCGCACTTTTTTTCTGGCAGAAAGTAAAGAAAGGAAAGACGCAAGTTCGAATCTTTGTCATGGCTCAATTTAAGTGTGGTGAACTGATGGATCAATCTGAGTGTGATAGGCTGTTGGTTTAATTTGCATGTGATCAGTTGGCTCATCTGAGTGTGTCATTTTGGTGGCCTAATTTGAACGTGATAAGTTGTTGGTTAAGTTTGATTGTGAAAAGCTTCATTTAAGTACGAAAAACAATTTGAGGTATACAATGTTATATTATGTCAGAATCATCATTACTGCACTCAGGACGTACCCATCTCAACGTTCTCAACCAGTGGATCTCAACCCTTTATCGACAGGGACTCTCTTCTAACCTTGTTTTTTTCCTTTGTGTCCACCCATCCCCGCCTCCGTTTTTTGTATTAAAATTATAATTATCTAAACGTTTTGTTTGCAAATATTTAGTTATATACGTAAACTATATATATATATATATATATATATATATATATATATATATATATATATATGAGATCACGTTAACTCAGTGGTTAGTGAACTGGACAACAAGTGACAACAGATCGGATTCTATCCTGATCGATGGCTTCCTGGTTCACCCAGCCTTAAAAGGGCACCTGCTTTTTTTCTGGAAAAGTAACGGCGGAACGGGCGTAATACCGACCACATTGCCCCCACCAAAAAATCATGTGCTGAATGTCTGTAAAAATGTTGGTCACTAACAGCATTTATCCCTATACGCCACGTGGCGTGACGGGGCTCTTGACTTTGTAATATAAAACAAAATGAAAGTACATAGAAATGTAAGCTTATAATATTTCTCCATCAGCATGACTCTTGTGTTTGATGACCAGAAACAAGTTTCTCATGAGAAAGAACTGACACAAGTTTTGATCTTTAACACTCAGATTGATAGACTTGTATTATAAATAATAAACATCTTCGAGGTTTGATCACACGCCTTAATAATGACTAAGGAGGAGAAGACGGCTAGGTTGGCCATCGATTGAGTATGTGGGTGTTCGGTGAGGAGAGAACTAGGCAAGGACAACTATGTTCCTGTAGAGATCATAGGCAGTTAGTCCATCGTAGATTGGTCAGTTTGGAAATCCGTCATATATTTGTGACATCACTTGGCGCTCAAACAAGTAGGTTACACTACTTGGCCATGTACACGGTATGACAGATGGCCGCATACCGAAAGATATACTCTACCAACAACTGGCAGATGGTAAACAACTAGGGGACGTCCAAAACTTCGATTTATAGATGTGTGTAAACGCGACATGAAGACTCTGAACATAAACCCGGCAGCATGGGAAGACATAGCTGCAGACCGCAATCTCTGGAAACACACTCTAAAGGTTCACCTCAAGCAAGAAGCAGACAGATTCATAGAGAGAGAATACACGAAGAAAGCAAAGAAAAGAAAAAAATAGCATTTCTAGGGACACTGAAAAATTCATAGTCAACTATGACTGACAGAGGCTACTATAGTTAACTATGACTGACAGAGGCTACTATAGTCAACTATGACTGACAGAGGCTACTATAGTTAACTATGACTGACAGAGGCTACTATAGTCAACTATGACTGACAGAGGCTACTATAGTTAACTATGACTGACAGAGGCTACTATAGTCAACTATGACTGACGGAGACTACTATAGTCAACTATGACTGACAGAGGCTACTATAGTTAACTATGACTGACAGAGGCTACTATAGTTAACTATGACTGACGGAGACTACTATAGTCAACTATGACTGACAGAGGCTACTATAGTTAACTATGACTGACGGAGACTACTATAGTTAACTATGACTGACAGAGGCTACTATAGTCAACTATGACTGACGGAGGCTACTATAGTCAACTATGACTGACGGAGGCTACTATAGTTAACTATGACTGACAGAGGCTACTATAGTTAACTATGACTGACGGAGGCTACTATAGTCAACTATGACTGACGGAGGCTACTATAGTCAACTATGACTGACGGAGGCTACTATAGTTAACTATGACTGACGGAGGCTACTATAGATAACTATGACTGACAGAGGCTACTATAGTCAACTATGACTGACAGAGGCTATTATATTTAACTATGACTGACAGAGACTACTATAGTCAACTATGACTGACAGAGGCTACTATAGTTAACTATGACTGACAGAGACTACTATAGTCAACTATGACTGACAGAGGCTACTATAGTCAACTATGACTGACAGAGGCTACTATAGTCAACTATGACTGACAGAGACTACTATAGTCAACTATGACTGACAGAGGCTACTAATACGACTATTTGCCTTGTATGTACCGCTAATGAAACAAAGGAGTGGTTGGGGGGGGGGGGTGATATCTCAGTGTTGTAGTCTACAAACATTTACATCCTTATAAACAGCACTCTTGTCTCGTGTCCTGGCCCTCTACGACTATATCGTAGATATTTACCTGTGCGTTCCACTTCCCCCTCTCCTCTAAAGGGCCATATTCACCCAGGTTGAGAAGCACTGTTATAAACTGCCTGGCTCAATTTGAAAGCGATAGATTGTTGGCTCCGGTTTATTGTTCGATTAACCGGTGGCTAAATTTGAACTACTTAATAAACCTGACTCTACAAAAATAGGCTGGCTAATTTGTGTGTGATCAACTTTCGGCTCAGTTTGAATGTGAAACATTGCAGGCTACATTTGAGCGCAATATGTTGTTGGCTCAATTTGAATGTGAAACATTGCAGGCTACATTTGAGCGCAATATGTTGTTGGCTTAATTTGAATGTGAAACATTGCAGGCTACATTTGAGCGCAATATGTTATTGGCTCAATTTAAATGTGAAACATTGCAGGCTACATTTGAGCGCAATATGTTGTTGGCTCAATTTAAATGTGAAACATTGCAGGCTACATTTGAATGTAACATGTTGTTGGCTCTATTTAAATGTGAAACATTGCAGGCTACATTTGAGTGTAACATGTTGTTGGCTCAATTTGAATGTGAAACAGTGCAGGCTACATTTGAGTGTAATATGTTGTTGGCTCAATTTGAATGTGAAACATTGCAGACTATATTTGAGTGTAATAAATTGTTGGCTCAGTTTGAATGTCATAAAATGTGTGTCTCAAAATAAGTTTGTTCATCTGATCAGATTAAGAGGAAGTGAAACATTCAAGTTTTATTCTTCAGCGTTTAAATCTTGTGATTATGTGACATTGACTCACGATGAGCTGGTCACATGGTCGGTACTAGTATATGGAGGTGTAAGAACAACATCATGTCACACGATGAGCTGGTCACATGGTCTGTACTTGTATATGGAGGTGTAAGAACAACATCATGACACACGATGAACTGGTCACATGGTCGGTACTAGTATATGGAGGTGTAAGAACAACATCATGACACACGATGAGCTGGTCACATGGTCGGTACTAGTATATGGAGGTGTAAGAACAACATCATGACACACGATGAACTGGTCGCATGGTCGGTACTTGTATATGGAGGTGCAAGAACAACATCATGACACACGATGAACTGGTCACATGGTCGGTACTTGTATATGGAGGTGCAAGAACAACATCATGACACACGATGAACTGGTCACATGGTCGGTACTTGTATATGGAGGTGCAAGAGCAACATCATGACACACGATGAACTGGTCACATGGTCGGTACTAGTATATGGAGGTGTAAGAACAACATCATGACACACGATGAGCTGGTCACATGGTCTGTACTTGTATATGTATGTGTGTGTGTGTGTGTGTCATAATCTTTCCCCTAAACCTGCGCCGTGACTGACACACCCCGTCTTCGGTAGACTGGATGGATCTTGGTTTGACGCAGTGTTCTTTCTCTTAGGGTGGATGTCGTCCAGGGCTGTTGGACCCACAGTTCCCGTGGTCTCTGTCTGGGTGTTCTCCCATAGCCGTCCTTCTCCCGATGGTAACTGCCAGGCAGCCGTGTTTGTTTGTCCTGGGTGTTCTCCCATAGCCGTCCTTCTCCCGATGGTAACTGCCAGGCAGCCGTGTTTGTTTGTCCTGGGTGTTCTCCCATAGCCTTCCTTCTCCCGATGGTAACTGCCAGGCAGCCGTGTTTGTTTGTCCTGGATGTCCTACCCCGTGGGTGTTGCATTTTGAGTGAAATCGAGTCTATTTAGATCTGTGTCAATGAACGTGGAGTGGTTGCAGCTGGTTTTAGTTAAAGGGGATCTCGATCCCCATGCAACCATCATTAATGGGGGTCCTTGGATCAATGCAATCACGTGACATATTTTCTGACGCCTATTTCTGTGACAGTCTAGGCTGTTTTCTTCAACAAGACAACAATAACAACAACAAAAACACAAGAGTCTGCAAGATGCCCCCGTCCCACCCCTATTCTCTTCTCTCTGCCAAACAATTATATTCCCAAGTTCTCCACCCAGTTCATTATTCCGTAAGGTTACTTTATCTTTTCATACCAAACAATAGACGTTACTTAATGCTGCCCACTATTTAACGTTACTTAATGCTGCCCACTATTTAACGTTACTTAATGCTGCCAAACAAATGCCGTTACTTAATGCTGCCCAATATTTTACGTTACTTAATGCTGCCCAATATTTTACGTTACTTAATGCTGCCCAACATGAGACGTTACTTAATGCTGCCCAACATGAGACGTTACTTAATGCTGCCCAATATTTTACGTTACTTAATGCTGCCCAATATTTTACGTTACTTAATGCTGCCCAACATGAGACGTTACTTAATGCTGCCCAACATGAGACGTTACTTAATGCTGCCCAACATGAGACGTTACTTAATGCTGCCCAACATGAGACGTTACTTAATGCTGCCCAACATGAGACGTTACTTAATGCTGCCCAACATGAGACGTTACTTAATGCTGCCCAACATGAGACGTTACTTAATGCTGCCCAACATGAGACGTTACTTAATGCTGCCCAACATGAGACGTTACTTAATGCTGCCCAACATGAGACGTTACTTAATGCTGCCCAACATGAGACGTTACTTAATGCTGCCCAACATGAGACGTTACTTAATGCTGCCCAACATGAGACGTTACTTAATGCTGCCCAATATTTTACGTTACTTAATGCTGCCCAATATTTTACGTTACTTAATGCTGCCCAACATGAGACGTTACTTAATGCTGCCCAACATGAGACGTTACTTAATGCTGCCCAACATGAGACGTTACTTAATGCTGCCCAACATGAGACGTTACTTAATGCTGCCCAACATGAGACGTTACTTAATGCTGCCCAACATGAGACGTTACTTAATGCTGCCCAACATGAGACGTTACTTAATGCTGCCCAACATGAGACGTTACTTAATGCTGCCCAACATGAGACGTTACTTAATGCTGCCCAACATGAGACGTTACTTAATGCTGCCCAACATGAGACGTTACTTAATGCTGCCCAATATTTTACGTTACTTAATGCTGCCCAATATTTTACGTTACTTAATGCTGCCCAACATGAGACGTTACTTAATGCTGCCCAACATGAGACGTTACTTAATGCTGCCCAACATGAGACGTTACTTAATGCTGCCCAACATGAGACGTTACTTAATGCTGCCCAACATGAGACGTTACTTAATGCTGCCCAACATGAGACGTTACTTAATGCTGCCCAACATGAGACGTTACTTAATGCTGCCCAACATGAGACGTTACTTAATGCTGCCCAACATGAGACGTTACTTAATGCTGCCCAACAAACTTCCACATTTATTACTGCCTTTTTTGTAACAGGTAGCGGTCAATCACCTCATCCAGGCCTAGCAATGGACAGTAACTCAGGCATGCTTTCTCCCGATGAAAAGCTGCAAGTGATGTTCTAGTTTCAGTGTTGAGAATGTTCTAGTTTAAGTGTTGAACATGTTCTAGTTTCTGTGTTGAACATGTTCTAGTTTCAGTGTTGAACATGTTCTAGTTTATGTGTTAAACATGTTCTAGTATCAGTGTTGAACATGTTCTTTGATGTCGTAAAACATCGACAACAGGAGAACTCTAATTCAGAGATATAAGCTTTCGGAAGCGGAACCAAATATGAGTAAAATAAAGAACTTGCAGCAGAAATAGAGAGGAGTCGGATTCAAAGTAGGAGAAAATAGAGTATTCCAGTAAGAGAAAATAGTTGAGTCGGAAATTGATCAGTAAGAAAACAGGTAAATAAAGTGAACAATCAAAATCCAACATTAGGAAAATAGATGATCTTTCGACATTTCGTCTATTATTTTCCGTTATGTAATTCAAAAACTTTCTCTCATTCTTTCTCCACTTTGCTTGTTATGCCCTGTGTATCTTCTCCTAACCTTTATCTTCTTCTGATACATGTTTTGACTGGGTACAACCGAAGATGACACTTGTTGCTTTACTTGAGTTACGCTGCGATTTATTCTATGTTAAGTTTCAGCTTTTAACCATCTAATGATCACACAAGAACTCTGATAATATCACAAGAATTGCAATGTGTGTAAATTGCTTCTGTTTAAAAATGTAACGTGAAAAACGTTGACATTGTTTCATTGAAGCTTCATATTTACGATGATGAGCCTTATTAAAATGTTTCCAAATGTGATAATGACAGAAAAATCAAACTCAACAGACCATGCCTGTAATAAACGCTGTGAGGTCACCAGACTCAAGGGCCGACCACGAAAGGGACGGATTGATAGAATATTAGAATCACTAGGGAATATAGCAGATCTATATATGTGCTTTATAGACTACACGAAAGCATTTGACAAAGTAAAGCACGGGAAAATAATAAATATGCTGGAGAAATTAAACATTGATGGCAAGGATCTGCGAATCGTAAAAGAAAAACATATTCTGGCAACAAACAGCAGCTATACGAATTAACAACCAAACAGGACAATTTCAATTTATAAAACAAGGAGTCAGACAAGGCTGTGTTCTGTCACCGGATTTGTTTTCACTTTACAGCGAACATATTATGAGATCAATAGTAGACTAAAAAGGAATTGAAGTCAATGGTCACAAAATAAATAATGTACGATATGCAGATGACACAGTCTTAATAGCAGAGACAGAGAATGAACTACAAGAAATGATAGACATAATAGTAAAAGAAAGCAACAAGAAAGGTCTCAGTCTGAATAGTAAGAAAATGGTTATATCGAAGAAACAATCATTGCCATCTTGCAGCATAAAAATAAACGAGACAAATCTGAAACAAGTGCAACGTTTGAAATACTTGGGCACAGTGATAACATCAGATGGAAGATGCAACACAGAAATAAAAAGCAGAATAGCTCAGGCCAAAATAGCATTTCAGAAAATGAAAAATATTTTATGCAACAAATCTATGTCAATAGAAATGAGAAAGAGAGTTCATCGATGCTATATAGAACCAATTCTGACCTATAGAAGCGAATCATGGACAATAGACAAACAAATGAAAAGACGATTAGAGGCCACAGAGATTGGATTTCTCAGAAGAATGTTGAAAGTTCCCTGGACAGCTAAAAAGATCAATGAGGAAGTTCTCAAAGAGGCCAACACAAAAAGGGGGCTCTTAAAAAACATCAGAAAGAAGCAATCAACATTTTTTGGGCACATCATGAGAAGAGGAAAGTTGGAATACTTGGTTACAACTGGCAAAATAGAAGGAAGGAGAGATCGCGGACGACAAAGAAAGAAAATACTGGATAGCTTGGTGTCATGGTATGGAAAACAGTAAACAACAGAACTCATACGATGCACTGTGGATTGAAGATTGTGGAAGGACATGATCGCCAACGCCAACCGGTACGGCACATGATGATGAGGGAATATAGCAGCAGCAGAGACCAACAGAAGAGCAAGAGAAACTGTCAATTATTATCTCCCATAGACACTGAAAGACAAATGATGAAAGAAGAACAGAAGGGTCGTATGTTCTATTACATTTGCTCTCACTTACAACCTAATCTGCCAAGTGTAATGAGACTTTTTTTTTTGCGCTCGCGAGGTTTCACCCCTGGCTAAGTCTCTACAGACTAGAGAACTGGATTTTGTGTGTTAATCCAATTTTTCCCTGGTAGTCGTGTCCAAAGGGGTCCGTCGTCGCGCAGGCAGATAACTCCGTCTTCGGGGGTAGTCATGTTTTTTTCCGTCGATGAGTAAATGCCATCTCAAGCCGGGCCTCTCCGCTGAGACCAGGGGTGGTTGCCGTAGAGAGAAATCATCAAATAAAAAATCCCAACTGGTGCTGGCGAGATTTGAACTCATAACGTCTTTGTCTCGAGACCGACGTCTTGCCTCGACCCAACCAGTCCCACGCGTGAGCCATTTTTATTTTAAAACATGAAGGGAAATGAAGGAAGGGGAGTCGGGAGGGGGGGGGTGGGGGAAGTATTGAATAGTATCAGGTCGAAACTGTCGAGGAACTTTGAATAGGAAATGCTGTAGAAATATTGTCTAAATCAGTTCTAATCCTGCGATCGTCAAGCAACAATTCATCATCGTCCGTCCTTGCAATGACGTTAATAAGCATAGCTGCTTTGTTTTGTGGTTTAAATCACAGTGTGGGTGTTTTTTTGCGGATTCAGTCCATCAAATCCGACGTTAATAATGTATTTTTGAGTACAGACTTGCCTTCCTGACTATTTCTACTTGTTTGGCCTGACCGAAGGCGACATCGTAGAAAAGGAAGATCAGGTCAGGTCTTCTAGTCCCGGGGGAGCGTAGAAAAATGTCAATGTTGAGATGTCTGTCTTGATTACAGAAATCAGCCGCAGCCAGCCTTTTCGCGTCCCGGTCTGTTCTCTCTGGGACAGGGACAATGGCAATTAAACAAACCAAGCAGGGAAATAGGAAAAAGAGAAACTGAGCTCTGTTGTTCTAAACTCTTGGTAAAATATCCTTCCTCGGCTCTGTTTTCTTCCAGAAAGACTCCTGAATCTTAGTCTCAATGAGCCATGATCGCAGAAGAAGAAAAAGAAAGACTCATCGCATTTAGAGCGGGCGATGACCATCGCGGCGTGACCCCACTAATGCGCGAAACCACTTATTCGTGTTAGCTCCATGAGCTAAATTATGTTCACGGCCTTGACCTCTTGACAGAAGCGGAAGTGGTGACACCGGAAGAGACAAATGATCCTCTTATGTCCTCGCTGGCCCCAAACCGGCCCCGCACCATGCACCCACAAAATATCGATCTCAGCAAACATGAAAACAATGTTCCCTCCAAATCAAACCTCTTACGGGCCTCGCTATTGATTGGCTAAGTAATCAATTCTCCGGCTGCTGTCTCGCGACCACGGGACCAGGAAACATCGCATTGCCGCTGTTCAAGGAAACTGCACTCAAAACAATGACGAGTTGCCTCGCTATCTTCATGCATTCCCTCCCCTGATTGCTTGTAACTGATATATAAAGTACAATAAAGCAGAATATTATATTTTATTTAATCGCAAAATTATTTTTTTTCTTCTAAATTTTGTTCTTTCTTCATTAATTTTTATCTACGTCAATTTTACTATTTTAACAAATTAATTTCTTTTGCTACTCTTGTTGTTCATAAAATAAGATTTGCACATGATATTGATTAACCACTGTGCAGTTTTTTCTAATAAATTGAGAAGACAAAATGACAGTAGTAAAGTATATGTACTGAGATTCGGAAAGGAGTATAATAAATGTGGAAAAAATAGTTTACATACACAGCTATAAAACACACATTTATAAAACGCACAGTTATAAATCACACAATTATAAAACGCACAGATATAAAACACACATTTATAAAACGCACAGTTATAAATTACACAATTATAAAACGCACAGATATAAAACACACATTTATAAAACGCACAGTTATAAATCACACAATTATAAAACACACAGTTATAAATCACACAATTATAAAACACATAGTTATAAATGACACAATTATAAAACACATAGTTATAAATCACACAATTATAAAACACATAGTATATAAATCACACAATTATAAAACACAGTTATAAATCACACAATTATAAATACATAGTTATAAATCACACAATTATAAAACACACAGTTATAAATCACACAATTATAAAACACATAGTATATAAATCACACAATTATAAAACACATAGTTATAAATCACACAATTATAAAACACATAGTATATAAATCACACAATTATAAAACACATAGTTATAAATCACACAATTATAAAACACATAGTTATAAATCACACAATTATAAAACACAAGTTATAAATCACACAATTATAAAACACATAGTTATAAATCACATAACACACAATTATAAAACACGTAGTTATAAACCACACAATTATAAAACGCACAGTTATAAACCACACAATTATAAAAGACACAATTATAAAATACAATTATCTATCTATCTATCTTTCGTTCGCCTGAAGTATTGTCTATATCTGCAATGTCGTTTCCTGTATAAATTTTACTCTCTTTTGTAATTCTTGCAGTGGCCCATATAGTTTTGTCTGTAGTGTTGTATCTATGGGCCAATGGATTTCCTCTGTCTACTATATTCAGTACAGTCTTGAAGTATGTGTTCAGCAGTCTGGGGCGCCTGTCCACATGTACAAGTAGTTGATGTGCCGATCTTGAATTTTGTATACATGTGACTATCGAGTCGATTGAAATACAATTATAAAACACACAGTTATAAATCACACAATTATGAAACACAATTATAAAACATACAGTTATAAATCACGCAATTATAAAACACGCATTTATAAATCACACAATTATAAAACACAGCTATAAACCACACTGTTATAAAACACACAATTAAAATAAAACACAGTTATAAAACGCATTTATAAAACAGACAATTATAAGCGACACAGTTATAAATCACACAACATACACTTATAAAACACACAATTGTAAATCACACAATTATAAAACACAACTATAAAACACACAAGTACAAAACACACAATTATAAAACACACAAGTATAAAACACACAATTATAAAACACATAAGTACAAAACACACAATTATAAAACACACAATTATAAAACACATAAGCACAAAACACACAATTATAAAACACACAAGTATAAAACACACAAGTATAAAATACACAAGTACAAAACACACAAGTACAAAACACACAATTATAAAACACACAAGTATAAAACACACAATTATAAAACATTCAAAATAGGTATCATCATCATCATCGAGTGCCGTCTCCGCAATGAAGGTTGCCTACCATGGAGCGCCATTCTGCTCTGTCTCTTGCTTTGATGGTGCAGGTTGTCATAGGCTGGTTTGTCCATTTTTTGATGTTATTCGTCCATGTTAGTCTCGGTCTGCCTCTGCCTCTTTTAACTTGTATTTTCCCCTCCAGGATTACTTTTAGTAGGCTGTTGTGTCTTTTAACATGACCCAAAAAAGGCATTTGTCTTCTTTAAATTGTGTTTAGTAGTTCTCTTTTCATTTTTAGTGTTTTAAGACTTCATCGTTTGTTTTCTTTTCCTTCCATCCAATTCTACCTATTCTTCTATAAATCCACATTTCAAAGACTTCAATTTTCTGTTCTGTTTTCTTGTCTAATGTCCATGTTTCTGCACCATATAGGAATATTGAGAAGATGTAACATTTTGCTATTCTTAGTTTTAGCCCTGTTGTTATTTGTTTTGATGTTAGTATGTTCTTCATGGCATTAAAATTACTTTTTGCCATTCCTATTCTTTTGTTTATTTCAGTTTTACATTTTCCATCACTGGTTATAGTATGTCCAAGGTAATTGTAGTTCTGAACTGTCTCCAGGTCTATTCCTCCAATTTTGATATCCTCTTGTGGGTTTTGAGTATTTCCTTTGTTTATGATCATAGTTTTAGTCTTTTTTATATTCATATCTAGTCCATATTTTTTGCTTGCAATGTTTATTTCTGGGTGTCAATCGATAGGCGGTTGGCTTACCACGGCAACAGCCGGGGTTCGTACCCTGGCGAGGACACCTGGGTTTTACTAATTCCCTAAAAATTAGTGGGAGCCGCGATAGCTCAGTGGTTAGTGAACTGGACTACTACGGACAAGGGGTAGGGTTCGATCCCAACCGACGGCTCCGGGTTCACCCAGCCTTAAATGGGTACCGGATTTTTTCTGGGAAAGTAAAGCAGCACGGGCGTAATACCGACCACATTACCCCAAAAAATCATGTGCTGAAGGTCTGTAAAATATAGGGTCACTAACACCATATTTCCCTATACGCCACTTGGCGTGACGGGGGGTACTTTACTTTACTTTACTATGTTTATTTCATTAAGTAATTGTTGTAGATCTTTAGGATTTTCTGCTAGTAGTACAGTATCATCAGCATATCTTAGGTTATTGATTATCTTTCCATTAATTTGTAGGCCTGGCATCTCTATGATGTTTTAAAGATTTGCTCAGTGTATAGATTGAACAAGCTTGGTGATAGGATGCATCATTGTCTTACTCCTCTTTTTATGTCCATGGGTGTAGAGTTCTCCTTGTTATATTTTATTATTGCTGTTTGCTCCCAGTACAAATTACATATTAGTCTTATGTCCGTGTCATCCAGATTTATATCTTTTAGGCATTCTATAAGTTGCTCATGGTGTAATCTATCAAATGCTTTGGTGTAGTCTATGAAGCAGGCATATATTGGTTTGTTTACTTCTGTGTACTTTTCTATTAATGTCCTCATGCAGTATATGGCTTCTTTTGTCCCGCTATTTTTCCTAAATCCAAATTGTTGTTTTTATAATTCAGTATAGATTTTATTCTGAATCCTTCCTTGCATAACTTTTAGCAAGATTTTTGTAACATGGCTCATTAGCCTTATTGTTCTAAAGTCACTGCATTCAACTGCACCATTCTTTTTAGGCAATGTAATGAAAGTTGATGTCTTCAGTTCATTTGGTATGTATCCTTTATGGTATATGTCGTTGCATATGTCTGTAATCACTTCAATGCCAAAATCTTCTAGTGCCTGTATTATCTCTATCTGTATGCTGTCAGGTCCTGCTGCTTTTCCCTTTTTCATTGTTTTTATAGCTTTTTCCACCTCAGATTTTAAGATTTTATAGCCTGATGTACATTTTATAACTGGTTTCTTGTCCCTTTGATCATGAAATAGTTCTGTTATATATTCCTGCCATCTATCTATGATATCCTTATTGTCTGTTAGCATTTTTCCTTTTTTGTCTGCAATGCATCCAACTTCTGTGGCTTTTTTATTTTTATTAGTCATTCTCTTTATTTCTGTGTGCATTCCTCTTAAGTCTTGTTTGCTTTCCATAGTTTCTATTTCTATAAAATTTTGGCTGAGTCAGTCTTCTTTTGCCTTTTTGCACATTTTGCGTATTTCATTATCTATTTTATTGTATTGGGCAGTGTTCTTCGTTTGTCTCCTTTCTTCCATTTTTTCTAAGATGGTGTTAGTTATCCATTTTTGTTTTTTGTTATTTTCTCTTTTGGGTAAGGTGTCGCGAGTTTCTTGTATGCTTTTCTTTATGCATTGCCATTTGGTTGTGACTTTTTCATTAGGATTTTCTCTTCTGTATTGTTCAATTCCGTCTTCTAGCAGCTTCTGGTATGTGTTCTTTACTTGTATTGTATAGGTATCTTTAATATCTTTTTGATTTAAAGCTGTTATATCTAGTGGATTTGTTGATGAATTAGACTTTTGCTTGTTTTTCTTTAGTTTGATTTTTATTTTAAACATTACAGGATTGTGAACTGAATTAATATCTGCTCCTGGGTAGGTTTTGGCTTTCTTTCCGCTGTTACGTATTCTTTCTTTTATCATTATGTAATCTATTTGATTCCTCTTCTTATCTGTAGGGCTTTTCCATTCGTATAGTTTCCTTTTCTCTTGCTCAAAGTAGGTGTTACATATTATCAGCCTGTTTTCTTCACAGAATTGTATTAATCTTTCTCCTCTGTCATTTCTTTTTCCTAAACCATGATTTTCTATAATGGTCTTATATCTACCTTTTCCTACTTTAGCGTTCATGTCACCCATTACAATCAAGTGTCTGAAGATTTCACTTGCTTCATAACTTGATTTAGGTCTTCATGTTATGCCTCTTCGACACAGTTATAAATGTGCACAATCATTTGTTTTCTTTTAAAGCGTAGATTTAAGGTAAGAAAGTGATGTCATTAGAGCTCTCCAATAATCTGCTCATTAGAGCAATCTTTCCGTCTAGTAAGCGTCTGTTGTTTGTCACTGAAACTTTAGTCGTTTTGCCCATTGATGTCTTTCCTGGAAGGTTATGTACACAATCTTCACCTATTTAAAGTGATGACTAGAAGTCGTATCTTCACATTGAACATCTTGTGTGGTTAAACATTTGAAACCCATCCCCTTCCCCCATACACACACACACACACACACACACTCACATACAAACGCACAAGAGAAAAACGACTCCCACATTCACCAATCTTTGATGTTATTGTTACGGCCGTTATCTACTACAACAGAGTTCATACATATATAGTGACGTTATCTACTACAACAGAGTTCATACATATATAGTGACGTTATCTACTACAACAGAGTTCATACATATATAGTGACGTTATCTACTACAACAGCGTTCTTACATATATATTGACGTTATCTACTACAACAGAGTTCATACATATATAGTGACGTTATCTACTACAACAGCGTTCTTACATATATATTGACGTTATCTACTACAACAGAGTTCATACATATATAGTGACGTTATCTACTACAACAGCGTTCTTACATATATATTGACGTTATCTACTACAACAGAGTTCATACATATATAGTGACGTTATCTACTACAACAGCGTTCTTACATATATATTGACGTTATCTACTACAACAGAGTTCATACATATATAGTGACGTTATCTACTACAACAGCGTTCTTACATATATATTGACGTTATCTACTACAACCGAGTTCATACATATATAGTGACGTTATCTACTACAACAGCGTTCTTACATATATATTGACGTTATCTACTACAACAGCGTTCTTACATATATATTGACGTTATCTACTACAACAGCGTTCTTACATATATATTGACGTTATCTACTACAGCAGCGTTCTTACATATATAGTGACGTTATCTACTACAACAGCGTTCTTACATATATATTGACGTTATCTACTACAACAGCGTTCTTACATATATATTGACGTTATCTACTACAACAGCGTTCTTACATATATAATGACGTTATCTACTACAACAGCGTTCTTACATATATAGTGACGTTATCTACTACAACAGCGTTCTTACATATATATTGACGTTATCTACTACAACAGCGTTCTTACATATATATTGACGTTATCTACTACAGCAGAGTTCTTACATATATATTGACGTTATCTACTACAACAGCGTTCTTACATATATATTGACGTTTTCTACAGAGCTAAAGACCAAGAGGAAGACCCAGAAGAAGATGGATAGATGCAGTAACAGAGACATGTAACAACAAAGGAAAATCACTAATTCAGGCAGTTCGAGCAGCTCAAGAACGACAAATGATATAAACGACACCTTTTAGGTATCAGTGAAACGAGAAAAGAAGAAAGAAGATCTACAAAGTTAACGTTTGATATATCTGGTGCCACAAAATGAAATCACTTCTGTACAATCAATAATACGTCAATATTTTAAACGAGCGCATATTTACATTAATAAGAGCTGATTTATAAACACCCTTCTTCAGAGGAAACTAAAATACTATGGTCAGGACGTTATCTAAAGTGTTGACTTTTGATATTCCTGGTGCTACAAAATGAAACCACTTCCGTACAATATCAACTTTAAGAAAGAGTGCAACGTTCTAGGCTCAGCTTCCTTCGTGGGCTACATTTCCAAGATTAAAACTAAAATGCCACATTAAGATTAAAACAAATAGCCGTTCTCGTACCTTTTGACACAGTTAAGGGGCGAGACCACCAGAGTCACGACTCCCAGGACACACCCCATTATATATCATCATTAGATTGTATATTCTTTGCATAACGCTGCATTCACCACAGCACGTCTCAAAAAATCCCTGTCCCAAGCCAGATCTCCTACTTAATCTATTTTAATGTTCAAGGTCTCCTTGATGTCTTGACACCAGCTTCTTCGTCTGCCCTGATGCGTCGCCGAGGAACAGTGTCTTCCGTTAATGTTATTTTTAGCTCGCGGTGTCTTTTGACCTGGCCATAGTATTTTAGTTTGCTCCAAAGAAGGGTGTTTATAAGTCAGCTCTTATTAATGTACTCGTATGTATGCGCTCGTTTAAAATATTCATCATCATCATTGAGTGCCGTCTCCGCATCGAAGGTTGGCTTCCATGGAGCGCCATTCCACTCTGTTTCTTGTTTTGAATGGTGCAGATTGTCATAGGTTGACTTGTCCATCTTTTGATGTTACTCGTCCATGTTAGTCTTGGTCAGCCTCTGTCTCTTTTACCTTACATTTTCCTTTCTAATATTACTTTTATTAGACTGTTGTGTCTTTTAACATGCCCCACAAATTTAATTTGTCTTGTTTGAATTGTGTTTAGAAGTTATCTTTTCACTTTTAGTTGTTTTAAGACTTCATCATTTGTTTTCTTTTCTTTCAATCCAATTCTACCTATTCTTCCATAAATCCACATTTCAAAGGCTTCAATTTTCTGTTCTATTTTCTTGTCTAATGTCCATGTTTCTGCACCATACAGAAATATTGAGAAGATGTAACATTTTACTATTCTTAGATTTAGTCCTGGTGTTTTTTTGTTTGTTTTGATGATAGTATATTTTTCATGACATTAAAATTACTTTTTGCCGTTCCTATTGTTTTGTTTGGCTGTTGTGAGTTAAGCTGCTATGTTAAAATATTGCAAAATTAAAATGGTTACTTTTTGCATTGAAAGGGTCCACTTCCATGGGTAGCGAACTGTAATTAAATTGCTGAACATCGTTTTCTGTGCTTGAACTTATTAGCAGATCTCGTTGCATTATCATTGTCACGTTACTGTCATAGTTCAGTGCGACTTTTAAAAATTGCGTCCTTTTATTTAATTTGAAGCTCTGGTAGTTGAGAGGCCAGTGTTCTCGATACTAAGATGAATCATGGTTTAAAAGGTGTAGATATGGTGTGGTCAAGGTGTATACACGGTGTGGTCAAGGTGTGGTCAAGGTGTAGACACGGTGTGGTCAAGGTGTAGACAAGGTGCGGTCAAGGTGTAGACACGGTATGGTCAAGGTGTAGACAAGGTGTGGTTAAGGTCTAGACAAGGAGCGGTTAAGGTGTAGACAAGGTGTGGTTAAGGTCAAGACAAGGTGTGGTTAAGGTGTAGACAAGGTAAGGTTAAGGTGTAGACAAGGTGTGGTCAAGGTGTAGACAAGGTGTGGTCAAGGTGTAGACAAGGTGTGGTTAAGGTCTAGACAAGGTGTGGTTAAGGTGTAGACAAAGTGTGGTTAAGGTGTAGACTAGGTGTGGTCAAGGTGTAGACAAGGTGCGGTTAAGGTCTAGACAAGGTGTGGTCAAGGTGTAGACAATGTGTGGTCAAGGTGTAGACAAGGTATGGTTAAGGTGTAGACAAGGTGTGGTCAAGGTGTGGATAAAGTGTGTTTAAGGTGTAGACAAGGTGTGGTCAAGGTGTAGACAAAGTGTGGTCAAAGCGTAGATAAGGTGTGGTTAAGCTGTAGACAAAGTGTGGTCAAAGTGTAGACAAGGTTTGGTCAAGGTGTAAACAAGGTGTGTTCAAGGTGTAGACAAGGTGTGATTAAGGTGTAGACAAAGTGTGGTCAAGGTGTAGACAAGGTGTGGTCAAGATGTAGACAAAGTGTGGTTAAGGTGTAGACAAGGTGTGGTTAAGGTGTAGACAAAGTGTGGTCAAGGTGTAGACAATGTGTGGTTAAGGTGTAGACAAATTGTAGACAAGGTGTGGTCAAGGTCTAGACAAGGTGTGGTCATGGTGTAGACAAGGTGTGGTCAAGGTGTAGACAAAGTGTGGTCAATGTGTAGACAAGGTGTGGTCAAGGTGTAGACAAGGTGTGGTTAAGGTGTAGACAAGGTGTGGTCAAGGTTTGGACAAGGTGTGGTCAAGGTGTAGACAAAGTGTGGTCAAGGTGTAGACAAAGTGTGGTTAAGGTGTAGGCAAGGTGTGGTCAAGGTGTAGACAAAGTGTGGTCAAGGTGTACACACGGTGTGGTCAAGGTGTAGACAAAGTGTGATCAAGGTGTAGACAAAGTGTGGTCAAAGTGTAGACACAGTGTCGTCAAGGTGTATAAAAGTTGTGGTCAAGGTGTAGACACGGTGTGGTCAAGGTGTAGACAAGTTGTGGTCAAGGTGTAGACACATTGTGGTGAAGGTGTAGACACGGTGTGGTGAAGGTGTAGACACGGTGTGGTCAAGGTGCACACACGGTGTGGTCAAGGTGTTGACACGGTGTGGTCAAGGTGTAGACAAAGTTTGGTCAAAGTGCAGACACGGAGTGGTAAAGGTGTAGACTCGGTGTAGTCAAGGTGTAGGCAAGGTGTGGTAAAGGTGTAGACTAGGTGAGTTCAAGGTGTAGATACGGTGTGGTCACGGTGTGGCCAAGGTGTAGACAAGTTATGGTCAAGGTGTAGACACGGTGTGGTCAAGGTGTAGACAAAGTGTGGTTAAGGTGTAGGCAAGGTGTGGTCAAGGTGTAGACAAAGTGTGGTCAAGGTGTACACACGGTGTGGTCAAGGTGTAGACACGGTGTGGTCAAGGTGTAGACAAAGTGTGGTCAAAGTGTAGACACAGTGTCGTCAAGGTGTATAAAAGTTGTGGTCAAGGTGTAGACACGGTGTGGTCAAGGTGTATACAAGTTGTGGTCAAGGTGTAGACACATTGTGGTGAAGGTGTAGACACGGTGTGGTGAAGGTGTAGACACGGTGTGGTCAAGGTGTACACACGGTGTGGTCAAGGTGTAGACACGGTGTGGTCAAGGTGTAGACAAAGTGTGGTCAAAGTGCAGACACGGAGTGGTAAATGTGTAGACACGGTGTAGTCAAGGTGTAGGCAAGGTGTGGTCAAGGTGTAGACTAGGTGAGTTCAAGGTGTAGATACGGTGTGGTCACGGTGTGGCCAAGGTGTAGACAAGGTGTGGTCAAGGTGTAGACAAGGTGTGGTCAAGGTGTAGGCAAGGTGTGGTCAAGGTGTAGTTAAGGTGTAGACAAGATGTAGACAAGGTGTATTCGAAGTGTGGTCAAGGTGTAGTCTAGGTGTGATCAAGGTGTACTGACCGTGTAGACAAGATGTAGACAAGGTGTAGTCGAGGTGTGATCAAAGTGTAGTCAAGGTGTAGACAAGATGTAGACAAGATGTAGTCGAGGTGTGATCAAGGTGTAGTTAAGATGAAGACAAGATGTAGACAAGGTGTAGTCAAGGTGTAGACAAGATGTAGTCAAGGTGTAGACAAGATGTAGTCGAGGTGTGATCAAGGTGTAGTTAAGATGAAGACAAGATATAGACAAGGTGTAGTCAAGGTGGTAAAGATGTAGTGCCCAACAAGGCTTCGGTGTTCATCGACCATTTTAGTTGTGTGCTATAGTTCGTTTCAAATCATGTGCCCAACTTCAAAACGCTATTACTCTTTAACCATTTGTTAAAAACTGTTGAAATTTTCCAAATGTTATTAGAATGCAAAAGACCCTTTAAATGTATATTTAACAAATATCTTGCAGCTGCAGTTTTCTTAAAGCGGCGAATTTCTTTGATGTTTGTCAAAATTGTAAATTGTGAACCCCTAAAGAATAGAAATTACCGTAGTTGCTGGTCTGTGATTAATTTTCACTAGGTAAAGGCGTGGCCGAAATGAGGAAATAACTGGATAAGACAAAACACCAGGAGAATTATTGTCTTCTCAGTTCGAGGACGGACGATAATATCAAGGTATACCTGTATGTCCAATTTTCATAGTTGTGTGGTCCTGAAAAGGACAGTTTGTTGAACTAATTTAAGGTAATATAGGGGCCAACATTGTCGGGGCTATATACTTTCATTCTGAATCAGACGAGTCTAAAAGATTAATAACTGTTTGGGGTTGAACATTCCACAAACCATCATTTTTCCAATATTCCTCTTCCTGTTTTAAGACGTGGTCTTCACATTTAGCCCAATAATCTTTGTCTATATTTAATAAAGCGAGATTAGCAAGAGTCTTTACATCGCATATTTTGAATGTTGTATTTTCATCTGCCACTTGTCCTTTTAATTTTGCCCAGGTTAGTTCTATTGGATTTAAATGAGCATGGTAAGGTGGCAGCCTCAAACTTATACGACCGTGCTCTTGGATAATCTTATCTATTTGAAAAATCTTTGTCCTTTGTTTTTGCTTTACTAGAGATAGTAATTCAGGTTTTAAGTACATGTTATTAAATTGTATGTGCTCCTTTGTGAGCCATATCTTAATAGCATCTTTTGTACTGGATGACGTCGGGACTTTATCTTCAAGTGCAACACTGTTGTGGTACGCTGCATTGTACATTATTAGGCAAGATGGTCGATCTAGTGATGGGAGAACAGAATTTTCAATCCAATGTCTAAATATGTGACCATTCATCTCAGAGTGATAATCCCGATTGTCTATGGATTTTGAAAGAAAAATGAGCTCTGCATTCTGTATTAGTCCATGTTGTCGACTACCTGCATGCGCAATTATCAAGCGCTGTCCTTTGCTGCTAGGTATTAATCTCTTAATCTTTCCATCTGATGACTGCCATTCCCTTTGGTTAGTGTGGTGAGCATTGATCCATGTTTCATCCAAGTACACAATATCATAACCTTGCTTGCGCACCTCTTTTACTTCACGTAAGTACTTGCTTCTCATGACTACTATATGTGGCTTCTCACAGATGATGTTTCGTCCATTGGAATACTTTCTGAATGTAAAGCCTGCAGCTCTCACATTCCTCCATAATGTAGACTTTGATATTTCAATACTGTTGTTCTTTTTCAGCGATACTTTTAATTTTCTTATTGTAACAGTTTCATTCATACCCAACATTTTGTGAATTTCACTTCTAATAAGTTCACTGTCGAAATTATCCAACATTTTTGCTCTTCCTTGTGATTTTGTATATTTTGAACATTGACGGTCACGTGCTTGAATCCAGCGATTAAATGACCGTTTAGATAAATCCAAAATGTGTCTTGTCCTATTCTCAGGGTTTTCTAAAGAATGAAATAATCTTCCTCGTTTAGCCTCTTTGCAAAAATAGTCATACATTTTTATTGCGATGTTTTGTAAACTGCAGAATTCCATTTTAAGACTCATGATAAATGTTGTCGTTCCACGTCTACGCGGCTGAATGAACGGAAATGGGACACACAATGTCTCGTGTTTTTTATAAGTGACTAATTGTGTCAGAAAACCCACGGCGAAAGCGTGCAAATACGTCAATTTGACCGTGTATGGATTTGTACTCGCTATTTTTAACTTAAAATACTGTAAACATTAAGTTTTGACTACATCAATGGGTCGTTATAAATTTTAATAAATCAAATAAGCAACAATAATAACCAAATGTTTTTTTTTTAATGAAATTAATTCCCTGTTGGGTTCTAATCATTATAACGTTACATGCCAATTTTGAACAAGTTCCAAAAAGGGGTTAAAAAGATATCGATTTTAAAAGTTGGGCACATGATTTGAAACGAACTATAGAGACTTTTTTCTTTCAAAAGTAAGGTGGCCTGGCTTAATACTGACCACATTACAAACAAAATGTGCAAAATTGTTCGTTTAACAAAAACATAGACACTGTAACAGTATATCCTATACACTTCTGAATAGTGAGATAAACATTGGCTTGACTTTTCTTGTTACTTTAGTGAACTTTGACCTATCTGTAAGGCAGAAGTTGTTTGAAGTCACAGTTACCTCTCCTAGGAAAGCAGCTTAACCTTTCTATACTAACGAGTCTTCCCAACCCGTCTGCATCAAATTGTTCTTCTTTTAGATGAATTGTCTTCTAGAACACAGTAAATGTGTGACAGAAGACAGTAAATGTGTGGCAGAAGACAGTAAATGTGTGGCAGAAGACAGTAAATGTGTGGATGAAGACAGTAAATGTGTGGCAGAAGACAGTAAATGTGTGGCAGAAGACAGTAAATGTGTGGAAGAAGACAGTAAATGTGTGGATGAAGACAGTAAATGTGTGGCAGAAGACAGTAAATGTGTGGCAGAAGACAGTAAATGTGTGGAAGAAGACAGTAAATGTGTGGAAGAAGACAGTAAATGTGTGAAAGAAGACAGTAAATGTGTGGAAGAAGACAGTAAATGTGTGGAAGAAGACAGTAAATGTGTGGAAGAAGACAGTAAATGTGTGGAAGAAGACAGTAAATGTGTGGCAGAAGACAGTAAATGTGTGGCAGAAGACAGTAAATGTGTGGAAGAAGACAGTAAATGTGTGGCAGAAGACAGTAAATGTGTGGAAGAAGACAGTAAATGTGTGGCAGAAGACAGTAAATGTGTGGCAGAAGACAGTAAATGTGTGGAAGAAGACAGTAAATGTGTGAAAGAAGACAGTAAATGTGTGGAAGAAGACAGTAAATGTGTGGAAGAAGACAGTAAATGTGTGGAAGAAGACAGTAAATGTGTGGAAGAAGACAGTAAATGTGTGGAAGAAGACAGAAGAATCCATGAAGCAGGAGTAGACAGTCGTGGTGGACACCGCAGATAAGAGAAGGAAAACTGAATGCAAGCCCAGTTAAGAACGATTCGTTAGTTTGAGAATACTGTTTCAATATGAGACATAATCTAGACGACAAGCAGATGTTACTTTACACGAAGGTGATATAAATACAGGCTGTGGAAGCAGTCCCGAAACAATTACGCTCTAAAAAAAAGTGCATTGGACAGCAAGATGCATAATCTAATGCAACACAATCCAATAATAAAAGAGCGGCAATCAATAAATAGACAGTCAGTACAGAACCACACTGAACATTAAAATCTTATTAGTCTGTAACTTTTTTTAAAAAATAAAAGATTGAGCCTCTGTATGTTGTAAATGAGGCTCTATACGTTGTAAACGAGGCTCTGTATGTTGTAAATAAAATTAAGTTTCATTTCTTTTGAATATGCATGAAAACGCTCCAGAAAGAAGGATTGCGCTATTTTGTACTTTTCACTCGAGCCAGACACAATCTATATATTAGAGTCCTTTAGCAATCTCCTGGTTTTCCCGCAAACAATCTTCTCCCCTCTAAACACCAGCTTATTCTTCGTGTCCACATCTTGTGGGCGCCAAGTCGAGTAGTCACCTCATTATTCAGCCGGTCCCTAAGGACTGCCTCACATCAGGATCTATGGGTCTTGGACGCTGATTCCGCCACTGTATCGACAGTCTCAGGACGTTGTACTCTGAGAAATGAACGCATCCAATGTCTACAGTCAGCGTTCGACATTAATTCCCTTCCTCGACAATTTTTATTTCTTCATCTCCTTCTTCGTTCTCTATGAGATGAACTTTACCATAATCCAGTACTTGTTAACTTGTTACTTTTCTTGTAACCAACAAATTAGGTGACTGGAAAGCACATTGGAATTATCTTCCTCGTTGAAATATAGTTAGTAAAGTGGTGTAGTGGGTGAGTGCTGAGCCATGTTTCAAAAGAATATGGGTTCGTTTCCTAAAGTATAGTCACTAGTTGATATTAGTTTGCTGTTAGGATCATCATTACTGCACACCGGACGAATCCATAGGTGCTCCGATATTCCCACCTCTCCCCTTCCCCTTCTTCCTCGAGAAATCAGAGGAGATCTATAACCCACGTGCATGTACTCCGTAGCACGGCTTTGGATCCACGATGGGTAGGCATTATGCTAACAATTTTGCCCGGACAACAACCAGATTTACGGCCTACTCTTTTCGATTATAACTGCCAAGGGTTCTATAACGCGAAATGGTGCTCATAGGACGTCCAGCTTATTGCTGTTATCCGAGAGGGCTAAACATTGGATCTCACCACAGAAGAGATCAGGGGAAGTAAACATCACGAATAAACCACGAACTAGTTTTTCATGTTTTTGGAAAAAAAAATAAAAAGCTCGCGCTGGCGTTTATACCCGGGTCCTTCCTGTCCAGATGCCGACGTCGCACATCTAGACCACCAAGCTCCAGCTGTCGCACATCTAGACTATCAAGCTCCAGCTGTCGCACATCTAGACCACCAAGCTCCAGCTGTCGCACATCTAGACTATCAAGCTCCAGCTGTCGCACATCTAGACTATCAAGCTCCAGCTGTCGCACATCTAGACTATCAAGCTCCAGCTGTCGCACATCTAGACTATCAAACTCCAGCTGTCGCACATCTAGACTATCAAGCTCCAGCTGTCGCACATCTAGACTATCAAGCTCCAGCTGTCGCACATCTAGACTATCAAGCTCCAGCTGTCGCACATCTAGACTATCAAGCTCCAGCTGTCGCACATCTAGACTATCAAGCTCCAGCTGTCGCACATCTAGACCACCAAGCTCCAGCTGTCGCACATCTAGACTATCAAGCTCCAGCTGTCGCACATCTAGACTATCAAGCTCCAGCTGTCGCACATCTAGACTATCAAGCTCCAGCAGTCGCACATCTAGACTATCAAGCTCCAGCTGTCGCACATCTAGACTACCAAGCTCCAGCTGTCGCACATCTAGACTACCAAGCTCCAGCTGTCGCACATCTAGACCACCAAGCTCCAGCTGTCGCACATCTAGACCACCAAGCTCCAGCTGTCGCACATCTAGACCACCAAGCTCCAGCTGTCGCACATCTAGACCACCAAGCTCCAGCTGTCGCACATCTAGACTACCAAGCTCCAGCTGTCGCACATCTAGACCACCAAGCTCCAGCTGTCGCACATCTAGACTACCAAGCTCCAGCTGTCGCACATCTAGACTACCAAGCTCCAGCTGTCGCACATCTAGACTACCAAGCTCCAGCTGTCGCACATCTAGACTACCAAGCTCCAGCTGTCGCACATCTAGACTACCAAGCTCCAGCTGTCGCACATCTAGACCACCAAGCTCCAGCTGTCGCACATCTAGACCACCAAGCTCCAGCTGTCGCACATCTAGACCACCAAGCTCCAGCTGTCGCACATCTAGACCACTAAGCTATAGCTGTCGCACATCTAGACTACCAAGCTCCAGCTGTCGCACATCTAGACTACCAAGCTCCAGCTGTCGCACATTTAGACCACCAAGCTCCAGCTGTCGCACATCTAGACCACCAAGCTATAGCTGTCGCACATCTAGACTACCAAGCTCCAGCTGTCGCACATCTAGACTACCAAGCTCCAGCTGTCGCACATCTAGACCACCAAGCTCCAGCTGTCGCACATCTAGACCACCAAGCTCCAGCTGTCGCACATCTAGACCACCAAGCTCCAGCTGTCGCACATCTAGACCACCAAGCTCCAGCTGTCGCACATCTAGACCACCAAGCTCCAGCTGTCGCACATCTAGACCACCAAGCTCCAGCTGTCGCACATCTAGACCACCAAGCTCCAGCTGTCGCACATCTAGACTATCAAGCCCCAGCTGTCGCTCATCTAGACTACCAAGCTCCAGCTGTCGCACATCTAGACTACCAAGCTCCAGCTGTCGCACATCTAGACTACCAAGCTCCAGCTGTCGCACATCTAGACTACCAAGCTCCAGCTGTCGCATTATCTAGACTATCAAGCCCCAACTGTCGCACATCTAGACTACCAAGCTCCAGCTGTCGCACATCTAGACTATCAAGCTCCAGCTGTCGCACATCTAGACTATCAAGCTCCAGCTGTCGCACATCTAGACTATCAAGCTCCAGCTGTCGCACATCTAGACCACCAAGCTCCAGCTGTCGCACATCTAGACCACCAAGCTCCAGCTGTCGCACATCTAGACCACCAAGCTCCAGCTGTCGCACATCTAGACCACCAAGCTCCAGCTGTCGCACATCTAGACCACCAAGCTCCAGCTGTCGCACATCTAGACCACCAAGCTCCAGCTGTCGCACATCTAGACCACCAAGCTCCAGCTGTCGCACATCTAGACCACCAAGCTCCAGCTGTCGCACATCTAGACTACCAAGCTCCAGCTGTCGCACATCTAGACTACCAAGCTCCAGCTGTCGCACATCTAGACTACCAAGCTCCAGCTGTCGCACATCTAGACTACCAAGCTCCAGCTGTCGCACATCTAGACCACCAAGCTCCAGCTGTCGCACATCTAGACCACCAAGCTCCAGCTGTCGCACATCTAGACCACCAAGCTATAGCTGTCGCACATCTAGACTACCAAGCTCCAGCTGTCGCACATCTAGACTACCAAGCTCCAGCTGTCGCACATCTAGACCACCAAGCTCCAGCTGTCGCACATCTAGACCACCAAGCTCCAGCTGTCGCACATCTAGACCACCAAGCTCCAGCTGTCGCACATCTAGACCACCAAGCTCCAGCTGTCGCACATCTAGACCACCAAGCACCAGCTATCGCACATCTAGACTATCAACCTCAAACTGTCGCACATCTAGACCACCAAGCTATAGCTGTCGCACATCTAGACTACCAAGCTCCAGCTGTCGCACATCTAGACTACCAAGCTCCAGCTGTCGCACATCTAGACTATCAAGCCCCAACTGTCGCACATCTAGACTACCAAGCTCCAGCTGTCGCACATCTAGACTATCAAGTTCCAGCTGTCGCACATCTAGACCACCAAGCTCCAGCTGTCGCACATCTAGACCACCAAGCTCTAGCTGTCGCACATCTAGACCACCAAGCTCCAGCTGTCGCACATCTAGACCACCAAGCTCCAGCTGTCGCACATCTAGACCACCAAGCTCCAGCTGTCGCACATCTAGACCACCAAGCTCCAGCTGTCGCACATCTAGACCACCAAGCCCAACTGTCGCACATCTAGACCACCAAGCTCCAACTGTCGTACCTCTAGACCACCAAGCCCCAACTGTCGTACCTCTAGACTGCCAAGCTCCAGCTGTCGCACCTCTACACCACCAAGCTCCAACAGTCGCACCTCTACACCACCAAGCCCCAACTGTCGTACCTCTAGACTGCCAAGCTCCAACTGTCGTACCTCTAGACCACCAAGCCCCAGCTGTCGTACCTCTAGACTGCCAAGCTCCAACAGTCGCACCTCTACACTACCAAGCTCCAACAGTCGTACCTCTACACTACCAAGCCACAACAGTCGCACCTCTACACTACCAAGCCCCAACAGTCGCACCTCTACACTACCAAGCTCCAGCTGTCGCACCTCTAAACGACCAAGCTCCAACAGTCGTACCTCTAGACTACCAAGCTCCAACAGTCGCACCTCTACACCACCAAGCTCCAACAGTCGCACCTCTACACTACCAAGCCCCAACAGTCGCACCTCTACACCACCAAGCTCCAACAGTCGCACCTCTACACTACCAAGCTCCAGCTGTCGCACCTCTACACGACCAAGCTCCAACAGTCGCACCTCTACACCACCAAGCTCCAACAGTCGCACCTCTACACTACCAAGCCCCAACAGTCGCACCTCTACACCACCAAGCTCCAACAGTCGCACCTGTACACCACCAAGTCCCAACAGTCGCACCTCTACGCCACCAAGCTCCAACAGTCGCACATCTACACCACCAAGCTCCAACAGTCGCACCTCTACACCACAAAGCCCCAACAGTCGCACCTCTACACCACAAAGCCCCAACAGTCGCACCTCTACACCAGGAAGCCCCAACACCGTAAACATTGGCATATCACATTCAAAACTACAGTTCTCAAATCTCAACCTAAGAACTAAACAAGACATGGAAGTCCCAACAGTAAATTGTCAGAAATCGAAAAGTTCCATTTTATGTCCCATTCGGTTACAGAGTAACTAACAAACTGATTAATCTGTGTTCAGAAGCACTACTTGGAGGTGGAGAAGGGTCTTTATCAGCTTTGTTGTTCGCCGATTCCGTGAGCTGTAAGTCGATGACATCTCTCAGTTCAGATTTGGATGAGCGCCACGGTCTCCCGTTAAAAATAAATATAATTCAGCTTTTTGGAATATGTGTAAAGTGGTAAAGGAACAACGGTAAACAATGTATGTGACAGCTTTACGCATCAGATAGACGGGATCAATGCAAGCTTAAAGAAGAGTGTATGAAAATATAATATTGTCAGAGATTTCAATGTTGATATTGAGACTCAGGAGTGTAAAGGTAGAAAAGGGGTCTGGTCGATCCAGAGTGTTTAGTGGGACGAGTTGATGTATCTACAATCAACACATGAACAGTCTGTCTGCATCAAATATAAAAAAGTAAAGTACCCCCGTCACGCCAAGTGGCGTATAGGGAATATGGTGTTAGTGACCATCAATTGGACAGACCTTCGGCACGTGATTTCTGGGGTCATGTGAGCAAGTCTGTCTGCATACGCTTGGAGAAATGCTAGAACGGGCGTTGGAGCGGATATGGGGATACTCCGACTGCAATTAAACTGATTCCTTGAGCAGAATAGAACATGGTTGTTGATATTAGATATAATTTACTTTTTGTTAAATAAACTTTCGGACGTTAAATTTGCGTTAAATTTACTTCGAATTATATTTTAAGTGTTAGACGGTAACTATAGGTTACATATGCAATTTGTGGATGTTAAGAACTTTTCACTTCCTTGATATCAGCGGGTGTTAATGATGTCCGTACATTTCCTTGGCACCGAAAGATGTGCAGGACAGTCGACCCAACTTCATCACTAACTCATCACAGGCAAGCTATTCTGCTAATCAAACTCCTCCAACTTGTGACGACAGTTTAAAAAAAAAGAAAATTATTTTAATATCCTCTTGTTCTCGGGAGAAATAATGAACTCTGAACATCCTCGCGACATGCTGGCTCTAAACGCAAACAGAGCTAAGGAGCTAAAGACTGTCTTGATTAGTTTAGCGAGAAGTCATTGGATGATCAGAGATGCTGTTGGCGTCCGACGCCATTTTCCTGCTGTCAGTCGCAATTCCAAACAAAACTTTCCAGTGACAATTTCAAATCTCGGAATGAAGAATGGAAACAGAGGGGGCACTTTGTTAATTGACGGAAGCTAGCGGTGAAGAGGGAGGGAGAGAGAGAAAAGAGTGGGTTATTGATGTCATATTGCAGGAATACAAGAAGGAAGGGAGTGAATCTGGGAAAAATAACCAAAGAATGAAGAAACAAAACTTGACAGAAGTGCAAGATTACGAGGAATAGAAATAAGAAAAAATGGCAGAGGAGGGACAGTAAAGAAAACGGACGTGAACAGAGAGGGTTAGAGAAGAAAAAGAAGAGAAATGGGAAAAGAGTTAAAAATGAGTTCATATTAAGCGGGACGAGAACGGGAAAGAACACACCCAAAAAAAAATATCAGATAATGACAAGAAGAAAAAATAAATCAAAAAGTAGGATTAAGGAGAAGCTGAAAATGTTAATAAAGATATGACTCACCGTCATCATCATCATCATCATCATCATCATCATCATCATCATCATCATCATCTTCATCATTATCTTCAACACTAACAGACAGCAGCGGCTGATGTATATGACTTCTACAGATGTAGCCACTGTTGTTTAGAAGTTAGGGTCAGAGCAGCATGTTTTGAAGAACCTAGTTCGAAATATGTGTACAACATCCTCTCACTGATCTCTCATTGTAGGCCGACTACCTAGCCCTACCAGATACGAACCATAAAATGCAGGTTTCGCTTTCAAGATGAGGACATTAAAAGCCTCTGGGAGTTGAGAAAAAATATAGAAAAATATCCGAGATCTAGCCCTCTCTTGATAGTGAAATCCGGTATCTAGCCCTCTCTGGGTAGTGAGATCCGGTATCTAGCCCTCTCTGGGTAGTGAAATCCGGTATCTAGCCCTCTCTGGGTAGTCAGAGCCGAGGTCTAGCCCTCTCTGGGTAGTGAGATCCGGTATCTATCCCTCTCTGGGTAGTGAGATCCGGTATCTAGCCTTCTCTGGGTAGTGAAATCCGAGATCTAGAACTCCCTGGATAGTGAAATCCGGTATCTAGCCCTCTCTGGGTAGTGAGATACGATATCTAGCCCTCTTTGGTTAGTGAGAATCGAGGTCTAGTCCTCTCTGGGTAGTAAGATCCGATGTCTCTAGCCCTCTCTGGGTAGTGATACCCCATATCCAGCCCTCTGTAGTAGCAAGAAAGACAAGAAGTCCCGTGAGCACTCTACGCACGTTAAAGAACAGTCGACAGTTTGAAATCGACAAGAGTTGGTCAAAAAGTGGCCACTGCCCGGGCAAAATTGAACTGACAAAAACCTGCAACAAAAAAGGCAAAACTCTCGATTATAAAAAATAACTCTGAAGTCGGAGAATATCTACCTGTGTGGCGAGGGACATCTGTGCACATGGCTGCCGGTATGAAGAAAAAAATATTGGTAAAAATGTATATTCGAGCCAAATGTAGTCTCTCTGAACTTCGCTAGAGCAATACAGCTGGCGTACGGAAACAACAGCAACAAAGTACTAAAGAGACCTTGGTACAATGATAGACCTTGGTACAATGATAGACCTTGGTACAATGATCTTCTTTTCCTCCTCATTTGCCTTTCAACGTCGAGGGGAAGTAAATGATGATGGTTCCATTTATCAGATCACAAAAAGATGTTTTCAACAAATATATTTCACTATTCTTATTTTATCTCTTCGGGCCACTCCTTCTATTCTCTTCGTATAATATCTTACAGCTACTCTTAAATTTGTTTATTTGTTTACATATGTTCAACAAATTAAAAAAAAACATTGTTTTGTATCTTTGGCTAACTGTTGCACTTTTGTTCATATAACACGGATGCACCTTTTATCAAAAGTGCTGCTTGTCAGTGGGTTATTGATGTCATATCATTGCAGGAAATTAAAAATTAAAAATTACAAATATGACGATCATCATTTTCAGGAGGACATGAACTTCCGGTAAATATGGTGGATAGACGGCAGGAACCATTGAAGGATATGTATGAAAGTGTTCCTTGTTGCAGTTTCCTCATATTCCAGTCCGGCTTGTTGCAGGAGCTACTGAGTTAAGTGCTCCGTGCACACCGTGAGGTGTGTGTTTCATCCGCTTTGATCATGTTTCGATATTCCAATTGTTTACGATGAATGATGATATCGTATGGCACGGAACAGTTGGCAGTGTTCACTTTCTGTGCGGTTTCGCCTTATACCTTTTGGCGTGTGCTGAAACTGCTATGATGGGGACTACAGCTACCTTTCTTTGTTTGGGAGATGAGTTAGTAATTCGGATGATTCCACTTGCACGGGCGGTTGAGCAATTATGGATTTTAATTCGTTTGCAGTGATACCGGGGCCTTCCATAACCAAAGAACCAAAGAACCTTTTACCAATATCTTTTCACTTTCTCGCACATAATTAAACCAGAGGCGGATGTTAAGGGGAGGCACTGGAGATCGCGACCAAATATATGTAATATGTAAATCATATTACAGCTCAATGAGTTAAACGTCAGTGTACAAACAGGCACCGTGTTCCCTAGTATATTCGTGATATAGTCCAAATAACTCGAGCCGTTACTAATAAATATACTTCAATGTCTATGGAGGTCAAACCTACTACAACCGTACAACGACATCTATCGACCTTGCAATGTGTTTGAGAACTGGGTAGGCCATTGCAGCAAACAACTCCTAACTACCATGACAACAGAATAAAGACTAATAAGATGACGTTCTTTCTCGTTATGGAAATATAAAGCAGCTGAGCCAATAGGCGGCTGTCGTTCTAGCGTTAACTGTAAGAATAAATGAGCTACGTCTTATATATCCATATATGGGAGCCGCGAGCGCTCAGTGGTTGGTGAACTGGACTACAAAGGACAAGAGGACGGGATCGGTCCTGATTGACAGCTTTCAGGTTCACCCAGCTTTAAATGGGTACCGGATTTTTTTTTTGGAAAGTAAAGCGGCACAGGCGTAATACCGACCACATTACCCCAATAATCATGTGCCGAAGATCTATACAAATAATGGTCATCATCATCATCAAATACCGGGCGTGCTGTCGTAGGTGATCATGTGTCTCCACAACTTTCGATCTCGGCAGCTATTTATCATTTCTGTTGTTGACCTTCTGCCAAGCCATTCTCTTAAGCTGTCTGTTATTTTTTCTCTTTGCTTCCCTCTATCTGTTCGTCCCTCAATTTTTCCAGTTGTTACAATATATTCCAGTTTTTCCCTTCTCATTACATGGCCAAAAAATGATGATTGTTTCTTCCTAATATTGGAAATTAGCTCTCTTTTTTGCTTTGACCTCTCTCAGAACACCTTCATTACTCTTCTTAGCTGTCCATGGTACTCTCAATATTCTTCTGTAAAACCACATTTCTACAGACTCCAGTGATTTTCTTGTCTGTTGTCCTATTGTCCATGATTCGCATCCATATGTTAAGACTGGCTCTACGTAAGATTTAAAAACTCTTTTTCTTGTTTCTATCGTCAAAAATGTATTGCATAGTATGGCCACTAACACCATATTCCCTATGCACTACTTGAAATGACAGGCCTCTTTACTTTATATATATATATATATATATACACACATCGACAATGCTGTAGGAGATCTTAATTAACAATTAAACCGTCTTCCTCTCATAACTTATAAAGTAAATAACTAAGATACTACAATGTAATTATAATTATGTTGAATTAAGCAGTAACTGGAGAAACTATTTTACGTAGCGCAGATTGCAGTCTTGTTTATGTGCCAAAATTATCAGGTTAAAGGTCAGCTTAAAAGTTCAGTCTCTCGTCCTGACCTCCTCAAGTTTCGAACACACCGTCCGCCGCTGCTTTAAACAAACCTTTCTAATTTCTTCCGGAGTTTTGCTCAAATTTCTTATATCAGACATATCATAACATCTTCAAAGTTCTCAATAAAACATTCCATTTTCATGTCTTGAGCGAAATCATCTAGTTATGTTACATTATCCCTGCGCTCTGCTAACTGTTATTATATCTCCCTGTCATGGGGAATTTCACAATGCTACCTATAGTTGTGTCAGGTTGTTCTCTTATGTTATGTTCGGAATTAACCGGAAAAAAGAACTTTCATCGCGGTGTGAATTCACTTTCTAGACCAGCAGGAGAAGGCAGGGGGATTCGGTTGTAACTGTACTGATTTGTGGAACTTGTGTTTTGTGGCTTGTTACTTTAGGTTTGTTTTTGGGGTTTGCTACTTGAGGTGTGTTACTTGGGGTTTGTTACTTGAGGTGTGTAACTTGGGGTTTATTACTTGAGGTGTGTAAATTGGGGTTTGTTACTTAAGGTTTGATACCTGGGGCTCATTTATTGGGGTTTGTTACTGGGGGGGCTTGTTACATGTGGCTTGTTACCTGCAGCTTATTACTTGAGGTTTGTATCTTGGGGTTTGTTACTTGGAGCTCGTTTCTTGGAGTTTGTTACTTGAGGTTTGTTACTTGAGGTTTGTTACTTGGAACTCGTTTATTGGGGTTTGTTACTTGAGGTTTGTTACTTGAGGTTTGTTACTTGGAACTCGTTTATTGGGGTTTGTTACTTGAGGTTTGTTACTTGAGGTTTATTACTTGGAACTCATTTCTTGGAGTTTGTTACTTGAGGTTTGTTACTTGAGGTTTGTTACTTGGAACTCGTTTATTGGGGTTTGTTCCTCGGGGCTTATTACTTGAGGTTTGTTACTTGGAACTCGTTTCTTGGGCTGTGTTACTTGAGGTGTGTAACTTGGGGTTTGTTACTGGGGGCTTGTTACATGTGGCTTGTTACCCGCAGCTTATTACTTGAGGTTTGTATCTTGGGGTTTGTTACTGGGGCTTGTTACATGTGGCTTGTTACCCGCAGCTTATTACTTGAGGTTTGTATCTTGGGGTTTGTTACTTGAGGTGTGTAACTTGGGGTTTGTTACTTGAGGTGTGTAACTTGGGGTTTGTTACTTAAGGTTTGATACCTGGGGCTCATTTATCGGGGTTTGTTACTGGGGGCTTGTTACATGTGGCTTGTTGCCCGCAGCTTATTACTTGAGGTTTGTTGCTGTGGGACTCTTTTATTGGGGTTTGTTATTTGAGGTGTGTTTTTCAGTGTTTGTTACTTTAGCTTTGTTTTTTTGGGTTTGTTACTTGGGGTTCGTTTCTTTGTCTTGTTACTGGAGGATTGTTTCTCGGGGTTCATTACTTGAGGTTTGTTTCATGGGGTTTATTGTGTACACGAGATCGCATCAACAGTGATGAGTTATATTTGATCATAAAGTATATTGAAGTGTCGCATAAAGTTCTTGTATGGTCTCAGCAAAAATACTATGGGTGATCAAGACGAATTGATATAATTGACGTCGACGTCAGCTTATGTGATGTGAGTCAGAGTTGATTTTGCTGTTACGAATGAGATGGACCCCGAACAACAACCGTTACAACCGGTAACAAACCCCAATAAATGAGCCCCAGGTATCAAACCTTAAGTAACAAATCCCAAGTTACACATTTAGTTGACTCTGTCATTATGAGTGAGTCAGTCATTTAGAATGATTCTGTCATTATGATTGAGTCAGTCATTTAGTTGATGTTGCCATTATGATTGAGTCAGTGATTTATTTAATGTTATCATTATGAGTGGGTTAGTCATTTAATTGATGTCGTTTTGAATGAGTCAGTTATTGAGTTTATGTTGTCATTATGAGTGAGTCAATCATTTTGTTGACTGTCATTATGAGTGAGTCAGCCATTTAGTTGATCTTGCTATTGAGAAATGAGTCGGTCATTTAATGAAGCTGTCAGTTTGAGGGAGTCAATTCTTGGAAATTGTCAGTGTACGAGAGTCATTCTGCTAGCACTCATTGTGGAAGATTAATGCAATGTTATAAGCAACTTTAAGCTCACTACTATCATGTGGTGTCATTGTAGACAAAGTGACTCGAAATCGTCACAGAAATTGATGTGCTTACATCAGTTATCTTAATGACTCTTTGGTCACGTGATTGAGCCAATCAGGAGTCAGGGGTGATCTATTGACCCAACGATCCATCTTTCTGGTTACAAGAAACAGATCAAAGTCTTGAAATTGCTTTCGTTTAGACTCAAGCGTAGCACGAGAAAGAAGGGGTCGTTGATGGAACGCGTTAGCGTTGATAGATGCATCTGTAGGTGACATAAAGGAAAATACTCATCGCCCTTAGATTAAATGAGATTAAGCAACAATAGGACTGCCCAGATTCCTATTATATTTTGTACTACTTGTTACTGAATTGGTCAGAATTGGTTCTATATAGCACCGAAGAACTCTCTTTCTCATTTTTATTGACAGATTTGTTGCATAAGATATTTTTCATTTTCTGAAATGCCATTTTGGCGTTACTATCATTAGAGAGCTAATTTTCAATATTAGGAAGAAACAATCATCATTTTTTGGCCATGTAATGAGACGAGAACAACTTGAATATATTGCAACAACTGGAAAAATTGAGGGACGAAGAGATAGAGGGAAGCAAAGAGAAAAAATAACAGACAGCTTAAGAGAATGGCTTGGCAGAAGGTCAACAACAGATATGATAAATAGCTGCCGAGATCGAAAGTTGTGGAGAGACATGGTCACCTACGCGACTAGGCCCGGTACTTGATGATGATGATGATGATGTTACTATCATTCACATCACTATTTGCTTTGCAGTGAGATGGTAATATAAACGTCTAATACTACCATAATACTACGGTCTAGTAGCATCATGTCATGTTCTAATATTATAGTAATATAAGGCTCTAATATTATTGTAATATAAGGCTCTAATATTATAGTAATATAAGGCTCTAATATTATAGTAATATAAGGCTCTAATATTATAGTAATATAAAGCTCTAATATTATAGTAATATAAAGCTCTAATATTATAGTAATATAAAGCTCTAATATTATAGTAATATAAAGCTCTAATATTATAGTAATATAAGGCTCTAATATTATAGTAATATAAAGCTCTAATATTATAGTAATATAAGGCTCTAATATTATAGTAATATAAGGCTCTAATATTATAGTAATATAAAGCTCTAATATTATGGTAATATAAAGCTCTAATATTATGGTAATATAAAGCTCTAATATTATGGTAACATAAAGCTCTAATATTATGGTAATATAAAGCTCTAATATTATGGAAATATAAAGCTCTAATATTATAGTAATATAAAGCTCTAATATTATAGTAATATAAGGCTCTAATATTATAGTAATATAAAGCTCTAATATTATGGTAATATAAGGCTCTAATATTATAGTAATATAAAGCTCTAATATTATAGTAATATAAAGTTCTAATATTATAGCAATATAAGGCTCTAATATTATAGTAATATAAAGCTCTAATATTATGGTAATATAAAGCTCTAATATTATGGTAATATAAAGCTCTAATATTATGGTAATATAAAGCTCTAATATTATGGAAATATAAAGCTCTAATATTATAGTAATATAAAGCTCTAATATTATAGTAATATGTTCTAATATGGGAGCCGCGATTGCTCAATTGTTAGTGAACTGGACTACAAATGAAAAGAGGTAAGGTTCGATCCCAACCGACGGCTTCCAGGTTCACCTAACCTTTAATGGCCACCGGATTTTTTTCCTTGGAAAGTAAAGCGGCACGGGCGTAGTACCGACCTCATTACCCCAAAAATCATGTGCCGAAGGTTTGTAAATTATATAGTCACTAACACCATATTTCCTATACGCCACTTGGCGTGACGGGGGCACTTTACATTTTTACATATGTTCTAAAATTATGTCAATGTCATGTTCTAATATCATGATAATATCATACACTAATATCATGTCAATGTCATGTTCTAATGTCATGGTTATATCATGTTCTAATAACATGTCATCATGCTAAGAATACGAAACAAAATCAGTCCAGAAATTAGTGATGAACAGTGTGGTTTTCTTAGAGATAAAGAAACAAGCAATGTCATTTATATCATAAGATCTATAATAGAAAGAGCCATAGAGGTGAAAACAGATCTATATCTATGTTTCATAGATTATATCAAAGCATTTGACAAAGTAAAGCAAAAAGAAATAATCCAAATTTTAGAAAGCATAAACGTAGACAGCAAAGATCTAAGAATAATAAAGAATATGTACTGGCAACAAACTGCGGCCATAAGAACTGGAAACCAATTGGGAATGTTTCAATAAATAAAACAGGGTGTTAGACGAGGTTGTGTGCTGTCACCAGATTTGTTTAATATTTATATTGAGATTATTTTAAGATCCATAAGGGGCATGCCTGGAATAACAATCGGAGGTCATAATATAAATAATTTTAGATATGCTGATGATACAGTCTTAATCGCTAAGAGTGAAAATGAGTTACAAGAAATGTTACACATTATAGTGAAAGAAAGAAAAAATAAAGGTCTCAGCCTTAATAGCAAACAGACAGAAGTAATGGTAACAACAAAGAAAAAGACATCACCTCAGTGCAAAATAAAGACAAGTGGAACAATATTAAAACAGGTAAATAAATTTAAATATTTGGGAACTGTGTTAACCTCAGACGGAAGATGTACAAAAGAGAGAAGATGCAGAATGGCTCAGGCAAAAGCAGCTTCCCAAAAAATGAGGAAGATACTATGCAATCTATTTTTGACAATAGAAACGAGAAAAATGGTTTTTAAATTTTGTGTAGAGCCAGTCTTAACATATGGATGCGAATCATGGACAAGAGGACAACAGACAAGAAAATCACTGGAATCTGTAGAAATGTGGTTTTACAGAAGAATGTTGAGAATACCATGGACAGCTAAGAGGAGTAATGAAAACGTTTTGAAAGAGGCCAAAGAAAAAAAGAGAGCTAAATTCCAATATTAGGAAGAAAGAATCATCATTTTTTGGCCATGTAATGAGAAAAGAACAACTGGAATATATTGTAACAACTGGGAAAATTGAGGGACGACGAGATAGAGAGGGAAACAAAAAGAAAAGATACCAGACAGCTTAAGAGAATGGCTTGGCAGAAGGTCAACAACAGAAATGATAAATAACTGTCGTGATCGAAAGTTGTGGAGAGACATGATCACCTACGCCAGCAGGTTTGATACTTGATGATGATGAATATCATGTACTAATATCATGGTAATGTCATGTACTAATATCATGGTAATGTCATGTACTAATATCATGGTAATGTCATGTACTAACATCATGGTAATGTCATGTACTAATATCATGGTAATGTCATGTACTAATATCATGGTAATGTCATGTACTAATATCATGGTAATATCATGTACTAATATCATGGTAATGTCATGTACTAATATAATGGTAATGTCATGTACTAATATCATGGTAATGTCATGTACTAATATCATGGTAGTGTCATGCATTAATATCATGGTAATGTCATGTACTAATATCATGATAATGTAATGTATTAATGTCATGTACTAATATCATGGTAATGTCATGTACTAATATCATGTTAATGTCACGTACTAATATCATGGTAATGTCATGTACTAATATCATGGTAATATCATGTACTAATATCATGTACTAATAGCATAGTAATGTTATGTACTAATATCATGGTAATATCATGTACTAATATCATGGTAATGTCATGTACTAATATCATGGTAATGTCATGTACTAATATCATGGTAATGGCATGTACTAATATCATGGTAATGTCATGTACTAATATCATGGTAATGTCATGTACTAATATCATGGTAATGTCATGTACTAATATCATGTACTAATATCATGGTAATGTCATGTACTAATATCATGGTAATGTCATGTACTAATATCATGGTAATGTCATGTACTAATATCATGGTAATGTCATGTATTAATATCATGTACTAATATCATGTTAATGTCATGTACTAATATCATGGTAATGTCATGTATTAGTATCATGTACTAATATCATGGTAATGTCATGTACTAATATCATGTACTAATATCATGGTAATGTCATGTACTAATATCATGGTAATGTCATGTACTAATATCATGGTAATGTCATGTATTAATATCATGTACTAATATCATGTTAATGTCATGTACTAATATCATGGTAATGTCATGTATTAGTATCATGTACTAATATCATGGTAATGCCATGTACTAATATCATGGTAATGCCATGTACTAATATCATGGTAATGCCATGTACTAATATCATGGTAATGTCATGTACTAATATCATGGTAATGTCATGTACTAATATGATGTCAATGCTATTTTCTAAAACTATAGTAATACAGGGTGTTTTTGAAGTCGCAGTGCAATGAATTTATACTCTCTAAAGAAAAAACGTCACCAGAAATGCGGTTAACTAATGCGTCACACAAATTGTAAAATAAATGGTATTATTCAAATATACTTAACTGCTATCGGCGAGCTTATAATGGGTAATGTTGGTATTAACACAATAAAGTTGTGCCTAAAGCATATGTTGAAAATGTCCACCACGGGCCTCAAGACATGTCGTGATTCGTTTTTCCATATTTGCGAAAACCTTCAGAATAATGTCTGGTGATATTTGTTTAATCTTGTCTACTATTTCAGTCTTTAGGTGATTAATTGTCTGCGGATTATTTTCATAAACTTTCTCCTTCAATGCCCCCCACAGATAATAATCTGGGGGTGTTAGATATGGTGAACGAGCAGGCCAGATTCCACGTGAAATAATGCGATTTGCAAATATGCTTTCTAAATAATTGAGTGTTGTTGTGGCTGTTTGTGCTGTTGCCCCATCCTGCTGAAACCAGGATTCCATAATTTCCCGTTCTGTAAGGTGTGCTATGAACGGTTCCAGAATTAAAGTACGGCAACGTTCTGCATTTATTGTTTCATTAAAAACTCCGACTTTTTGATCGTAAAGCGGCACTTGATGAAATTAATGGGAGTTTTCACTGCTCCACAGCCGATTGTTCTGACTGTTCACATAACCGGATAAATGAAACCAGGCCTCATCAGTGAAAAAAGTGACGTCAAGGATGGCAGCGCCATGTTCATAAATAAAATTCTGAAACCACATGCAGTAGTTTAAACGGGATTCATAATCTCTTTCTTGGAGTTGAGACACTTCAGTTAATTTGTATGGACGATAGTGTAGTTCACTTCTTAAAACCTTGTGAACAGAACTCTTAGATATTTGCACCTGTTGAGACAAGTGGTTTAAAGATGCATTTGGACTGATTGTAATTCTGTCTTGGAGTTCCATAATTTGGTCCTGTGAAATTGAAGGTCTTCCAGATCGGTATGCATCTACCACACTACCGGTTTCACGAAACTTTTTGATCAATTTTGTAACAGAATTTCGGTGAGGGACTTGTGAGTCTGGAAATTTCCTCACGAATTGTCTAATGACCTCATCCGTATATTTACCGCCATTACGGAAGACATGCTCAACCAGAAATACCCTGTTTTCAATCGTCAACAACATTTCCTTCAAGCAATGAGACAGCGAAAGTAGCGTAGTACCCGTCCTTTACGTAAATAAAACCTTAAAGGAAGCAGCGGTTTGTTCATAAATGTGGTTTACAAAATTGTGGTACGTAGATGATGATTACGTCATTTACTGAATATTAGAAATATTCACTGCACTGCGACTTTACGAACACCCTATATAATGTACTAATATCATGGTAACGTCATGTACTAATATCATGGTAATGTCATGTACTAATGTTAATGGTAATGTCATGTACTAATATCATGGTAATGTCATGTACTAATATCATGGTAATGTCATGTACTAATGTCATGGTAATGTCATGCACTAATGTCATGGTAATGTCATGTACTAATATCATGGTAATGTCATGTACTAATATCATGGTAATGTCATGTACTAATATCATGTCAATGCTATGTTCTAACACTATGGTAATGTCATGTATTAATATCATGTACTAATATCATGGTAATGTCATGCACTAATATCATGTCAATGCTATGTTCTAATACTATGGTAATGTCATGTACTAATATCATGGTAATGTCATGTACTAATATCATGGTAATGTCATGTACTAATATCATGGTAATATATGTGTTTTTAAAAAAAAAGAATTACATTTTCCCCTCATGTGGGAAACAACAGGTAAGAGGAAAATAGACCGACCCAGAGAGGCACTGTAAAGAACATTAATCAGAGAGGCAAGAGCAGCAGGAATCGGCTCCCTCAATGAGATAGAGTTGCTTGTACAGAACAGAGACAAATGGCGAGATTTGATAAAAGATCTTTACAAGGATTGAAAACTGCTAGAACAAAAATTTTGATAAGAGAAAGAGTATCTGGGTCTATGCCCTATGGGCCGGCTACGGCTCGAAAGCTCAATAGATAGATAGAATCCAAGTCATTTTTATTCAAAGTCTGTCTTTACTGGAACTTATACCCTTAATGAATGCATATCTCGACTGAGATTCCGTCTTACTTAAACTATTCATGTATGCATATATACACACATATATCGATAGATATTTCTTTGTTTTCTTCTCTCTCAGTCATTCATCTCATTTCTGATAAAGCGTTGTAGTCTTAAGGATGGGAGGAATCCCGTTCTTAAAGAAATGTATTGTTTGTCTGCATTAACATGAGACTGTGTATAGACAATACAATTAATAATCAATTGTCTGTCACTAATGAAATAAGGTAGTCTGCTTTCAAAACAACAAAATTATCTGCATGTAATAAAATACAACTGTGAGATTGCAATATTATATGATACTCTTTACATGAAATAAAATGATACTCTCTGCTCGCGATATAATGAGAAAATGTGTCCTTTACGATGTAATTACTGCCAACAGGAAAAATTTAGACATGTTGATATTAAAATATTTGTTGATGATAAAATAATAAACTTTGATATTGAAATATTATCTGAACTTAATATAATTAGAATATTTGTGCACACTTTTTTTAAACAATATATATATTTTTTTAAAAAAAAACGTCTGCTAGTAATATAATTAAAAAAAAAATCTTATTCTTAAAATAACATCTGCCAATAAGAGATTGTAGATTATCGAAAAGTAATACGAGAATGTATGAAAAATAAGATAAGTATGGTTGATAATTTAAGATCTAAGACATTACAGAATCTCGAGACAAAAATGACAGAATACTAATCTGACATTTAACGTTGTTTTTCTGTGAAACCGTCTGTGGAAGACAAGTAATGCGATCTCCAGGGGCAGGGTCTGCGACACATATCTGATCAAGACTTCACTTCAGTTCAATTTTGGGTTAACAGGCAACAACACGTGTATTAACAGAGTCGCTAACAAGGCCAGTATAGTCTTAATTTCCACAATGGTGAGAGTTTTGATATAGAAGACCTAGTTCTGCAGAACATGTAGGAGGAATACGCATTAACGTCTTTAGCAGAACGTAAGAAATAAGAAACTCCAGCCCGACAAATCATCATTGCTTTGAGTCTAAGAGCTGATGGTTCCCGTCTGTCGTGCGCAGTCAGATCAACATCAAGAACAAAGAACTACCCATTTCTGTTTTAATATCAACATCAAGAACAAAGAACTATCCATGTCATGTCTGTTTCAAAATCAACATCAAGAACACAGAACTACCCATTTCTGCTTATAATCAACATCAAGAACAAAGAACTACCCATTCATGTTTCAAAATTAACATCAAGAACAAAGGACTACCCATTTCAGTTTCAAAATTAACATCAAGAACCAAGAATTACCCATGTCTCTCTCAATATCAACATCAAGAACAAGGAACTATCCATGTCTATTTCAATATCAACATCAAGAACAAAGAACCACCCATATCTGTTTCAATATCAACATCAAGAACAAAGAACTACCCATTTCTGTTTCAATATCAACATCAAAAACAAAGAACTACCCATGTCATGTCTGTTTCAAAATCAACATCAAGAACAAAGAACTACCCATGTCTGTTTCAAAATCAACATCAAGAACAAAGAACTACCCATTTCTGTTTTAAAATTAACATAAAGAACAAAGAACTACCCATTTCTGTCTCAATATCAACATCAAGAACCGAGAACTACCCATGTCAGTTTCAATATCAACATCAAGAACAAAGAACTACCCATATCTGTTTCAATATCAACATCAAGAAGAAAAAAATCACGCATGCTGTATCTACCTTACCATCAAGAACAGAGAACCACGCATGCCTGCATCTACCTTACCATCAAGAACAGAGAACCACGCATGCCTTATTCTACCTTACCATCAAGAACAGAGAACCACGCATACCTATATCTACCTTACCATCAAGAACAGAGAACCACGCATGCCTGTTTCTACCTTACCATCAAGAACAGAGAACCACGCATGCCTGTTTCTACCTTACCATCAAGAACAGAGAACCACGCATGCCTGCATCTACCTTACCATCAAGAACAGAGAACCACGCATGCCTGTTTCTACCTTACCATCAAGAACAGAGAACCACGCATGCCTATATCTACCTTACCATCAAGAACAGAGAACCACGCATGCCTGCATCTACCTTACCATCAAGAACAGAGAACCACGCATGCCTATATCTAACTTACCATCAAGAACAGAGAACCACGCATGCCTGTTTCTACCTTACCATCAAGAACAGAGAACCACGCATGCCTGCATCTACCTTACCATCAAGAACAGAGAACCACGCATGCCTGTTTCTACCTTACCATCAAGCACAGAGAACCACGCATGCCTATATCTACCTTACCATCAAGAACAGAGAACCACGCATGCCTATATCTACCTTACCATCAAGAACAGAGAACCACGCATGCCTATATCTACCTTACCATCAAGAACAGAGAACCACGCATGCCTGCATCTACCTTACCATCAAGAACAGAGAAATACGCATGCCTGCATCTACCTTACCATCAAGAACAGAGAACCACGCATGCCTATATCTACCTTACCATCAAGAACAGAGAACCACGCATGCCTGCATCTACCTTACCATCAAGAACAGAGAACCACGCATGCCTGCATCTACCTTACCATCAAGAACAGAGAACCACGCATGCCTATATCTACCTTACCATCAAGAACAGAGAACCACGCATGCTGTTTCTACCTTACCATCAAGAACAGAGGATCACGCATGCCTGTTTCTACCTTACCATCAAGAACAGAGAACCATCCTTAACTTTACTTACTTCCTCATTAAACATCAAGAACAGAAAACAGCCTATGCTTGTATCTACTTCAACATCAATATCAGAAAACTGCCACTGTCTGTATCCTCCCAAACGGAGTTCAATTATGAACATAACATTTATTATTTGAATGTTACATAAAATGTTACATGAAAGTAATAGTTTGTATTTTCTACTTAAAAACCTCCGCCGGCAACAAATCTGGAACAAAACAAAACAAATATTAGAATATCCACGAAATGCATTAAAAATATGTGTCTGAATTGGATTGAAGTTGAAAAAATATTAAATTTTGATGCATTAGTGAATAGCTAGTTGCAGTTCAAATCTAGCTTCATAAAAGAACGAAGGGAGAATGTTGTAAAGAAATGTAGTTATTTATTTATTGTAAGCTATAATTGTTTAAAACTTGCTAATGTCAGAGAGCCATTGCTTGTCTTCTTGCTTTATCGGCAATCGATGGACAGCGGGAATAGTTTGTCTGGTTGTCGTCTGTTGTGAGAGAGACCTACAGATGGGGTTTGCACGTTTTCTTACAGTGATGTGTTTGATGATAATCGGGTCCCGTGCTGCTGTCTTCTGCGAGCATTTTCTGCTGTCAATGTTTGCTGTCTTGATACTAAATTTGATCAAAAGGCGTCAATGACTTCTGTCTTCAACTAGAATTATTATTATTATTATTGTCGTTAATGCAAATTATAATGTCATTTTTACTTTATGTTCTACTAATTATTGTTAACAATCAATCATCGAGTGCCATCTCCGCAGCGAAGGTTGCCTACCATGGAGCGCCATTCTGCTCAGTCTCTTGCTTTGATGGTGCAGGTTGTCATAGGCTGGTTTGTCCATCTTTTGATGTTACTTGCCCATGTTAGTCTTGGTCTACCTCTGCCTCTTTCACCTTGTATTTTCCCCTCCAGGATTACTTTTAGTAGGCTGTTGTGTCTTTTAACATGACCCAAAAATCTAATTTGTCTTGTTTTAATTGTGCTTAGTAGTTCTCTTGTCATTTTTAGTTGTTTTAAGACTTCATCGTTTGTTTTCTTTTCCTTCCATCCAATTCTACCTATTCTTCTATATATCCACATTTCAAGGGCTTCAATTCTCTGTTCTGTTTTCTTGTCTAATATCCATGTTTCTGCACCATATATGAATAATGAGAAGATGTAACATTTTGCTATTCTTAGTTTTAGCCCTGGTGTTATTTATTTTGATGTTAGTATGTTCTTCATGATATTAAAATTACTTTTTGCCATTCCTGTTCTTTTGTTTATTTCAGTTGTACCTTTTCCATCATTGGTTATAGTATGTCCAAGGTAGTTGTAGTTCTGAACTGTCTCCATGTCTATTCCTTCAATTTTGATATCCACTTGTGTGTTTTGATTATTTTCTTTGTTCATGATCATAGTTTTAGTCTTTTTGATATCTAGTCCATATTTTTTGCTTGTCATGTTTATTTCATTAAGTAATTGTTGTAGATCTTTAGGATTTTCTGCTAGTAGTACAGTATCATCAGCATATCTCAGGTTATTGATTATCTTTCCATTAAATTGTAGGCCTGGCATCTCTATGATGTTTTTAAAGATTTGCTCAGTGTATAGATTGAACAAGCTTGGTAATAATGCTACTACTTACTCTAATTACGATACCGCTGTTAATTATCTCACTTCTACTGTTATTTATAACAACATCACTATTGTTAACATGCACAGCTGCTGTTATTAGCCCTACCGATGATTTACTGATATCACCCATCAAAAATAGGGAGCCGCGATAGCTCACTGGTTAGTGAACTGGACTACAAAGGACAAGAGATCGGCTTCGATCCTGATCGACGGTTCCGGGTTCACCCAGCCTAAAATGGGTACCGGATTTTTTCTGGAAAAGTAAAGCGACACAGGTGTAATACCAACCACATTACCCCAAAAATCACGTGTCGAAGGTCTGTAAATATTATGGTCGCTAACACCATATTCCCTATAAGCCACTTGGCGTGACGGGGCTCGTTACTTTACTTTCCCATCAAAAATGTACCGGTCATCACAGAAAGACAGGAACAATGGTAACTTACGTCCTACAAGCCATGTAACATTCAGGTTTTTTACTTTAACCTGTTACCTCAGGTTACATTTCTACCGTTGTAACTTTCGCTTTTATATTTACTGATTATAGTAACACTGCCATGTATCCTTTTATCAATCTTACAAATTTACCTGAGACTATTCCTACGTGGTCTGGAGGCAAGACGCCGGCCTCGAGACAGAGAGGTTGTTGGTTCAAATTCCGGCTACACGGGTTGGGATTTTTATTTATGATTTTTCTCTGCGGCAACCACCCCTGGTCTCAGCAGCGAGGCCCGGCTTGAAACGTCAATTACTCATCGACGGAAAAAATACGAGTCACTCCGAGTCGGAGTTTACTGCCTGTGCGGCGAGAGACCCCTGTGCGCACGGCTGCCAGGGGAAAATGGATTAACACGCAAAATTAAGTTCCTAGACTCCATGGACTTCGTTAGAGAAATAAAAAAAAAATACTGAAAATACTAACAGAAATGTTGTCATGCGAGCCAAGTCCCAAGCGAGACAATGATGATGATAACCACTGAACGTGACATCATCAAGTACCGCACCTAGTGGCGTAGGTGATCATGTCTCTCCACAACTTTTGATCTCGGCAGCTATTTATCATTTCTGTTGTTGACCTTCTGCCAAGCCATTCTCTTAAGCTGTCTGTTATTTTTTCTCTTTGCTTCCCTCTATCTCTTCGTTCCTCAATTTTCCCAGTTGTTACAATATATTCCAGTTGTTCTCTTCTCATTACATGGCCAAAAAAATGATGATTGTCTCTTCCTAACATTGGAAATTAGCTCTCTTTTTGCTTTGACCTCTCTCAGAACCTCTTCATTACTCTTCTTAGCTCCCCATGGTATTCTCAACATTCTTCTGTGAAACCACATTTCCTCAGACTCCAGTGATTTTCTTGTCTGTTGTCCTATTGTCCATGACTCGCATCCATATGTTAAGACTGAACGTGACAGAGTTATTTAATTTCCATTTTCTCCTAAATTCACCAACACAACTACTTTTGGTAGAGACCCCACATAGAAGGCGAAGGCGTGAAAAGTCAACAAGCGATACCTTTACGGTAACAATGATTGCAAAGTCTGGATGGACCAACCTAGAACACATCTAGGGGGGCAAGCAAAGTGCGTGTCTGCAGTTTGTTGCTGCCCTTACATGTCCCTACAAAGAATGATGACTGTCCCTGATTGCTTCAAATGTCGTCATCAAAGTTATATCAGGATAAAAATGGATAAATTCTATACAGAGAATTTTTGTATGCTTTAAGAATTACTTGTTGCACACATAGAAAAGTTTACCCTTTACCAAGGTGATCATTACTTCCTCCCTCCCTATCTCTCACCACCCAAATCTTTCAGGAGAAACGGCTGATTACGGCTGCGGCTATTTATGGAATTCCCCAATTATCTAAACAGCAGGTCTACGCAGAATCAACGAAGACGGAAACAAAAACAAAACTGTTCGTGTCCAAAAAACGGCAGATAAAATCATTGAATTATAATAATAAGAAGGATGTCTTTTTAGGGGATAACCCGAAGCAATCAACATCATCATGCGCCGCGCAGAATGTGGCAATTAATTCAATAATTTATTGGTGCGTGGTGGGATTTTTGTGTGTGATCAGCTCTGATGTTGACCTAATTATATGTCCGATGTAAGCTCTCTCTCTCTCTCTCTTTTCTCTCTCTCTCTCTCTCTCTCTCTCTCCCTCTTGTTGTTTTTCACTCTACTGTAATTACCCATCTTTCGTCATGCCATCTGCGTGTTCTATTTCTTGTCATCTTCTTTTTTTACTACGTGTCTCTTTTACACGAAAAACTGAAACCCGAACGCCTGTTGGCGACTGCACTGGACATGTAGCTTGTATTCTCCAGTCTGGAGGCAACGGCGCCTCACAGCTGTAGAGCTGGTAACTGTCAGTGACCCTCAGGGTCTGATGGCTTGCGTCAGAATCGGTGAACCAGAACCACCCAGAACCTACTCCACCTCTTCGCGGTGCCTCCAGAAACAGACTAACCTGTCTATTCTGGCCAAGCGAATAGTGATCGCAGAGGAAAGACAACCCGGTACTCAAAATTAACATGCTGAAGTCGGATGCTTTGAGCCTAAATGCGCAAATAACAAAGCTCTACTACAAACTACAACACAACGTGTCTACGCCAACTCAACGTCCTTCTAAGGACGGATGACGAATAGGACAATTCTTGTAGTAGTCATCGAGAGAACGACAGAAAGAAAGAAACATTCAACAGTCCTGCGTACTCAGTAGCAGCCCCCTGAATTGACCTACGTGCTGTAAAGACAGTTTTGTAATATCTTTATTTTCATACTCTCTCCCTACAGGTATTGCTCATCAACATTTTGCAATGTTGTTTTACGACATCCAGGGCAAGTCTTTGTCGTTTCATCACCACAGAGTATCATATTGACTCAAGTGGGACATATGATAACTCTTCTACATGGTTACTATCTAGGCTCCTCCTAAAGATCTTATACCTCGCCAACTAACTGATCATGCCATAAAAAGAACAGAACTTGTCTTGCCATAAAATCTCTCACATCACATACCTTTATCCTCACATCAAATGCTAAACAGACCACACCTCACCAAGAACAGAACTGGTCTCGTCACATACCACTATCATAATCTACATTGACAAAGAAGAACAAACATATTAATTTGTTTAAAAAATCCAGCTTTCATTACTCGTTTTTTAAACTGAAGCCAATCAATGCATTCCAATAAAAGTAATCAAAATAAATAAAAGCCAAAAATGAAATAAAATCGAGACCAAACTGAATCAGTAACACAAACAAAGAAATGTTGGACTTTATAGTGAAAGAAAGCAAAAATAAGGGCTCAGCCTTAATAGCAAAAAGACAGAGGTAATGGTAACAACAAAGAAAAAAACATCACCTTAGTGCAAAATAAAGACAAGTAGAACAATATTAAAACAGGTAAATGAATTTAAATATTTGGGAACTTTGTTAACCTCAGACGGACGATGCACAAAAGAGTTAAGATGCTGAATGGCTCAGGCAAAAGCAGCTTTCCAAAAAAATGAGGAAGATACTATGCAATCCATTTTTTGACAATAGAAACAAGAAAAAGAGTTCTTAAATGTTATGTAGAGCCAGTCTTAACATATGAATGCGAATCATGGACAATAGGACAACAGACATTGAGAGTACCAGGAACAGCTAAGAAGAGTAATGAAGATGTTCTGAGAGAGGTCAAAGCAAAAAGAGAGCTAATTTCCAATATTAGGAAGAAACAATCATCATTTTTTTGGCTATGTAATGAGAAGAGAACAAATGGAATATATTGTAGCAACTGGAAAAATTGAGGGACGAAGAGTTAGAGGGAAGCAAAGAGAAAAAATAACAGACAGCTTAAGAGAATGGCTTGGCAGAAGGTCAACAACAGAAATGATAAATAGCTGCCGAGATCGAAAGTTGTGGAGAGACATGATCACCTACGCCAGCAGGCCCGGTACTTGATGATGATGAACACAAGCAACACCAGCCAAACAGTTCAATAGTCAGTCGCCGCTAAAACTTAGTTTCTATCCAACTCCTCCACTACGATCTGGCCAAAGGTTTGGGTGTGTCAGTAATTAAGATTTATGGGGTCACGAACGGTGGGGGAATCCGGTCTCTTCTTCCTTAGGGCTCCAGATCTGATTTCCTTTGGTTGACAGGAGGTTGAAGTGACACTAGCCGTCAAGAGCCGAATATAAAGCTGAACCATTTTGTATGAATGAAGTTTGTCACTGGTGTACTGTTCGCGAATGGTTCAATACATAAAGTGGTCAATTTGGTACTGCTCACGGTGGCCGCAGTTGTCCGAGATAAATGGGGAGGCACCGAGAACAGAACAGACTAAATACATTGCTTCTGTCCCTCTCTCTCCATTAGTTTCTGGCACTATGTGTCTCATTCATACTTGCGTGTTGTCTTTCTCTCTCTCTTCATTATTTTATCACATTATTGGTCTCATTCAAACTTGTGTATTATCCTTCTCTCTCTCTCTCTCTCTCTCTCTCTCTCTCTCTCTCTCTCTCTCTCTCACTTATGACAACACAATCTGTCTCATTTATTTATGTATTTTATCATTCACTCTCTTAATTATCTTAACAAAATACGTGCCCGTTATCTCTGTGCTTTGTCTATCTATCTATCTATCTATCTATCTATCTATCTATCTATCTATCTATCTATCTATCTATCTATCTATCTATCTATCTATCTATCTATCTATCTATCTATCTATCTATCTATCTATCTATCTATCTATCTATCTATCTATCTATCTATCTATCTGCCTCATTTACCTTTATGTGTTATCCTTCGCTCTCTCCCCATTTTCTCACACGTATCCCTTTCTCATCTGTTTATCTTATCATCTCATTTTCTCTCCTAAACTCTTTCTGTCTATTATCTCTCTTTACCTCCCATCATTTAATTCCAATTTGTCTTCTTCATTTAATTAATGTAATATCCGTCCTCTCTTTCTTCAGATTGGGAGTCCAGTCTCATATTTCCTCTCTCACCCTTCTCAACTAAATTCTTTTCTCTCTCTCCTTCCTTAAGTCCACATACATTACGCTTTCATGCTGTGTTCGGTCCTCTTAGAAATGTCCATGTTTCTGCTCCATACAAATATATCGAATGGACTTAACGTTTATTGTTCTTTGAGTCAACTTTCGTGACATTTGTTTAGATATAAGAACATTTTGTATTGACTTGAATGCGCTATTTATTTTTGTACATTCAACAGTTGACTTGTATTTCACATTGCTATCGTATAACATCATTTGTCGCCATCACCTACGTACTTGACAAGTGATAAGGTTGTTGTACAGCTCTCGTTGACCATTCTCGCTTCTTTCGCTATTTTAATCTGCATGTGAGCCGAGCTACACCACATACTCTTGTCTGTCAGTGTCCCACTCTTCCGTTGCATGTCTTCCATTAGTTAAAGCGTGATAGCTACTTCTACTTTCTTTATCACTTCAGAGAATTCATCGAAGAATTCTATTTTTTTTTGTTCTTTTGTATAATTATTAGTCTTTTTCTTCTGTCTTTCCTCATTTTCCTTTCAGCGTCGAAGGGAGATATAACTTGCTGTCCTTTCTTCTTCTTTTGGAGATAGGCACAGAGATCATAACACATTAGTGGGCCGCGAGTAGAGCTGCAGACATGCTGAATATTATGTGATTATTTTACATTTGCTCTGCTGTTAGCCTTTGTTGCTGTTATGTTACCTAATGTTTCTAATACTCCATCAATCTATCTTTTCGTCGCCGCCCTTTGAGTTTGTGTTCTCGTAACGTTTATTAAAGGCTCGTAGTGTTTTGGCCTTTGTGTCTTATTACATGGTCAAAACATTGTACCTCTTGTTTCTTTATGTATTCAATAGCGGGAATTGTTCCAGTTTCATTTTTTAAAGTTCTTTATTTATTATCATTTCAGAACTATCACTGCGTGGAGCATATAATTGTGAGTTTGTTTCCATCTTGTGATTATCAATGTTTAAATTGTGTCTGAGTCACTGGTGGTGTCTGCAAGTTCCGATGTACGAGGAGGCCGACTCCGTTCTTCGATGACGTATCACCAGAGTGAATTAACAGGTAGCCTCTGATATCTTTCCTGCTTCTGTTTCCTTTGCGTCTTGCACCCCCTAGCGCCAATTGCTTGAATGTCTAGTTCTGACGACACCAGCGACATCTCAACATTTGCTCCATGGACGACTATGCAGTCATTCCTTCTTTGGGTACCGTCTCTACATTGAAGGTTAATGTTGTGCAGTCATTTTACTTTGTCTCTGATCTTGATGGTGCACATTGTTATAGGTTCACCTTTTGATGTTATCAGTTCACTTTAGTCTTGGTCTGCCTCGTCTACCTTGTACCTTCCCTTCAAAGATGACTTTGAGTAGGTTATTATGTCCCCTCACAAGTACAACAAAGATGACTTTGAGTAGGTTATTATGTCCCCTCACAAGTACAACAAAGATGACTTTGAGTAGGTTATTATGTCCCCTCACAAGTACAACAAAGATGACTTTGAGTAGGTTATTATGTCCCCTCACAAGTACAGCAAATTACAGTTGTCTTCTTATAATTGCGTTAATTGGTTCAATTTTTATATTTTCATCTAATTTAGAAACTTCACTATTTGTCTACTTTTCCTTCTAACATGATCTAGCACTTGAAGTAGTTAACACGATTTGGGAGTTGAGGGAGTTAACATGAACTGGGAGTTGAGGGAGTTAACATGGTCTGGGAGTTGAGGGAGTTAACATGATCTGGGAGTTGAGGGAGTTAACATGGTCTGGGAGTTGAGGGAGTTAACATGAACTGGGAGTTGAGGGAGTTAACATGAACTGGGAGTTGAGGGAGTTAACATGGTCTGGGAGTTGAGGGAGTTAACATGGTCTGGGAGTTGAGGGAGTTAACATGGTCTGGGAGTTGAGGGAGTTAACATGATCTGGGAGTTGAGGGAGTTAACATGGTCTGGGAGTTGAGGGAGTTAACATGAACTGGGAGTTGAGGGAGTTAACATGTTCTGGGAGTTGAGGGAGTTAACATGGTCTGGGAGTTGAGGGAGTTAACATGAACTGGGAGTTGAGGGAGTTAACATGGTCTGGGAGTTGAGGGAGTTAACATGGTCTGGGAGTTGAGGGAGTTAACATGATCTGGGAGTTCAGGGAGTTAACATGATCTGGGAGTTGAGGGAGTTAACATGGTCTGGGAGTTGAGGGAGTTAACATGGTCTGGGAGTTGAGGGAGTTAACATGAACTGGGAGTTGAGGGAGTTAACATGGTCTGGGAGTTGAGGGAGTTAACAAGATTTGGGAGTTGAGGGAGTTAACATGATCTGGGAGTTGAGGGAGTTAACATGATCTAGGAGTTGAGTGAGTTAACATAATCTGGGAGTTGAAGGAGTTAACATGATCTGGGTGTTGAGGAGTTAACATGACCAGGGAGTTGAGGGAGTTAACATGACATGGGAGTTGAGGGAGTTAACATGATTATTCTGGAAGAGAGGGAGTTAACATGATCCGGAAGTTGAGGGAATTAACATGATCTGGAAGTTGACAGAGCTAATATAGACGAACTGGGGACGGGGTAATCTAGAGGTACGGGCTCTGGACAGACAAGACCTGGGTTCACATCCTATAACATGATGAGTTAATATAGCCTACAACATGATGAGTTAATATAGCCTACAACATGATGAGTTAATATAGCCTACAACATGATGAGCTAACATAGCCTACAACATGATGAGTTAACATAGCCTACAACATGATGAGTTAACATAGCCTACAACATGATGAGTTAACATAGCCTACAATATGATGAGTTAACATAGCCTACAACATGATGAGTTAACATAGCCTACAACATGATGAGTTAACATAGCCTACAACAGGTGGAGGTGATTTTAATAAAAGAAACACTTATCCGTGGTTTCTTCGTGGCGTTACTCTCACTTGATCTCTTGAGTAGCAAGATCCGGTGTCTAGCTCTCTCAGATAACGGCAATAAGCAGGAGATTATGTGTATATTCGCGCACGTTAAAGAACCATTGGCAGTTAACATCGAAAACAGTAAACAATAAATATGGCCGCTGTTCCCAGCAAAATTGTCACCAATAACCTAGATCCCAAACAGGCCGTGCTACGGAGTTTGTGCACGCGGTTCAGGGTTCGGCTCAGATTTTCTCGATAGGGACATCGGAGCACCTATGGATTCGACCGGTGTGCGGGGAAGATGATCCTATCAACAACGATATAGACTAGCAGTTGAAGGAATTAACAAACACTAGCAGTTTAAGGGATTAACATAACCTATCAGTTGAAGGCGTTAGCATAGTCTAGCGGTTGAAGGAGTTAACATAGACTAGCAGTTGAAGAAGTTAACACAGACTAGCACTTAAAGGTGTTAACATAGAATAGCAGTTGAAGGAGTTAACATAGACTAGCAGTTGAAGGAGTTAACATAGACTAGCAGTTGAAGAAGTTAACACAGACTAGCACTTTAAGGAGTTAACATAGACTAGCAGTTGAAGTAGTTAACATAGACTAGCAGTTGAAGGAGCTAACATAGACTAGCATTTGAAGTAGTTAACATGGACTAGCAGTTTAAAGAGTTAACATAGACTAGCAGATGAAGTAATTAACATAGATTAGCAGTTGAAGTAGTTAACATAGCCTGGCAGTTGAATGAGTTAACATAGACTAGCAGTTGAAGGAGTTAACATAGACTAGCAGTTGAAGGAGTTAACATAGACTAGCAGTTGAAGTAGTTAACATAGACAAGCAGTTGAAGGAGTTAACATAGACTAGCAGTTGAAGGAGTTAACATAGACTAGCAGTTGAAGTAGTTAACATAGACTAGCAGTTGAAGGAGTTAACATAGACTAGCAGTTGAAGGAGTTAACATAGACTAGCAGTTGAAGTAGTTAACATAGACTAGCAGTTGAAGGCGTTAACATAGACTAGCAGTTGAAGGAGTTAACATAGACTAGCAGTTGAAGTAGTTAACATAGACTAGCAGTTGAAGGAGTTAACATAGACTAGCAGTTGAAGGAGTTAACATAGACTAGCAGTTGAAGGAGTTAACATAGACTAGCAGTTGAAGGAGTTAACATAGACTAGCGGTTGAAGGAGTTAACATAGCCTGGCAGTTGAAGTAGTTAACATAGACTAGCGGTTTAAGGAGTTAACATAGCCTTGCAGTTGAAGGTGTTAACATAGACTAGCAGTTGAAGAAGTTAACATAGCCTAGCAGTTGAAGGAGTTAACATAGCCTGGTAGTTGAAGGAGTTAACATAGATTAGCAGTTGAAGAAGTTAACATAGCCTAGCAGTTGAAGAAGTTAACATAGCCTGGCAGTTGAAGAAGTTAATATAGCCTGGCAGTTGAAGAAGTTAATATAGCCTAGCAGTTGAAGGAGTTAATATAGCCTGGCAGTTGAAGAAGTTAATATAGCCTGGCAGTTGAAGGAGTTAATATAGCCTGGCAGTTGAAGAAGTTAATATAGCCTGGCAGTTGAAGGAGTTAACATAACCTGGCAGTTGAAGAAGTTAATATAGCCTGGCAGTTGAAGGAGTTAACCGGAAGTTACCAAGGTTAAAGAGCTTCCTTATAACAAGAAGAACTTCACTGTTGTAACTGCATTGTGCGGCCGTTTACTTAGTTCGCGTGTGAACATGACATCTCGAACTCTGGTGATCTAACTTATGCTGACCGTGAAATGTTTTCGCCGAAACAAAATTACTGTCATTATTTCTTCGAAAATGCTGTAAAGCAGAAGGCAGTCTTGGAAAAAAGAGCATCTGAATAATATATGCAGACAGGTTACAAGAAGCGGGCTGGGGAATGGTATAGCCAGCGTGAGATATGTTTTTGGGCACTGAAGACTGTGCAGCATCTCAATTGAATGTTCACCAAATATAAGAGTAAATGTAAGGTTATGGTTATGGAAGGCCACGGAATCACTGCAAACGAATTAAAATACATAATTGTTCAACCGCCGGTACCAGTGGAATCATCCGAATTACTATTTCGTTTCCCACACAAAGAAATGTAACTGTAGTCCCCATCATAGGAGTCTCAGTACACGCCAAAAGACATAAGGCGAAACCGCACAGAAAGTGAACACAGCCATCTGTTCTCCATCATACGATTTCATCATTCATAAAAAAACAATCAGAATATCGAAATACGATCAAAACCAGATGAAACACACAGCTCACGGTGAGCACAGAGCACTTAACTCAGTAGCTCCTCCAACAAGCCGGACTTGGAATATGTGGAAACTGCAACAAGGAACACTATTCAGACATTGCCTTTAATGGTTCCTGCCACCTATCCACCATATTGACTGGAATTTCACGTCCTCATGAAAATGATGATCGTCATTAAAAAAAAAAAATGTATAGCGCTTGATGATGCTAGGACATCACCCTGACTCCACATCCGAACATATGAGACACAGTTAGTCATCAGACTATCCCCGTCACACATCAAACAACAGACTGTAAGATCTCCCTTCAATGTGAATTTGTGAAATTATGAATCCCTCCTGACTAACATGAACCTCCGGGAGTGACCCCGGTGCTACAAAGCCATATACTAAACTCCATTCTGCCTTTCACTATTAGTGTATGACCGTTTTTCAATCAGCCATTGTGATGACGTAACACACACAACAATGGCTGCGCCAATAAAATCCCAATTACTTTAATAAAAGCAGCCAACGGCGCACGAACAGATGATGCACAATCTCAAAAGTGAAAACTGCGAATGGCTTGGCAGAGCAGTCCATATTAGTGAGTTGTAACATGTAAATACTTGGCGTCAAACAATCCCAACGATGGCCTTGGAACAACACTCAATGCGTTGACGTAGACCGCATATCAACTCTAGACAGGGGAAGGTCGCATTCACAAAATTGGACTTGACAAAGAGGAGCATTGTGGTAACTATGACTCTGCATCGTCGGCGAAATTTGTTAAGTGGATCATCAGATTGACTATAACGCAGAAAATTGCATTGAAGAGCCGAAACTAATCAGTCCACATATGCAATTTCTGCAGCGGTCCAGAGCGGTCCCGAACATGAACTTCGAACCACCATGTTGGAAACGGAAGTCCGAGTAAATGTTTACTGCAGACTAATGAATCAATCTCATTAACTACAGCCTTAAATTTTATAGTCAAAGATTGATTGAGGTGCTTCTTAAGCAGCAGTGTTATTTGAAATATAGATATCGGTGACTTTAGCAGCAGTGTTATTTGAAATATAGATATCGGTGACTTTAGCAGCAGTGTTATTTGAAATATAGATATCTGTGACTTTAGCAGCAGTGTTATTTGAAATGTACATAACAATGACTTTAGCAGCAGTGTTATTTGAAATTATCATAACAATGACTTTAGCAGCAGTGTTATTTGAAATATACCTAACAATGACTTTAGCAGCAGTGTTATTTGAAATATGCCTAACAATGACTTTAGCAGTAGTGTTATTTGAAATATACCTAACAATGACTTTAACAGCAGTGTTATTTGAAATATACCTAACAATGACTTTAACAGCAGTGTTATTTGAAATATACCTAACAATGACTTTAGCAGCAGTGTTATTTGAAATATGCCTAACAATGACTTTAGCAGTAGTGTTATTTGAAATATACTTAACAATGATTTTAGCAGCAGTATTATTTGAAATATACTTAACAATGACTTTAGCAGTAGTGTTATTTGAAATATAAATAACAATGACTTTAGCAGTAGTGTTATTGAAATATACTTAACAATGACTTTAGCAGCAGTGTTATTTGAAATATACCTAACAATGACTTTAGCAGTTGTGTTATTTGAAATATGCCTAACAATGACTTTAGCAGTAGTATTATTTGAAATATACCTAACAATGACTTTAACAGCAGTGTTATTTGAAATATTCCTAACAATGACTTTAGTAGTAGTGTTATTTGAAATATACCTAACAATGACTTTAGCAGCAGTGTTATTTGAAATATAACTAACAATGACTTTAACAGCAGTGTTATTTGAAATATACCTAACAATGACTTTAACAGAAGTGTAATTTGAAATATACCTAACAATGACTTTAGCAGTAGTGTTATTTGAAATATGCCTAACAATAACTTTAGCAGTAGTGTTATTTGAAATATACTTAACAATGATTTTAGCAGCAGTATTATTTGAAATATACTTAACAATGACTTTAGCAGTAGTGTTATTTGAAATATAAATAACAATGACTTTAGCAGTAGTGTTATTGAAATATACTTAACAATGACTTTAGCAGCAGTGTTATTTGAAATATACCTAACAATGACTTTAGCAGCAGTGTTATTTGATATATACTTAACAATGACTTTAGCAGCAGTGTTATTTGAAATATACTTAACAATGACTTTAGCAGCAGTGTTATTTGAAATACAGGTATCGATGACTTTAGCAGCAGTGTTATTTGAAATATACTTAACAATGACTTTAGCAGCAGTGTTATTTGAAATATACTTAACAATGACTTTAGCAGCAGTGTTATTTGATATATACTTAACAATGACTTTAGCAGCAGTGTTATTTGATATATACTTAACAAAGACTTTAACAGTATACAATCGTTTATATAACAAAAATGTTGGGAACATGGCGATAGTTTCTATTCTCCAAATTCTCTTCGAAGAGGTTCTTTTGAGCCCCCGCAGTTTTTTTTTTCTTTCTGGAAGACTCTTTTAATTTTGCTGTTTGCCTTTAATATTTACGATGTCACTGACAGTGTTTCGTACAAAAGATGGTACTATAGTTCGTTCACAAATTCGTGCCCACAGAGTTGATCAATTATCTCGGCAACTGTTTGATTAATTTCTGTAATTCTTTTTCATGAAGTCTTATTTTTTCACCGACCTTCAAATTTTATAACATTTAAGTACAAAGGTAGTCTGAATTTTGCACAAATAGTTTTTTGTTATATCATTTTAGAAAAATATCAAACCGTGTGCTCTAAATATTAGATTTTAATGTAAATTACGTTAATTGTCTAACAATGCAAGTCAAAGGCGTATCCGTATCATACTGAAGAGGGTCACAATTGTTCATTTGATTTATGTCTTCGTCATAGAGATAGGTAATTGCAAAAGTGCCTGTACAATAACACAGTTAGCTTTTGCATAGTGATGAATTTACACTTTAAACTCTTTATAATTTTAAATATCAAGTAGTCACTTCACAACAGCTTACAAACTATCACATGTAAAGGAACTTACATTAATAGTAAATATTTTGTCAAAGTACGCCTCTGGACCTATTTAACAAGAAATCGGAAATCTTGTTGTTGTTGTTGCGTTCGCCAGCTTTCAACTCTGACGAAGTCCCTAGAGACTAAGAACTGAATTTTGCATGTTAGTCCATTTTTCCCTGGCAGCCGTGAGCACAGGGGTCCCTCGCCGCATAGGCAGATAACTACGACTTCGGAGGTAATCATGTTTTTTTCCGTCGATGAATAACTAACGTTTCAAGCCGGGCCTCGCTGCTGAGACCAGGGGTGGTTGCCGCAGAGAGAAATCATAAATAAAATCCCAACCGGTGTAGCCGAGATTTGAAGCCACAACCTCTCTGTCTCGAGGCCGGCGTCTTGCCTCGAGACCAATCAGTCCCCCATGGATTTGGAATATGAGGAAACTGCAACAAGGAACACTTTTCATGCATAGCCTTCAATGGTTCCTGCCGCCTATCCACCATATACCGGAAGTTCACGTCCTCCTGAAAATGATGATCGTATTATTTTTTAAAGAAATGTATGGCGCTTGATGATGTTAGGACATCGTTGTTGACTCCAATCCCGAACATATAAACACACAGTTAATCGTCAGATTATCCCCGTCGCACATCAAACAACAGACCCTAAGATTAGCGTACGGCCGGTCTAGAGATTTACGATGAGCCATTACGATGACGTCGAACAGACAACAATGTCGCACGCACAGCAGTGACGCGCCATTTAGAATCCTGATTACTCTAGTGAATGCAGACTATGACGAACAAAACACGGTGTAAATTCCCTACAGAGATAAAACTGCGGCTGACGAAGCATTTCACATTAATAAGTAACATGGAAATAACTTGCGTCACGCAAATCCAACGGCGGTCATGAACAGCAACAATGTGACGTAAAGCGCAGAACAAGCCTAGACGATGGAAGGTCGCATTCACAACACTTGATTTGTCGAAAATGGAATATTGCCGGCGTACGACACCGCTTTATCGGCGCAGATGTAATAAGTAGATCATCATTTTGACTTTAGCGCAGAGAAGTGCACTGGAGAACCGAAATTAATCAGACCCCGAATGCACTTTCTGCAGCGATCGAGAGAAAGTGGACTAGATCCGCCATCTTGGAAACGGAAGTCTAATCGGAAATGACAAAAGTGGCGCGTCTTTCAAAATCACCTTCAATAAGTGAGAGCAAGTGCTAAGATTGTGCGGATAAACACGTGACATTTTGCCTTTTTAAATGGCAATGTTCATTACAACAAATGTGGGTATTGTAAAATCCTAAAAATTAGGACAACCAAGAAAATCATATTTTTCCATACCTTAAAGAAAGAAAAATCTTTCCTAAATGCATCATAGTAGGAGGAAAAAAATCAAGCTTAAAGTCGGTGAAAGAAATAAAACGTCATGAAAAAAAATTATTGAATTTCATCAGTTTCAGAGATTATTAATAAACTCTGTGGGCACAAATTTCTGAACAAACTATAGTTTACCACTTGACCTTTTTAGCTGCCAGTGAGCGGCGATAGCTCACTGGTTAGTGATCTGGACTACTATGGACAAGAGGTCGAGTTCGATTCTGATCAACGACTTCCAAGTTCACCCAGTCTTAAATATGGGTCCCGGATTTATTTGGGGGCAGTAAAAGCGGTAGTGGTATAATAGTGAACACCTTAGCTCAACAATTATTATGCACCAGAATTCTATTTAGAAATATGGGCACTAACATTCGCTATATTCCGTGTGACATAAAGGGGTCTTTCGTTTCTTGTGTTATTTATTTCTGTTGCATTATTCCCGTGTTGACGTCACTTTCATTTAATTTGTTTTAATTAGTTGATTCAAAGCAAGGACAACTTTTGTTTACACCCGACGTCATTGAGTTTGCTTATCACAATGTGTTGTTTATATAATCATCAGCATCAAGTACCGGGCCTACTGGCGTAGGTAATCATGTCTCTCCACAATTTTCGATCTCGACAGTTCTTTATCATTTCTGTTGTTGACCTTCTGCCAAGCCATTCTTTTAAGCTGTCTGGTATTTTCTCTCTTTGCTTCCCTCTATCTCTTCGTCCCTCAATTTTTCCAGTTCTTACAAAAAATTCCAGTTGTACCCTTCTCATTACATGTCCAAAAAATGATGATTGTTTCTTCCTAACATTGGAAATTAGCTCTCTTTTTGCTTTGACCTCTCTCAGAACATCTTCACTACTTTTCTTAGCTGTCCTTGGTATTCTCAATATTCTTCTGTAAAACCACATTTCTACAGACTCAAGTGATTTTCTTGTCTGTTGTCCCATTGTCTATGATTCACATCCATATGTTAAGACTGGCTCTACATAACATTTAAGAACTCTTTTTCTTGTTTCTATTGTCAAAAATTGATTGCGTAGTATCTTCCTCATTTTTTTGGAAAACTGCTTTTGCCTGAGCCATTCTGCATCTCACCTCTTTTGTACATCTTCCGTCTGAGGTTAATAAAGTTACAAAATATTTAAATTCATTTACCTGTTTTAATAATGTTCCGCTTGTCTTTATTTTGCACTGAAGTGATGTCTTTTTCTTTGTTGTTACCATTACTTCTGTTTTTTTGCTATTAAAGCTGAGTCCTTTATTTTTGCTTTCTTTCACTATAAGTTTATCTAATAGTTTTTCATTTTGTTATCTTATAGTCTTTCATTTTGTTGTTTTTCTTATAGTCTTTCATTTTGTTGTTTTATCTAATAGTCTTTCATTTTGTTGTTTTATCTTATAGTCTTTAATTTTGTTGTTTTATCGTATAGTATTTCATTTTTGTTGTTTTATCGTATAGTCTTTCCTGTTGCTATTTTATCGTATAGTCTTTCATGTTGCTGTGTAATCTGTTAGTTTTTCATTTTGCTGTTTTCCAGTGTAAGAGATATTTTTTTACGGCAGTTCCGCCATGTTCAACATTTCCTGTCTTATTATGTTTTGTTTACCTTTTCCTGGCCGCTTACTTTAATATTTTTTTTTTTGGGGGGGGGGGATCCCATTTCCGCTGCCCCACCGCATTCGCCCTCGTTGTGGCTGTCAGCAGGTACCAACCATTGGTGTATGTATCGCTGATTAAGTCAGGAGGTCACGTGGGGTGTTTCCTGCAGCGGAAGTGCTGGAGTATAAATAAGTCAGGTGAGACGGAAAATTATGGAGACGTGAGAAAAGCTGTCTTCACATCAGTGTGTTTGTTGTGATGATTGTGGATCACTGAAAAAAAAAACTGAGATAATTTCTGAGCAACACAATGAAACATAGATACAAGTGAAGGAGGGACACGAGCATTTAAACTGCAATATTGTGGAGAGAGACAGGGATGACATCAACACAGACAATAATAATATTGAGAAAAATGTATGGCCTCTCCTACCAGGACAGGGTAGTTACATGTGGAAAAGTTGCTTCAGTTAAATAAACGTCTCACGTGTACAGTGGCATAGTAAGCCATGCGAGTGAGAGCAGGATTCGTAGCTCCTACCACGGGGAATGACACCTCGGAAATTACAGCAACGCTGACTAGGATTTACCATCGGGAAAAGGAAAGGCTATGGGAGAACATCAGGACAAAAACCACGGACAAGGTGGGCCTAACAGCCCTGGACAAGGTGGGCCTAACAGCCCTGGACGGCATCCACCCTGGGCAAGGTGGGCCTAACAGCCCTGGACGGCATCCACCCTGGACAAGGTGGGCCTAACAGCCCTGGACGGCATCCACCCTGGGCAAGGTGGGCCTAACAGCCCTGGACGGCATCCACCCTGGGCAAGGTGGGCCTAACAGCCCTGGACGGCATCCACCCTGGGCAAGGTGGGCCTAACAGCCCTGGACGGCATCTACCCTGGGCAGAGTGGGCCTAACAGCCCTGGACGGCATCCACCCTGGACAAGGTGGGCCTAACAGCCCTGGACGGCATCCACCCTGGGCAAGGTGGGCCTAACAGCCCTGGACGGCATCTACCCTGGGCAGAGTGGGCCTAACAGCCCTGGACGGCATCCACCCCTGGCAGGGTGGGCCTAACAGCCCTGGACGGCATCTACCCTGGGCAAGGTGGGCCTAACAACCCTGGACGGCATCTACCCTGGGCAAGGTGGGCCTAACAACCCTGGACGGCATCCATCCTAGGCAGGGTGGGCCTAACAACCCTGGACGGCATCTACCCTGGGCAAGGTGGGCCTAACAACCCTGGACGGCATCTACCCTGGGCAAGGTGGGCCTAACAGCCCTGGACGGCATCTACCCTGGGCAAGGTGGGCCTAACAACCCTGGACGGCATCTACCCTGGGCAAGGTGGGCCTAACAACCCTGGACGGCATCTACCCTGGGCAAGGTGGGCCTAACAACCCTGGACGGCATCTACCCCTGGGCAAGGTGGGCCTAACAGCCCTGGACGGCATCTACACCTGGGCAAGGTGGGCCTAACAACCCTGGACGGCATCAACCCCTGGGCAAGGTGGGCCTAACAACCCTGGACGGCATCTACCCCTGGGCAAGGTGGGCCTAACAGCCCTGGACGGCATCCACCCCTGGGCAAGGTGGGCCTAACAACCCTGGACGGCATCTACCCCTGGCAGGGTGGGCCTAACAGCCCTGGACGGCATCCACCCCTGGCAGGGTGGGCCTAACAGCCCTGGACGGCATCTACCCTGGGCAGAGTGGGCCTAACAACCCTGGACGGCATCTACCCAGGGCAGGGTGGGCCTAACAGCCCTGGACGGCATCTACCCTGGGCAGAGTGGGCCTAACAACCCTGGACGGCATCTACCCTGGGCAGAGTGGGCCTAACAACCCTGGACGGCATCTACCCTGGGCAGAGTGGGCCTAACAACCCTGGACGGCATCTACCCTGGGCAGAGTGGGCCTAACAGCCCTTGACGGCATCTACCCAGGGCAGGGTGGGCCTAAAAACCTTGGACGGCATTTGCCCTGGGCAGGGTGGGCCTAACAGCCCTGGACGGCATCCACCCTAAGAGAAGGAAAACTCCTGAGTCAAAGCTTGATCCAGCCTGCCGTGTCAGCCACGGCGCAGGTTTAGGGAAAATTATGACACAGACGCCACTACGAATACTGATAATGCGATCCTCTCATCGTGCGTTTTCATATTTTCCTTACCCCTCCATATACGAGTACTGACCATGTAACCAGCTCATTGTGTACCATGATGTTGTCCTTACCCCTCCATATACGAGTCCTGGCCATGTAACAAGCTCGTTGTGTACCATGATGTTGTCCTTACCCCTCCATATACGAGTCCTGGCCATGTAACAAGCTCATTGTGTACCATGATGTTGTCCTTACCCCTCCATATACGAGTCCTGGCCATGTAACAAGCTCATTGTGTACCATGATGTTGTCCTTACCCCTCCATATACGAGTCCTGGCCATGTAACAAGCTCATTGTGTGTCATGATGTTGTCCTTACCCCTCCATATACGAGTCCTGGCCATGTAACAAGCTCATTGTGTACCATGATGTTGTCCTTACCCCTCCATATACGAGTACTGACCATGTAACCTGCTCATTGTGTACCATGATGTTGTCCTTACCCCTCCATATACGAGTACTGGCCATGTAACAAGCTCATTGTGTACCATGATGTTGTCCTTACCCCTCCATATACGAGTCCTGGCCATGTAACAAGCTCATTGTGTACCATGATGTTGTCCTTACCCCTCCATATACGAGTCCTGGCCATGTAACAAGCTCATTGTGTGTCATGATGTTGTCCTTACCCCTCCATATACGAGTCCTGGCCATGTAACAAGCTCATTGTGTACCATGATGTTGTCCTTACCCCTCCATATACGAGTACTGACCATGTAACCAGCTCATTGTGTACCATGATGTTGTCCTTACCCCTCCATATACGAGTACTGGCCATGTAACAAGCTCATTGTGTACCATGATGTTGTCCTTACCCCTCCATATACCAGTACTGACCATGTAACCAGCTCATTGTGTACCATGATGTTGTCCTTACCCCTCCATATACGAGTACTGGCCATGTAACAAGCTTATTGTGTATTATGTATGATGTTGTCCTTACACCTCCATCAAGAAGTAGGACAACCAGTAAAGTTCGTAAGATCACATTTAAGCGCTGAGAAAAATAAGAAGAAGGACAAGAAGGATGATAAAAACCCCTCTAAAGCAACCGACGTAACCACGTAAAAACAATATAAAGCCAATATCAACAACAAAATTATCAACTCGCAACGATTCTGAACAACTCTCCATCAACAATCATTTTTAATGATCATTGCACTCCCACTCGTTCTAAAACGTTCAAAGCATAGCGCGCTTTAACCCTCCCACTTTACAACCACACTTTACAATCTGAGCAGACAACCACCCTGTGAAACTCCCAAGAGATGACACTCTACAACACTCATTACATAACTGACCTCTGAAATACCCAAGAATGAAAACCTACAACACTAAAGTGTATATCCGCCATCTCGGAGCGCGGTCTATACCTTTCAGTACACGACTATCCTGATATTTAAAATAGAGAGAGAGATAGATAGATAGATAGATAGAGAGAGAGAGAGAGAGAGAGAGAGAGAAATAGATAGAGAGAGAAAAGAAAGAAAGGAAGAAAGAAAGAGAATTTTTTAAAAAATGCATTCTGTAAAGATTATTTTAAAAATTGACACGGTAAAAAGTAGTGTACTATTGAGAAATCAGTTTTAAAAAAAAGGAACACACAAAATAATGTAAAGAGATTCACACGGAGAGGTCGGGGATGTTAACAGGGGGATATTATCAAAGTCGGAGGGGGAGAGAGGTAGGGGCGAGAGAAAGGAATGGGGAAAGGTTAAAGCGGGGGACATTACGAAACAGAACAAATTTAGAAAAAGAAAATATTGTAAAATGAAAATAGAATACAGAAGCGGAAGTCCTATATCCAGCAAAAATAACGTATGAGATTGATCATTCATCGCTCAGCTCCTCGCCACTCATATTGATTATCGCTCGCCCCTCGAGAGCTACGGCCAGTTACAGCCAAGGAAGGAGAGTTTTTAAAACCAGGACTCGTAAAATGAAAATTAAATTCCCACATCGACATCGGTGCTTGCGTCAAGTTCATGGAAACCTTGCACTGAAACCATTCGTCAGGAGCGCTGATGAACGCCTTTAGTACTGATAAATTGCCTCTTCTGTCGGCAAATACACTGTGCTGTAACACTGAAGTAATTTAAAGACAGCAGGAATGTCGCTGTTCTTGGACAGATCAAAGGGGTGATGAAGATGTCTTACTTGACTGGAGTTTACGACTTCTTTCAATCAATTCAGAAACAAGAAATGACAAGATGACTGCACTATAAGGCCAAAGAAGCTCGCAATCCATAACTTATCGCTTATGGAACGATCGGTGAACCAAAGCTGACTGGGATCTTATTCAACCTCCACGTGGTGTTTATGGAAAGAAAGAAATCAGTCTAAATGTGGATGGATTTAAGGGAGAAGCAAACCCGGTACTCAAGGATGCTATGTTGAAGCCGGATTTTCTGAGATTAAAAAAAAAACACCTGTCGTCAATACTTAGTGTAAACGTGAACACATAGCATTTGCGTCCATTTATTGTAGACATGAACACATTGCAATAGCGCCAAATTGTTCTAGACATGAACACATTGCAATAGCGCCAAATTGTTCTAGACATGAACACATTGCAATAGCGCCAAATTGTTCTAGACATGAACACATTGCAATAGCGCCAAATTGTTCTAGACATGAACACATCGCAATAACATTAAATTGTTCTAGACATGAACACATCGCAATAATGCTAAATTGTTCTAGACATGAACACATCGCAATAATGCTAAATTGTTCTAGACATGAACACATCGCAATAATGCTAAATTGTTCTAGACATGAACACAAAGCAATAACGCCCTTGTGTAGACATGAACACAACGCAATAAAGCCCACTTCTAGACATGAACACATCGCAATAATGCTAAATTGTTCTAGACATGAACACAACGCAATAACGCCCTCGTGTAGACATGAACACAACGCAAAAACGCCCTCGTGTAGACATGAACACAACCAATAACACCCACTTGTAGACATTAACACAACGCAATAACGCCCTCGTGTAGACATGAACACAACGCAATAACACCAAAATTGTTCTAGACATGAACACAACTCAATAACACCAAATTGTTCTAGACATGAACACAACGCAATAACACTCACTTGTAGACATGAACACAACGCAATAACATCCTCGTGTAGACATGAACACAACGCAATAACACCCACTTGTAGACATGAACACAACGCAATAACGCCCTCGTGTAGACATGAACACAACGCAATAACACCCACTTGTAGACATGAACACAACGCAATAATACCAAATTGTTCTAGACATGAACACAACGCAATAACATCAAATTGTTCTAGACATGAACACAACGCAATAACACCCACTTGTAGATATGAACACAATGCAATAACGCCCTCGTGTAGACATGAACACAGCGCAATAACACCCACTTGTAGACATGAACACAACGCAATAACACCCACTTGTAGACATGAACACAACGCAATAACACCAAATTGTTCTAGACATGAACACAACGCAATAACACCAAATTGTTCTAGACATGAACACAACGCAATAATACCAAATTGTTTCAGACATGAACACAACGCATTAACACCAAATCGTTCTAGACATGCACACAACGCATTAACACCAAATCGTTCTAGACATGAACACAACGCAATAACACCCACTTGTAGACATGAACACAACGCAATAACACCAAATTGTTCTAGACATGAACACAACGCAATAACACCCACTTGTAGACATGAACACAACGCAATAACACCAAATTGTTCTAGACATGAATACAACGCAATAACACCAAATCGTTCTAGACATGAACACAACGCATTAACACCAAATCGTTCTAGACATGAACACAACGCAATAACACCAAATTGTTCTAGACATGAACACAACGCATTAACACCAAATCGTTCTAGACATGAACACAACGCAATAACACCAAATCGTTCTAGACATGAACACAACGCATTAACACCAAATGGTTCTAGACATGAACACAACGCATTAACACCAAATCGTTCTAGATATGAACACAACGCAATAACGCCAAATTGTTCTAGACATAAACACATCGCAATAACACCCATTTTAGACATGAACACAATGCAAATACGTCATCTTGTCCATGTCCAGGCGTACAATACAGGGATATAATCATTAGGCAAATGCAGACGGATATAAGAAGGTAGACAGAAAGGATGGAAGGGCGAGGAAAAGAAAGAGAAAGAAAGAAAATAAATAAAGGAAAAAGAAACAAAGAAAGGAACAGTAATAAACAGGGTAGGTAAGGAAAAGAAAGAAAAGCCTTCTTTGTTTATGTCACGAGAATAGGAATCTTGAGATGTTGCAATAACAGACACGATATCATGAAAGAGAGAAAAATACTTGAGAGCTGAACAACCTGCCATTGGACGAGAACAAAGATGGAAATGATCAGAAGCATTGGGGACGTGAATGGAGTGACCACTCTAGAGTCTTAACCGAGACTATTGCACCTGATGATGATTACAATTATAATATCACTGTTATCAATATCAAACATGCACCTTATCTAAGACACAAAAGGAAGATCAGCTTTGGAATAAGAAGAGACATTAAGTTTTTATAAATGCGAAGATAACCAACACACAACTCGCCTTCTGGTATACAGCCCGTTGGGTTCTTGTCAATATTTGTTTAATTTAAATGCCACATTTCATTGATGATGTGGTCAATATCACGCCAGACCGCCTTGATCTACTTTATTAAAAATGTATGATACTAATTTTCGTAGCAGGCTGGAAAGAGCAATAATGGAAGACGTGGTTCCTGGACGATGTATCAGAGGCAGACCAAGTTGAAGGTGGTTTCAAGACATCAAGGAGACCTTGGACATGAGAATAGAAGAAGTGGGAGATCTGGCTAGAGAAAGAAATTCGTTCAGATGGCCTATGGTGAATGCAACGTTTTGTGGGGGATCTGGCTAGAGACAGAGATTCTTTCTGACGAGATGTGTTGAATGTAACGTTTTTGAGAGATCTGGCTAGAGACAGAGATTCTTTCTGACGGGATGTGGTGAATGCAACGTTTTTGAGAGATCTGGCTAGAGACAGAGATTCTTTCTGACGGGATGTGGTGAATGCAACGTTTTTGAGAGATCTGGCTAGAGACAGAGATTCTTTCAGACGGACTGTGGTGAATGCCACGTTTTTGAGAGATCTGGCTAGAGACAGAGATTCTTTCAGACGGACTGTGGTGAATGCCACGTTTTTGAGAGATCTGGCTAGAGACAGAGATTCTTTCAGACGGACTGTGGTGAATGCCACGTTTTTGAGAGATCTGGCTAGAGACAGAGATTCTTTCAGACGGGATGTGGTGAATGCAACGTTTTTGAGAGATCTGGCTAGAGACAGAGATTCTTTCAGACGGGCTGTGGTGAATGCAACGTTCTACAAAAAACATGCGACCTGAAGACGACGACGATGATAATGATGATGATTATAATTGTAATAAGGTGGCTGATTTACGCCCTTGAACAGAAGACTAATTTGTTTATCGTTTTTGAACTTTCAAATATAATGTCTTTGGTGGAGACGAAGTGGCGCCTCACAGCAGCAGAGCTGGAAGTTGTCAGCGCCCCACAGCTGATGGCTTGCGCCAGGATCTGTGAACTAAAACTATCCAGACCTTGCTCCACCTCTCCGCGGTGCCTCTAGTAACAGACTAACCTTTCTAGTCTGGCCAAGCGAGTACGGATCGAAGAGGGAAGACAACCCGGTACTCAAAAATGTCGTGCTGAAGTCGGATATGTTGGGCCGAAAGGCAGAAATATCACAGTTATACTGCAAACCACAACATAACGCAGGCACACCCACTTAACGTCCTTTTAAGGGCGGATGATGACGAGATGTAATCTTTTAGTCATCGGGCGAACGCAAGCAAGCATGTCTTTCGTGCCGTGCTCGTTGGTACTTCACAAAGGCCGTTCGTCGTTCTTTAACACATCCAAGCAAGATCTATTCTTGACAGTCAAACAAGCTCTTGACACGTACCATCAGACGAAAACATTTATTGACGTTCTATTATTATATTCCTATAATCACATGATACAGTCTTAATCGCTAAGAGTGAAAAAGAGTTACAAGAAATGTTGGACATTATAGTGAAAGAACTCAAAAATAAAGGACTCAGCCTTAATAGCAACAAGACACAAGTAATGGTAACAACAAAGAAAACGACATCACCTCAGTGCAAAATAAAGACAAGTGGAAAGCCTTAATAGCAAAAGACTGAAGTAATGGTAACAACAAAGAAAACAACATCACCTCAGTGCAAAATAAAGACAAGTAGAACAATATTAAAACAGGTAAATGAATTTAAATATTTGGGAACTTTGTTAAGCTCAGATGGAAAAAGTACAAAAGAGGTGAGATGCAGAATGGCTCAGGAAAAAGCAGCTTTCCAAAATGAGGATATACTATGCAATCCATTTTTCACAATAGGAACAAGAAAAAGAGTTCTTAAATGTTACGTAGAGCCAGTCTTAACATATGGATGTGAATCATGGACAATAGGACATCAGACAAGAAAGTCACTGGAGTCTGTAGAAATGTGGTTTAACAGAAGAATGTTGAGAATACCATGGACAGCTAAGAAGAGTAATGAAAATATTCTGAATTGGCCAAAGCAAAAAGAGAGTTAATTTCCAATATTAGGAAGAAATAATCATCATTTTTTGGCAATGTAATGAGAAGAGAACAACTGGAATATATTGTGACAACTGGAAACATTGAGGGACGAAGAGATTGAGGGAAGCAAAGAGAAAAATTACCAGACAGCTTAAGAGAATGGCTTGGCAGAAGGTCAACAACATAAATGATAAATAACTGTCGAGATCAAAAGTTGTGGAGAGACATGACCACAAACACCAGCAGGCGCGGTACTTGATGATGATGATAGTCACAAGTTATTTTATCACACAGTAAAGAACAGTCAGTAATATTATGATCAAATTATCGGGCGGTCTCCACTCACCACCAGACTCACATAATCCCGGAATTAGTTAGTCATAGAACATATTTCTAGATGTCTAAACACCAGTCTAGTTGTGGACTGACTATATCTGCTAATTATTAACTTTTATTTAGTAATAATCATAGGCTGTACTAATTGTTCTCTGCTAATTATTGCTCGATATCGCTAATCTGTATTTATCTCTATCTTTCTCTCCGTCTTTCTCTAATCTCTAATGTCTCTCTGATGTCTATTGGGGTTTGAGAGTGAGTGTTCTTATATATGCTTGGCACTCCATTTTTACCCGCATACGTGACTACCCGCCCACGTGTCTGTTAAAAATATAAATGTTTGTTAACTCTGTGTCTGTCCACCCACACAGTCTGCATATTTATTTTTTTAAACATAACGTTCAAACAATCTGATGAAATTGACTTATAACTTCAATTTTTAATAACACCCACCATGGACACACCTTGGTTCCCGTTTTTAAGTGCAATATCGCTTTCCGCGTTTACAGATGATGATGATTGTACTCATTCTCAGAGAGTGGATAAACCGAGCAACCGTGTCGATCAAAAAATTAATAAAATATTTAAATAAACCTTCCTCCGAGCTTTGACTTGAACCCATAGTCCCCAGATCAGATCAGAACGCACTAACCACTCAGTCATCCCAGTTTCATTAATATAATTAGAAGAGACAAAATGATAAATATCCATACAAATGAATGCTGAAGTCGGATGTATTGGGTCTAAAGGCGCAAATTTCACAGTTCTTCTAAAAGCCACAATACAACGCATCCTACGCCCTCTTAACGTCATTTTAAAGGGCGGATAATGAAGAGGACTATTCAAATTTTCAGTAGTCATCATATAAATGTCAGGCTAAATTTGGAAAATTAATGAAAGATTGCTTCTATCAGCCATACCGAAAAAGCGGAAAGTTGAGGTTTGGCCATTTCATGAGAACAAAATCTTAATAACTACCACTGTGTGTCTACAGCAGCCAATTATCTAGCTTCAAGGCTCGAGGAAAGCTATACGGCATGTCGATAGATTAGTATCACAAGAATCATTGAACGGTGTGACCATAACAACAGTCAATGCGAAAAATGTTCTATGAGATACTCAGTAAATTGTATATATGCTATTTTGAAGTAATCAGTAAATTGGGCATATGTTATTTTGAGGTAATCAGTAAATAGGACATATGTTACTTTGATGTACTCAGTAAATTGGACATATGTTATCTTGAAGTAATCAGTAAATTGGATATATGTTATTTTGATGTACTCAGTAAATTGGATATATGTTATTTTGAGGTAATCAGTAAATTGGTCATATGCTACTTTGATGTACTCAGTAAATAGAACATATGTTACTTTGAGGTAATCAGTAAATTGGACATATGTTACTTTGAGGTACTGTGTAAATAGGAAATATGTTTATTTGAGATACTCAGTATACTGAACATATGTTACTTTGATGTAATCAATAAACAGGGCATATGTTACTTTGATGTAATCAGTAAACAGGACATATGTTACTTTGATGTACTCAGTATATTGAACATATGTTACTTTGATGTAATCAGTATATTGAACATATGTTACTTTGATGTAATCAGTAAACAGGACGGACATATGTTACTTTGATGTAATCAGTAAATAGAACATATGTTACTTTGATGTACTCAGTAAATTGGACATATGTTATTTTGAGGTAATCAGTAAATTGGACATATGTTACTTTTTATGTACTCAGTAAATTGGACATATGTTATCTTGAAGTAATCAGCAAATTGGATATATGCTATTTTGATGTAATCAGTAAATAGGACATATATTCCTTTGAGGTAATCAGTAAATAGAACATATGTTACTTTGATGTACTCAGTATATTGAACATATATTACTTTGAGGTAATCAGTAAATAGGACATATGTTACTTTGAAGTACTCACAAATGTAAAATCTTATCTCTGGAGAACAAAGTCAGCGGAAAATGTGCTCCATTCAGGAAGTAAATCAATTGAAATTAGTTTCCTGAAAAGAAAAGTAAATGAAAATATACGAGCCAACGGTCTGGGGAAAAGTGAAACAGAAGAACTATTACACGGGATGACAAAGAATGAAAGAGGTCCACGTGACTAGACAGTAAATGTCACAGAGCCACAAGAGAATTCAATAAAAGCGACAAGGGAACGAAGTAGATAAAGCAATTCGTAGTGAGGAGGATAAAAAAGCAAGACGACAGCTGTCATAGATGAACTAGTTCATGTAGAATACCTCCCACAACGAATTGATAATTTTTATTTTTGTTAAGTAATACAGAGTAAAGAAAATAGAATAAAAAGAGTGTTACATGAAATATATCAGGAAAAAAGCTCGACACAGCACTGTAAAAGTAAAGAGCCTGTCACGCCAAGTGGCGAGAAGGGAATATAGTGTTAGTGACCATAATTTGTACAGACCTTCGGTACATGGTTTTTGGGGTAATGTGGTCGGTATTACGTCCGTGCCGCTTTACTTTCCCAGAAAAAAAATCCGGTACTCATTTGAGGCTGGGTGAACCCGGAAGCCGTCAACCATGATCGAAACCGACCTCTTGTCTTTCCGACAGTGCAAGTGGTGATTCACTTAAAATTCGTGTCACATATAAAACTGTTTTTTTTTTTTGTTCGCCCAGACAGTCTTATTGGGAAGCAACACATTCTTGAACTTCATTTGTGTGGCTTTTCGAGTTTATGAAATCCATAAAGTTTTTCTTTGTTCTGTTTGTATTGTTGTCGTTAAGCCCTTTGAGTCACGTGACTAAGATATTACTAAGAATCATCATGCGAAGAGTGCGAAACAAAATCAGTCCAGAAATTAGCGATGAACAGTGTGGTTTTGTTAGAGATAAAGGAACAAACAATGCCATTTATATCATAAGATCTTTAGTAGAAAGAGCCATAGAGGTGAAAACAGATCCATACCTATGTTTCATAGATTACACTAAGGCATTTGACAAAGTAAAGCACCAAGAAATAATCAACATTTTAGAAAGCATAAACATAGACAGCAAAGATCTAAAATAATAAAGAACATGTACTGGCAACAAACAGCGGCCATAAGAACTGGAAACCAATTGGGAATGTTTCAACAAATAAAACAGGGTGCTAGACAAGGTTGTGTGCTGTCACCAGATTTGTTTAATATTTATAGTGAGATTATTTTAAGATCCAAAAGGGACATGCCTGGAATAACAATTGGAGGTCATAATATAAATAATCTAAGGTATGCTGATGATACAGTCTTAATTGCTAAGAGTGAAAATTAGTTATAAGAAATGTTGGACATTATAGTGATAGAAAGCAAAAATAAAGGACTCAGCCTTAATAGCAAAAAGACAGAGGTAATGGTAACAACAAAGAAAAAGACATCACCTCAGTGCAAATAAAATACAAGTGGAACAATATTAAAACAGGTAAATGAATTTAAATATTTGGGAACTTTGTTAACCTCTGACGGAAGATGTACAAAATAGGTGAGCTGCAGAATGGCTCAGGCAAAAGCAGCTTTCCAAAAAATGAGGAATATACTATGCAATCCATTTTTGACAATAGAAACAAGAAAAAGAGTTCTTAAATCTTATGTTGAGCCAGTCTTAACATATGGATGCGAATCATGGACAATAGAACAACAGACAAGAAAATCACTGGAGTCTGTAGAAATGTGGTTTTACAGAAGAATGTTGAGCTATGTTGACCTAATGTTGAGACCATGGACAGCTAAGAAGAGTAATGAAGATGTTCTGAGAGAGGTCAAAGCAAAAAGAGAGCTAATTTCCAATATTAGGAAGAAACAATCATCATTTTTTGGCCATGTAATAAGAAGAGAACAACTGGAATATATTGTAACAACTGGAAAAATTGAGGGACGAAGAGATTGAGGGAAGCAAATAGAAAAAATGCCAGACAGCTTAAGAGAATGGCTTGGCAGAAGGTCAACAACAGAAATGATAAATAGCTGCCGAGATCGAAAGTTGTGGAGAGACATGATCAACTACGCCAGTAGGCTCGGTACTTGATGATGATGAAGTGCTTCTTGTTGAATGTTGGTAGCCACTTTTTACGATGTTTTTTTTCGAAATATTGAATTAGTTGTTTCTGAATGGAACTCGCAGCTCAAGTGACAGATTCTACTTTCATGAGGAGAGATATTGCTTCATCTTGGTAGACTCATTATTGGACTGAGGCGTCTCATATCGTTCAGTCCTAATCATTCTATAGGTACAAGGAAACTATGCTACTAAGTGTAAACCACACATACCCTATAGACCTAAATAGTTAATATTCTATTCCATCAAAAGAACCAGTTTCATTGCAGTCAATAACTCCCCATATCCGTTCCACCAATTGCCACAGCATTTCCCAAAATGCATCGGTAAATTCTGTTAACAAGTTCACTCGATGCTTACCCTACTCGACTGCACAGGCGACGATTCCAAACCTCCTTGTTCACCTCTAACGACATGAATGGCTGGTAACAGTGGCTCTCTTCTTTTCACCCCTCACAGGCTCCGGTAGCTATACTTGGGACTTAACCAAGTCAACATATAAATGATCTACTACGTACTTACCAGCCCACTTATCTGCTATCCATCACCTAAATATCTATCACCAACCAATATAAAACCACAATGCGTTTACTACTTTCCCATCCTTCTTTGTAACACTACAGATGCTTACCTACTTTCCCATCCTTCTATCTAACACTACAGACGCTTACCTACTTTCCCATCCTTCTATCTAACACTACAGACACTTACCTACTTTCCCATCCTTCTATCTAACACTACAGACACTTACCTACTTTCCCATCCTTCTATCTAACACTACAGACACTTACCTACTTTCCCATCCTTCTATGTAACACTACAGACACTTACCTACTTTCCCATCCTTCTATCTAACACTACAGACACTTACCTACTTTCCCATCCTTCTATCTAACACTACAGACACTTACCTACTTTCCCATCCTTCTATGTAACACTACAGACACTTACCTACTTTCCCATCCTTCTATCTAACACTACAGACGCTTATCTACTTTCCCATCCTTCTATGTAACACTACAGACACTTACCTACTTTCCCATCCTTCTATGTAACACTACAGACACTTACCTACTTTCCCATCCTTCTATGTAACACTACAGACGCTTACCTACTTTCCCATCCTTCTATCTAACACTACAGACGCTTACCTACTTTCCCATCCTTCTATCTAACACTACAGACACTTACCTACTTTCCCATCCTTCTATGTAACACTACAGACACTTACCTACTTTCCATCCTTCTATCTAACACTACAGACGCTTACCTACTTTCCCATCCACCTACCTTCCAGAAAACCCATCATTCCACTCCACCAACCAACCAACCTACCTACTTCTCCACCTACCCACCTACTGCGTTCCCAAAATTACCTACATTCCTACTCACCTTCATACGGCCTACCTACCTACCCCTCTAACTACCCACCAACCGACCTATTGAAGATCATTATCTACCTACCCTTTATCCTTTTTGTTTGTTTATCTGTTATTAGGATCATCATCACTGCACACCGGATGAACCCATAGGTGCCCCGATATCCCTCTCGCAAAAATCCAAAACGAATCCTGCCCCGCGTGCACGAACTCCGTAGCAGGGCCTGGGATCCACGGTGTGGTCAGATTTCTGTTGATAATTTTGCCCTGGCAGCGACCATATTTACGACCTACCCTTTTCTTTTTTAACCACCAAGGGTTATTTAACGTGCGCGTCTGCAAGACCGAGAGTCGATATCACTATATCTATATATATTCTTTCCTAACTACTCAAAACCTATGTATCTACGAAACAATCGATCTATTCCCTTCATCCACATATTAACTTAATTACCTAACTATCAAGCTACCAACATACCCATCCACCTATTCGCCCGTCTGTCTGTCTTTATTCCAACGTTGTGCTACCAATGCTAGACATGAACCCTAGATGCAAGAACAATAATGAAAAATAACCTCTACTAAGATGAAATGTGTTAGACGAATGACAGGAAACAGCCTGAGAGATAAGATCAGAAATGAAGAACTGACGGGGAAAAAAGGTAGGAAAAAAGGCAATAGAGTACATAAAGAAACAACAGATAACATTTTTTGAACTCGTGGTAGGCAGAAACATCAAAACACACACACAATGAGCCTTCAATAAACGTACGAGAACATCAAATTCAAGAGCCGGCCACGAAAAAGATGGATTAATTGAATATAAGAAACAATAAGAAACACAACAGCAGGAGAGACCAATAGAAAACCAAAAGACCGTAAATTATATCTCCCCTCGATGCTTAAAAGGGAACCGCGACAGCTCAGTGGTTAGTGAACTGGACTACAAAGGACAAGAGGTAGGGTTTGATACCAACCGACGGCTCCGGTTCACCCAGACTTTAATGGGTTCAGGATTTTTTTCTGGGAAAGTAAAGCGGCACGGGCGTAATACCGACCACATTACGCCAAAAATCATGTGCCGAAGGTCTGTAAAATTTATGGTCACTAACACCATATTCCCTATACGCCACTTGGCGTGACGGGGGTACTTTACTTTTTACTTTTTTTTCGACGATTAAAGGGAAATGAGGAAAGAAAGAAGAAAAAGTCAGTTGGTATGTGTCTGTCAGTTGGTATGTGTTTGTCAGTGGGTATGTGTCTGTCTGTTTATGTGTCTATCAGTTGGTATGTGTCAGTCAGTTGGTATGTGTCAGTCAGTGCATGTGTTAGTCAATTTATGTGTCTGTCAGTTGGTATGTGTCAGTCAGTTGGTATGTGTCAGTCAGTGTATGTGTCAGTCAGTTTATGTATCTGTCAGTTGGTATGTGTCAGTCAGTTGGTATGTGTCAGTCAGTTGGTATGTGTCAGTCAGTGTATGTGTCAATCAGTTTAATAATCTGTCAGTTGGTATGTATCAGTCAGTAGGTATGTGTCAGTCAGTTGGTGTGTGTCAGTCAATTTATGTGTCTGTCAGTTGGTATGTGTCAGTCAGTTGGTATGTGTCAGTCAGTTGGTGTGTGTCAGTCAATTTATGTGTCTGTCAGTTGGTATGTGTCACTCAGTTGGTATGTGTCAGTCAGTTGGTGTGTGTCAGTCAATTTATGTGTCTGTCAGTTGGTATGTGTCAGTCAGTGTATGTGTCAGTCAGTGTATGTGTCAGTCAGTGTATGTGACAGTCCGTTGGTATGTGTCAGTCAGTGTATGTGTCAGTCAGTGTATGTGTCAAGTCAGTGTATGTGATTTTAATGAAATATCTCGGAAGCCAACCCATTAAGAGGTGTATAATAAAACCTTCCCATCGTCTCAACCACACACAACCACCTCCTTCTCCCCCCCCCCGCCCCAGCTACAACCACTCCTGCAATCACCTCCTCCTAAACTCTCCGAGACCGCCCCTCCTCCATTATTTGATATCCCCATTTATCCCCATCAACAAGGCAAGTCAACCCATCCCACATCCTTAAATATACAGCATCACGACCTTCTACCACAGTCACACTGGACAATGAAATGATAGACACGATCCCAAGTTATTTTCATCTGGACGTTTTTGTAAACAACTAGACAGAAGATGAGAAGGAAAAATCTGGCTATTTATTTCTGTCAATTTCCTTCAGTTTTGTTTTTCCGTGCTCGATTAGAACTTGCCAGAACAGCTCTTACAGAGCTGCCGCTTCCTGATTCAGATTTTCAAGCCACTCAGTTTCATTTAATTTCTGGACGCCATATTTGCCAGCTCAGCCCAAGATTCCCCAACCCGCTAAACTTTTTTTTTCCCTGGGCAACCTTTCCTGCCCTCGTGCTGACCTCCATCCTTGGCGTTCTCCCTATTAACAGCACCTTCTCGTTGTCTGGCAATGTGGCCATCTCTTGTGGCCGTCCGTTCAATACTGGGTTGAGACAGAAAATAACCGGCTAACAATCACCAAAATGCGGTTATTTGCGTTAAGCTAAGTGACGGTGGCTGAAGAGGTCAGTACCAACGAAACGCCCGATCAATGATGCCTAGGGGAGGGTTGATGAGAGATGGGGAAGTAAGATAAGGAAACGGGGCTAGAACAGAGATTTTCAAACAGGATAACTGTGTACCCGCTGAGATTTGTTATCACGTTAAGAAGCTTATTCATGAAAGCGTTAAATAACACGTTTTCTGGTCCTAATCATTTCTGGACTAATTCTAACTCCTGGGTTATTTATCATGAACTTCAATTTTTAGGTTACTTAACACATTTGCTTGTTTTCATCTTAAGTGACATCACAGCAGTTTGTCCTAATCATCATCATCAGGTGTCATTTCGGTTGGCGTAGGCGATCATCTCTCTCCACATCACTCGGTCCTTCATACATGTCATAATTGTAATCGGTGATTTTTTATTATACTATTTCGATAAGCTGTTCAATATTTTTCCTCTTGGTTCTCCTCTGATCTTCTTTCCATTCATTCTGCCCATTGTTATAGTATTCTCGATGCCTTCTTTTCGCATGACATGCTCAATAAATGTAGATTATCTCTTCCTTATGATTTTGATGATAATTCTGGTTTCTCCAGCTTGTTTTACATGTTCTTCACATGTCATTTTTGCTATCCATAGAACTCGTAGCATTCTTCTGATAAACCACATCTCATCTGCCTCTAATGTTCTTTGTTGCTGATACTTTTGTTGATTTGCTCGTTTATGCCTTTCCAGGAATTAAAGTGCACCTGTTTAGTTTCTTCTAAGAAATATTCTAAGAGAAGCTGTGTCTGAAAATGCAAAAACTTTCGACGTTAAAACTGGAATATTGCATCTCCCGAAACGCTCAGAATTGTCACTCTTTGACCTTTTTGTGGTAAACATAAGCTACTAAATTATCATTCATACATAAATATTGACTTTGGGCTTAATTATTTCACGTTTTTTGTCTGGTGTTATGATGAGCCAGTTTTAACATAAGAATGTGAAACATGGACAATAGAAAAGAAAATCACTGGAGGCTTTAGCAATGTGGTTTTACAGAAGAATGTTGAGAATACCATGGACAGTTAAGAAGAGCAATGAAAATGTTTTGAAAGAAGTCAAAGCAAAGAGGGAACTGGTTTCCAATATTAGGAAGAAACAACCATAAGTTTTTGACCACGTAATGAGAAGAGAACAGCTGCAATATATTGTAATAACTGGGAAAATTGAGGGACGAAGAGATAGAGGGAAGCAAATAGAGAAAATACCAGACAGCTTAAGAGAATGGCTTGGCAGAAGATCAACAACAGAAATGATAAAGAACTGTCGAGATCGAAAGTTGTGGAGAGACATGATAACCTACGCCAGCAGGCATGGCACTTGATGAAGATGATTTCTGGTGTCACAAATTGAAACCACTTTCACGAAATATTAATGATAAGAATGAGGGGAATGTACCAAGCTTCAAACATCATTATCTATGTCCAAGATTAGAACTAAAAGTCTACTTTGAGATGAAAACAAACAGCTGTGCCCTATATCCGCTCATTGTGACAACAGATCATGTGCAGCGACGATCCATTAATACAACCCCATCAACGTTGAATGGTCTGGTTGAAATAACGGTTGTCCCCTTGATAATTGAGTAGACGTATAGAGTGAGAGGGTTCAAACGTGTGAACTTTGCTGTGATGATATAAGTATTATCTTCAAATGTTATGATATCATTTCCCCTAATGAACTAGAATGTAAATTAACTAGAATCACATACAGTTTATATATCTGAAATACTTAAATAAATAGGACAACTAAAATATCTTATCCAAAATGCTGTGCCGAGAATAGAAAACTCGTAAATGCTGCTCACAAATGAGAAAGAGAGTTCATCGGTGCTATATAGAACCTATTCTGACCTATGGAAGCGAATCATGGACAGTAGACAAACAAATGAAAAGACGATTAGAGGCTACAGAGATTGGATTTCTCAGAAGAATGTTGTAAGTTCCCTGTACAGTTAAAAAGACCAATGAGGAAGTTCTCAAAGAGGCCAACACAAAAAGGGAGCTCTTAAAAAAAATAAGAAAGAAGCAATCAACATTTTTTCGGGCACACCATGAGAAGAGGACAGTTGGAATACTTGGTTACAACTGGCAAAATAAAAGGAAAGAGAGATCGCGGGCGACAAAGAGAGAAAATACTGGATAGCTTGGTGTCATGGCATGGAAAACAGTCAACAACAGAACTGATACGATGCACTGTAGATAGAAGATTGTGGAGGGACATGATCGCCTACGCCAACCGGTATGGCACATGATGAAATGTGGATCACATAAAAAATCACGTGGAGCTAATCAAGAATTATCCTATTTGCTGGCCTTGACGATCTTACCTCTTAACAACGTCCTGTCTTTACAGTTATTTATCAGTTTTCAGATTTATTATTTTTTCTTTTGGTGCTTTCATGTATAGTATCTCACTGTATCCCCCTACCTCTTTGTTACTTAATTTTTTCCTGTTGCCACACTATTTCCCAGGCGTCTCCTTCTCATTACATGACACCAAAAATGTTGACTTGAAAGATGTTGACAGACACATACACTGACTGACACATACCAACTGACAGAGACATAAACTGACTGACACATGCACTGACTGACACATACCAACTAACTGACACATACCAACTGACAGACACATAAATTAACTGACACATACCAACTGACTGACACATACCAACTGACTGACACATACCAACTGACTGACACATACCAACTGACTGACACATACCAACTGACTGACACATACCAACTGACTGACACATACCAACTGACTGACACATACCAACTGACAGATACATAAATCCTCAATATGATGGTGATCAGATTACGGTTGGCTTTTACCCCTTTTAAGAATCCCAATTTCTTGGTTCAACCGAAAGTTGTTTTGGCAGCAGACTCATTAGATGAAGAATATAGTTTCTGTGAGATCAATACGTGGAGAGAATATAGCTTCTGTGAGATCAATAGATGGAGAATATAGCTTCTGTGAGATAAAAAAAAATGGAGAATATAGCTTCTGTGAGATCAATAGATGGAGAGAATATAGTTTCTGTGAGATAAAAAAAATGGAGAATATAGCTTCTGTGAGATCAATAGATGGAGAATATAGCTTCTGGAAGATCAACAGATTGAGAATATAGCTTCTGTGAAATCAATAGATGGAGAGAATAAAGCTTCAGTGATATCAATAGATGGAGAATATAGTTTCTGTGAGATCAATACATGGAGAGAATATAGCTTCTGCGAGTTCAATAGATGGAAAGAACATAGCTTCTATGAGATCACTAGATGAGGAGAACATAGCTTCTGTGAGATCAATAAATGGAGAATTTAGCTTCTGTAAGATCATCAGATGGAGAGAATATAGTTTCTGTGAGATCAATAAATGGAGAATTTAGCTTCTGTAAGATCAATAGATGGAGAGAATATAGCTTCTGTGAGATCAACAGATGGAGAGAATATAGCTTCAGTGAGATCAATCGATGGAGAATATAGCTTCAGTGAGATCAATAGATGGAGAGAATATAGCTTCTGTGAGCTGAATAAATGGAAAATATAGCTTCTGAGAGAACAATAGATGGAGAGAATATACCGTCTGTGAGATATAAAGATGGAGAGAATATAGCTTCTGTGAGATCAATAGATGTAGAGAATAAAGCTTCTGTGAGATCAATAGATTGAAAGAATATAGCTTCTGTGAGATCAATATATGGAGAACATAGCTTCTGAGTGATCAATAGATGGAGAGAATAAACCTTTTGTGAGATATAAAGATGGAGAGAATATAGCTTCTGTGAGATCAATAGATTGAGAGAACAAAGGTTCTGTAAGATTAATAGAGAGATAGAGAATAGAGCTTCCGCGAGATCAATGGAAAGAACATTGCTTCTATGAGATCAATAGACGGAGAAAATAGCTTCTGAGAGATGAATAGATGGAGAGAACATAGCTTCTGTGAGATCAATAGATGGAGAGAATATAGCTTCTGTGAGATCAATAGATGGAGAGAACAAAGTTTCTGTTCTAGAGAGAATAGAGCTTCTGCGAGATCAATAGATGGAGATAATATAGCTTCTGTGAGTTAAATAGATGGAGCGAATATAGGTTCTGTGAGATCAATTGATGGAGTATATATCTTATGTGAGATCAACAGTTGGAGAGAATATAGCTTCGTTGAGATCAATAGATGGAGAGAATATCGCTTCTGTCAGATCAATATATGGAAAGAATATAGCTTCTGCGAGATCAATAGATGGAGAGAACATAGCTTTTGTGAGATCAATAGATGGTGAGAATATAGCTTATGCGAGATTAATAGAAGGAGGAAAAATAACTCCTGTGAGATCAATAGATGGAGAGAACATAGCTTCTGTGAGATCAATACATGGAGAGAAGAATAGCTTCTGTGAGATGAATAGATGGAGAGAATATAGCATCTGTGAGATCAATAGATGGAGAGAACATAGCTTCTGTGAGATCAATAGATGGAGAGAACACAGCTTCTATGAGCTCAATAGATGAATAGAATATTGCTTCTGTGAGATCAATACATGGTGAGAATATAGCTTCTGTGAGATCAATAGATGGAGAGAACATAGGCTCTGAGAAATCAATAGATGGAGAGAATATAGCTTCTTTGAGTTCAATTGATTGAGAGAATATAGCTTCTGTGAGATCAGTAGATGAAGAGAATATAGCTTATGTGAGATCAATAGATGGAGAGAACATAGCTTCTGTGAGATCAATAGATGGAGAATATAGCTTCTGTGAGATCAATAGATGGAGAATATAGCTTCTGTGAGATCAATAGATGGAGAGAATATAGCTTCTGTGAGATCAATAGATGGAGAGAATATAGCTTCTGTGAGATCAATAGATGGAGAATATAGCTTCTGTGAGATCAATAGATGGAGACAATATAGCTTTTGTGAGATCAATAGATGGAGACAATATAGCTTTTCTGAGATCAATAGATGGAGAGAATATAGCTTCTGTGAGATCAATAGATGGAGAATATAGCTTCTGTGAGATCAATAGATGGAGACAATATAACTTTTGTGAGATCAATAGATGGAGACAATATAGCTTTTGTGAGATCAATAGATGGAGAGAATATAGCTTCTATGAGATCAATAGATGGAGGCAATATAGTCTTTGTAAGATCAATAGATGGAGAATATATCCTCTATGAGACAGAATGCGGAATAACCGAATAGACAATGAGTCCAAGACATCAAGAAATCACAATAGACCAGACTGATTGGGAAAAAGTAAAAACAGAAAGACAAATAGAATCATTCCAAACTGCATACATTACAACACTGATAACGTATTATAGACCAGGAGACAGTTCAGAACTACAACTACCTTGGACATTATATAACCAGTGATGGAAAATGTACAACTGAAATAAAGAAAAGAATCTTCTTCCTCTTCTACCTTTTTAGCTCCCAGTGGAGCATAGGTCTTCATCAAACACTTTCCAAGTCGTTCTGTTTTTTGCCATTCTTTTAAGATCATTCCATGTCTTGCCCATCATCTTCATCTCTGCTTCTATCTGTCTTCTCCAAGAATTTATTGGTCTTCCTCTTTGTCCTTTCCCCTGGGGATTTCAAAAAAGGGCCTCTTGTGTAATACTCTCAGTTGGCTTCCGTAGTGTGTGTCCTATCCAGCGCCATCGTCTTCGCTGTATCTCTTTATCCACTGGTGTTTGACTGGTACATTTCCATAATTCTATGTTAGTTGATTTTGTCCTGCCATTTCCATCCTTTTATCCTGCGTAAGCATCCATTAATGAAAGTCTGTATCTTCGTGATTGTCAATTTTGTTGTTCTCCATGTTTCACAGCCATATAATAGGACCGCCTTAACATTTGAGTTGGAATTTTTTTTAAATTTTAGTATTTAGCCTAATTTCTTTGGATTTCCATGTTTCCCAGTGCAATGAACGCTCATCTTGCTTTTGATATCCTTATTGTGGTATCATTTTCTGTTCCTCCCTCTTTATCTATATTACTGCCTAGGTATATGTAAGATTGTACATCTAATAGAGGTAATTCTCCTAGTTTTATTTGGTTTTTGCCAACTGTATTAATTCTCATAATGTTGGTCTTATATCTATTAATCTTCAGTCCTAGCTGTTGTGATCTCTCATTAAGTATGCTAATTTTATCCTGCATCTGTTGATGGCTGTCTGATAGGAGAGCTATGTCATCATCAAAGTCTAAATCATCAAGTTGTTTGGTCAGTGACCACTGGATCCCATTTCTGTTGTTTTGAGTTATTTTCATAATCCAATCTATGACCAGTAGAAAGAGAAATGGAGACAGAAGGCATCCTTGCCTTACTCCTGTTCTTATTTCAAATGCTTCTGTAAGCTGTCCATGCACCACACTACATTTCGTTCCTTCATACATTGTTTTTATCAGGTTAATAAACTTTATGGGGATTCCGTAATGACTCAGCAACTTCCAAAGCATTCTTCTGTCTAAACTATCAAATGCCTTTTCGTAATCTATGAATTCAATATAAAGTGGGGATTTTAGTTCTAAACTTTGTTCAACTATTATACGTAGAGTATTTATTTGATCAGCACATGAACTGTTCATTGTTGTATCATTTGTTGATACAGTGCCATTGTCAGCTACAATCTTTCTACCATTTGTTGCTACACTGACATTGTCAGCTACAATCTGTCGACCATTTGTTGCTACACTGTTATTGTCAGCTACAATCTGTCGACCACTTGTTGCTACACTGTTATTGTCAGCTACAATCTGTCGACCACTTGTTGCTACACTGTTATTGTCAGCTACAATCTGTTGACAACTTGTTGCTACACTGTTATTGTCAACTACAATCTGTCGACCACTTGTTGCTACACTGTTATTGTCAGCTACAATCTGTTGACAACTTGTTGCTACACTGTTATTGTCAGCTATAATCTTTCGACCACTTGTTGCTACACTGTTATTGTCAACTACAATCTGTTGACAACTTGTTGCTACACTGTTATTGTCAGCTACAATCTGTCGACCACTTGTTGCTACACCGTTATTGTCAGCTACAATCTTTCTACCATTTGTTGCTACACTGTTATTGTCAGCTACAATCTGTTGACAACTTGTTGCTACACTGTTATTGTCAGCTACAATCTGTCGACCACTTGTTGCTACACTGTTATTGTCAGCTACAATCTGTTGACAACTTGTTGCTACACTGTTATTGTCAGCTACAATCTGTTGACAACTTGTTGCTACACTGTTATTGTCAGCTACAATCTGTCGACCACTTGTTGCTACACTGTTATTGTCAGCTATAATCTGTTGACAACTTGTTGCTACACTGTTATTGTCAGCTACAATCTGTCGACCACTTGTTGCTACACTGTTATTGTCAGCTACAATCTGTCGACCACTTGTTGCTACACCGTTATTGTCAGCTACAATATTTCTACCATTTGTTGCTACACTGTTATTGTCAGCTACAATCTGTTGACAACTTGTTGCTACACTGTTATTGTCAGCTACAATCTGTCGACCACTTGTTGCTACACTGTTATTGTCAGCTACAATCTGTTGACAACTTGTTGCTACACTGTTATTGTCAGCTACAATCTGTTGACAACTTGTTGCTACACTGTTATTGCCAGCTACAATCTGTCGACCACTTGTTGCTACACTGTTATTGTCAGCTACAATCTGTTGACAACTTGTTGCTACACTGTTATTGTCAGCTACAATCTGTCGACCACTTGTTGCTACACTGTTATTGTCAGCTACAATCTGTCGAACACTTGTTGCTACACTGTTATTGTCAGCTACACTCTGTCGACCACTTGTTGCTACACTGTTATTGTCAGCTATAATCTGTTGACAACTTGTTGCTACACTGTTATTGTCAGCTACAATCTGTCGACCACTTGTTGCTACACTGTTATTGTCAGCTACAATCTGTCGAACACTTGTTGCTACACTGTTATTGTCAGCTACACTCTGTCGACCACTTGTTGCTACACTGTTATTGTCAGCTACAATCTGTCGAACACTTGTTGCTACTGCCATTTGCAGCTACACTCTGTCGACCACTTGTTGCTACTGCCATTTGCAGCTACACTCTGTCGACCACTTGTTGCTACTGCCATTTGCAGCTACACTCTGTCGACTACCTTTTGCTACACTGCCCGCACCTAACTACACAACGAAGACAGCACCTCCCAACCCAACTACTGTCATTGACATTACACAGTTAGGACCCAGAAAGCAGCTAAGAAAGACATGCAACTTTCTTCGACAAGCAACACGCTGTAAAGGATAACATGCTCTCTTCTAAGGGAATTAACTCATGTCGAGTCAAATCCATCTGTAATTTCATTAATCTTTGTGTCTACATTGTAATGAGAATCATTAATTGATTAAGATATCCAGCTTTTTTATATAACATACGTTTCATTAAATCACCTGCCAAAAGAAAGTAAAGTAAATGCCTATTATATGAATACACTATCTTTCTCCTTCATATAACATATATTCCTTTAATTAGTTAGGTTGTCACTCTTGTCTATAGTTAGTATTCCACTAATTAACTAAACTGTACTTCTTTGACCATATTTAATTCTCCTTTATTAACTACTTCTACCTCTTGTTCAAATACAATAATCCGTTAATTAACTATGTTGTATTTCCTGTAAAATAATAATCCGTTAATATATAAGTTGATTTTGTCGCTAATATTCGGTTAATTAACTAAGTTGTCCTTCTTGTCTCTAATAATCCATTAATTAACTAAGTTGTCCTTCTTGTCTCTAATAATCCATTAATTAACTAAGTTGTATTTCTTGTAAATAAAAAAATAATTCGTTAATTAACTAAGTTGCCCTTCTTGTCTCTAATAATCCGTCAATTAACTAAGTTGCCCCTCTTGTCTCTAATAATCCGTCAATTAACTAAGTTGCCCCTCTTGTCTCTAATAATCCGTCAATTAACTAAGTTGCCCCTCTTACCTTTAATAATCCGTTAATTAACTAAGTTGCCCCTCTTGTCTCTAATAGTCCGTTAATTAACTAAGTTGCCCCTCTTGTCTCTAATAATCCGTTAATTAACTAAGTTGCCCCTCTTATCTTTAATAATTCGTTAATTTACTCAGATGTTCTTGCCAATAACTGAATAATCCGTTAATTAACAAAGTTGCCCTTACCAGTAACTAAAATAATCCATTGATTAACTAATTTGCCCTTTTTGTCTCCAATAATCCGTTAATTAACTAAGTTGACTTTGTCAAAAACTATTAATACCTAAGTTAACTAAGTTGCCCTTCTTGTCACTAATAATCCGTTATGTAACTAATTTGCCCTTGCCAATAACTAATAATCTGTTAATTAACTAAGTTATCATATTTAATAACTAATAATCCGTTAATGAACTAATTTACCATTGTCAATAACTAATAATCCACTAATTAACTAAGTTGCCCTAGTTTTATAACTAATAATCCTTTAATTAACTAAGTTGCCCTTGTCATCAACTAATAATCATTTCATTAACTAAGTTGCCCTTGTTAGCAACTAATAATCCTTTCATTAACTAAGTTGCCCTAGTCAGCAACTAATAATCCTTTAATTAACTAAGTTGCCCTTGTTAGCAACTAATAATCCTTTCATTAACTAAGTTGCCCTTGTCAGCAACTAATAATCCTTTAATTAACTAAGTTGCCCTTGTCAGGAACTAATAATCCTTTAATTAACTAAGTTTCCCTTGTCAACAACTAATAATCCTTTAATTAACTAATTTTCCTTTGTCAACAACTAATAATCCTTTAATTAACTAAGTTTCCCTTGTCAACAACTAATAATCCTTTAATTAACTAAGTTTCCCTTGTCAACAACTAATAATCCTTTAATTAACTAAGTTTCCCTTGTCAACAACTAATAATCCTTTAATTAACTAAGTTGTCCCTGTCATTAGTTTAGCAACCTATTATAGAACCACTAGACAGCAACTTGTTAGCCCCTTCCTCAATGCCCAGGTCGCTGACATGCTATGTAAAATAAAACCAAAAGAACCACTGCAGGTTGGACATTTCTGCAGGCAGAACCATATCCACTTAGAGCCATTCTATTGTAAAGCGCAGCGAAGTATGGACAGTCTGGCATCATGGCAGATCTCTTTTTTTTTTTTTTGTTTTTTTTTTACCAAAGGCCACTCAAGTTTATAGGTGGTATTTTAACTTTGTGAAAGCTAAAGTGGAAAAGGAACATGAGATGCAGGAAACTTTCAAGAGAGTTTGTTGCACGAGATAGCGCTGATCACCAGAGGTAGACCTGCATCGAACGTGCTTCGGTCTTGTCACTTTCTGACACTAAAGGAAGGGTGAGGTAGAGTGAGGTGGGAGGGGCAGGTCCTCGTGGATCATTACTCCCAGACGTCAGTCGCCTGTTACATTCAGAGCCTGAAGGTCACTCAGCATCATGACCGAATCTACTGCCATATTAAATTAGCAAAATATAATATTTAAAATGTTCGTCTATGCACAACTTTCTAACCGAATGTACTGCCATATTAAATTCGCAACATATAATGGTTAAAACTGCAGCATGTGCACAACCTTTTGACCGAATCTATTGCAATATTAAATTAGCAACATATAATGGTTAAAGCTGCAGCATATGCACAACTTTTTGACCGAATCTATTGCAACATTAAATTAGCAACATATAATGGTTAAAGCTGCAGCATATGCACAACTTTTTGACCGAATCTATTGCCATATATTGTAGCTAATAACATTAACATTGTTACAGCCGTCTGAACTGAGGAGGGGATCTGGGCACCTGTGGACATGTTCGGAGTGCAATCACGATGACCCGTTAATAGCTCAATAATAACTCAGTCTATTGCCATATTAAATTAGCAACGTATAATGGTTAAAACTGCAACCTAGGCACAATTTTTGACTGATTCTAATGTCCACATCTGGCCACACAAACATGTCATTGTGCTGTCCTACTTAGAGGCACATGTGAATTTCATCGTGACGATTGGAGCTTCTTAACGCTTCACATCACTGCCATATTTGATTGTCACATGACTCGTCATTAACAGCTCATGAACGTTAATGTTATTATCCTGGCAAAGTCTGCAAATGCAACAAACCTGTAGCAGCATGGACACACATAGAGAAAACATATCACGAGCATTAGGGATAAGAATAATATATTTCTGGATAGAATAGGGTTAGAAGGCATTAATGCAACGTAGATTGTCTAGAGGGTAAGGAAAATAAAAGAAAGATTTTTTTAAAAATCATGTTATCTTATCATTATCATCATGTGCCATGCCTGTTGGTGTAGGCGATCATGCCCTTGTACAATTCTCTGTCCACAGCACATCGTATAATTATGTTGATGACAGTTTATTATGCTACCAAGCTATCTGGTATATTCTCTCTTTGTCCTCCGCGATCTCTGTGTCCCTGTATTTTGCCAGTAAAACCATGTATTCCAACTTTCCTCTTCTCATGACGTTCCTGAAAAATATTGTTTCTTTCTTTCTGATGTTTCTTAGGAGCTCCCTTTTTGTGCTGGCCTTGTTGAGAATTTCCTCGTTGGTCTTCTAATTGTCCAGGTAAATCTCAACATTCTTTTGAGAAATCCCATCTCTCTGGTTTCTAGTCGTCTTTTCACTTGCAGGTCTGCGTTCTATGATTCCTTCCCATATGTCATATATGGCTCTATATAACATTGATTAACTCTCTTTCTCACGTCAGTTCGTATAGACTTGGCGCATAAGATGATTTTTTTCATTTTCTGAAATTTTAATTTGGTCTGTGCTATTTTTTTTTTTTACTCATCGAAAATAGGTTGCGGCATGGACGAGAAACAGCAAAGACAATCACTAGGTACATTCAATTTATTTGTGGGAAGGGACGAAGAAACAGCAAAGACAATCACTAGGTACATTCAATTTATTTGTGGGAAGGGACGAAGAAACAGCAAAGACAATCACTAGGTACATTCAATTTATTTGTGGGAAGGGACGAAGAAACAGCAAAGACAATCACTAGGTACATTCAATTTATTTGTGGGAAGGGACGAAGAAACAGCAAAGACAATCACTAGGTACATTCAATTTATTTGTGGGAAGGGACGAAGAAACAGCAAAGACAATCACTAGGTACATTCAATTTATTTGTGGGAAGGGACGAAGAAACAGCAAAGACAATCACTAGGTACATTCAATTTATTTGTGGGAAGGGACGAAGAAACAGCAAAGACAATCACTAGGTGCATTCAATTTATTTGTGGGAAGGGACGAAGAAACAGCAAAGACAATCACTAGGTACATTCAATTTATTTGTGGGAAGGGACGAAGAAACAGCAAAGACAATCACTAGGTACATTCAATTTATTTGTGGGAAGGGACGAAGAAACAGCAAAGACAATCACTAGGTACATTCAATTTATTTGTGGGAAGGGACGAAGAAACAGCAAAGACAATCACTAGGTGCATTCAATTTATTTGTGGGAAGGGACGAAGAAACAGCAAAGACAATCACTAGGTACATTCATTTTATTTGTGGGAAGGGACGAAGAAACAGCAAAGACAATCACTAGGTACATTCAATTTATTTGTGGGAAGGGACGAAAATATGAACTCATAATCAATAAGACCAGACAGCAAAAACACGTGGAGGTGAGACCATGGTAAACATGCCAGACTTCATGATGTTGCATTGGCTGTGCGATGCGAGTTTCCCCTAATTATGTATCACGTTCTGTCCCTAATTATGTGATGACTGCTTTCTCTAATAATGTGGTGGGGTATTCCCTAATTATCTAGTACGTGTGTTCTTTAATTCTGTGCTTCACATTTTATTCTATTTTTTGTCTAGTACTTTTTTTGTTTTGCTGTGTAGTGGGTGTTTTCCTTAGTATTAACTTGAGTGCTTTCCATAATTATATAGTGTTGTTTATCTTTGTGGGCTATCTTTCTTTCTTAATTTCTTTCTTGTTTTATTTCTTTCTTTCATTCTTGCTTTCTTTCTTTCTTCACATCCTCTTGTACCCGTTTGGGTGTAGAGCGAGATACAAAGTTCTGGTTCTCGCCCTTTTGGCGATTTTAGTCATTGTCAGTTAATTCTGTATCGTTTCTTTCATGTTTTCTGTCTATCTTACACTGAATCTGTCTCTTGCTCTTCTCCCTTCTCCTATTTTAATATATACTTTGTATGGTAAGGAATAACACGACATTATTTTTAGATGGAAAAATATTTTATTTGTTGTTTCTGTATGTAACTTATGATTGGCTCAATGCCTACCCTTTCACTTATAATATTATTTCTCGCCCTAACTTTTCTGGTCGCTCCAAGCGCTTTTCTCAGACATCGCATCTCTGAGGTGAAAACAATTAGTAATAATTGAATATTTTTATGAACGTAACTTTTAGAGGAGACAGATCAACGAACGTATTCAAGGAAGAGCCATGTTTACACCACTCGAAAAAATCCACAAATAATCAACAGCAGAAGCAAAAGAACTTAAGACATCTCTAAGGGTTTGATCATGTTTCCGGCTGTCTGTTATTCCTTGTTTTTTTCTGTTATTGATTATTTCTGGATTTTCCGAATGATGTAAAAATATCTCTGTGGTGACAAGTTTTCATTTAAGTTTAGTCGCAAGTAACCATGTCTGGCACTTATAGCACAATATGGGAATGAATATCCTCTGTATAAGATGTTCCTTGGTGGTTGAAGATATTGCCTTGTGTGGAAGTATCGGGGGTAGCTGTCCCAATGTGACGGTGTGGTGCATAAAGAAACAAATATGAAAATCGCTGTGCTGAGAGTGAGAGACAAGTGGAAAAGGAAACGAGATTTTCTCTCCTACCAGCAGCTCTATCCGACTAATGACGCGCGCAACGAGATCGATTGGCGCTCCATCTGTCCACAATGATGGCCGCTCTTCAAGAAATATAGATTCATTACCGGAATCGTTCTTGAAATGAATGCAGCGATACTACGACAAGTCAATACTCTCATTATCACAACACAAAGCAAGATTAATATCGATACCATAAATGACTTTTAAGCATTTTTTGAGTGCATTCAAGTAAAATTCAACGATCTAATTCATAAAGAAAGGAGGGGGAGGGAGCGAGGGAATAATATGACGAGTGATGTTTGACTTGACTGTACTGGAGACATCATTAAGTTAATTCTGTGTTGGTATATCTCCTGGGACGACTAAGTGACACTATTGTATTGCTATTTTTAGTCACAAATCGTAGTAAGTTGGAATCGTCCCGTCGACGGCTGTAACAATGTTAATGTTATTGGCTACAACTCATCGACGGCTGTAACAATGTTAATGTTATTGGCTACAACTCATCGACGGCTGTAACAATGTTAATGTTATTAGCTACAACTCATCGACGGCTGTAACAATGTTAATGTTATTGGCTACAACTCATCGACGGATGTAACAATGTTAATGTTATTAGTTCCAGCTCGGCATTATTTATTTATTTTTACATTTATTAATTACAACTCATAGTTACAACTGCTACCAACTTCGCTCACCTTTCCAGACGCATTTGGCAAAACAACAGACTCAAATGAAAGGCCCCAGTTTACAACGTCATCAGTATCCCTATGTATGGCAGCGAATCAAGGAAACTGATTGAAAGCAAGAGAGAAACCTAAATGCAGTCCATACGCGATGACAGCGCCGTATTGTTGGTGTCACCTGGAAGGATAAAGTGACAAACGTTAAGGTCCTTACTGGCACAGGCCTCCTGAACATCTACACACTGCTCAAACAACGTAGGTTACACTGACTTGGCCACTTGCACCGTATGAAGGATGGCCGTTTACCAAAAGATATCCTTTATGGACAACCAGGAGATGGCAAAAGAAATAAGGGGCGCCCAAAACTACGTCAAAAACGTGAGATGAAGACTCTGAACATAAACCCTGCAGGCAAGGAAGAAATAGCTGCAGAGGGAAATATGGGAAACACACAATAAAGCTCCAACTCAAACAAGAAGCTGCCAGATTCATGGAAATAGAAAATACACAGCGAAAGAAAAGAAAAAATAATATTTTCTAGGGCCGTTGCAAAATCCATAGTTTACTATGACAGACGGAAGCCCCTACTATTACTACTACAACTACTACTTCTATTACTACTACTACTACTACTACTACTACTACTACTACTATTACAACTGCTTCTACTACTTTAATAAATACTACTACTTCTACTACTACTACTTCTACTACTACTACTGCTACTACTACTTCTACTACTACTACTTCTACTACTACTACTGCTACTACTACTACTTCTTCTATTACAACTACTACTTCTACTTCTACTACTACTTCTACTACTACTACTCCTACTACTTCTACTATTACTTCTACTACTTCTACTACTACTACTCCTACTACTTCTACTATTACTTCTACTACTTCTACTACTACTTCTACTACTACTACTACTACTACTACTTCTACTACTTCTACTACTTCTACTACTTCTACTATTACTTCTACTACTACTGCTACTACTACTTCTACTACTACTACTACTACTTCTACTACTACTACTTCTACTACTTCTACTACTACTACTTCTACTACCACTACTACTTCTACTGCTACTTCTACTACTACTTCTACTACTACTACTACTTCTACTACTACTACTACTACTACGTCTACTACTACTACTACTACTTCTACTACTACTACTACTACTACGTCTACTACTACTACTACTTCTACTGCTACTTCTACTACTACTTCTACTGCTACTTCTACTACTACTTCTACTGCTACTTCTACTACTACTTCTACTACTACTACTACTACTTCTACTACTACTACTACTACGTCTACTACTACTACTTCTACTGCTACTTCTACTACTACTTCTACTGCTACTTCTACTACTACTTCTACTGCTACTTCTACTACTACTTCTACTACTACTACTACTTCTGCTACTACTTCTACTGCTACTACTACTTCTACTACTACTTCTACTGCTACTACTTCTACTACTACTTCTACTACTACTACTTCTACTGCTACTTCTGCTACTACTACTTCTACTACTACTTCTGCTACTACTTCTACTACTACTACTACTACTTCTACTGCTACTTCTACTACTACTACTTCTACTACTACTTCTACTACTACTACTATTACTATTAATACTACTACTACTACTTCTACTACTACTTCTACTACTACTACTACTTCTACTACTACTTCTACTACTACTTCTACTACTTCGACTACTACTACTACTATTACTATTACTACTATTACTACTTCTACTACTAATACTACCACTACTATTACTACTTCTACTACTAATACTACCACTACTATTACTACTTCTACTACTAATACTACCACTACTATTACTACTACTACTACTAATACTACCACTACTATTACTACTTCTACTACTAATACTACCACTACTACTTCTACTACTTCCACTACTACTACTACTACTTCTACTATTACTACTACTTCTACTACTACTACTACTATTACTATTACTATTACTACTACTACTACTGCTACTCATAACAATATCAAGCGTCTTATTGTAGTCGTGTCGTCGACGACTGTACCAATGTTGATATTGTTCCTGTTATCGACGCCATGTTACATCTCGAGTATCATCACTTGTGGTCTTTATCCAAGGAGCTACCTACACTATCCACCTCTCTCCTCTCATTGCGGCAATGGTCAACACAGTCTGGTAGCTATGTGTCCTTATCGTTCATGTCACCCTCAAGCTATTCATCTCTTGCACCCTTGACTTCACCAACACTCCCGTAGACTGGTTTGCATCTATTTCTGTAAGCCACTCTCTTGTCCATGACAGAGTCGTTCACATGCTTATCTCGCACAATTAAACAGATTGCTGATTGTCCATCCTTTACTGCTACTCTGTTTTATTGTCTTCCCTTCTTCTACCTAATACAGTTATATACAATGCACTTTGCTGATTGTCTATATTTTTTTCGCATAGTAGAATCTTTAGTTCTGTCGTCCTCTAGCCTCCCGAGTATAACAATGTAGACTTTTGTTTGTCCATTCGGTTCTACTATATGGATTAAAATCAGGAATAATATCTTCTTCTACCTTTCAGTTCCATGTAGAACATAGGTCTTCAACAAATACTTTCAACTCCATGTAGAACATAGTTCTTCAACAAATACTTTCAACTCCATGTAGAACATAGTTCTTCAACAAATACTTTCAACTCCATGTAGAACATAGTTCTTCAACAAATACTTTCAACTCCATGTAGAACATAGGTCTTCAACAAATACTTTCAACTCCATGTAGAACATAGGTCTTCAACAAATACTTTCAACTCCATGTGGAGCATAGGTCTTCAACAAAAACTGTCAATTTGATGTGGAGCATAGGTCTTCTATAAACACTTTCCAAGCTGTTCTATGTCTTGCCATTCTTTTAAGATCATTCCATGTCTTCCTCATCATCTTGATCTCTGCTTCCATCTGTCTTCACCAAGAATATTTTGATCTTCCACTTTTTATTTTTCCCTGGCGATTTCAAAAAAGGGCCTGTTGTAATACTCTCAGTTGACTTCCGCAGTGTGTGTCTTATCCAGCGGCATCGTCTTCATTGTATTTCTTTGTTCTCTGGTATTTGACTGGTACTTTTCCATAGTTCTACATACGTGATTTTGTCCTGCCATTTCCATCTTTTTACTCCTGGACATCAACACAGATAAACTACAGACACTTATTAACACCTTGTTTACAGAGAGAGGTACAGTTCAGAGGGTCATACATCATCAGGAAAAATGAAATATGAACAAATCAGCCCAAAGTGAAATAAATAATTAGTAAAATATAGAGGTGATGAGAGACATACGTTTCGAAAACCAACAACAAGCATTACCAGAGAAGCTTTATTTTGAAACCCACTGGAAAAAAGAAAACGGGGAAGGCCTAGGAAACAATGGAGACGAAATCTTGAGGCTGAGATCACAAATATAAAATACACCTAGATGAGACGGCACAAAGGATTGGACAACTCTTCTTGATGACCTTTACCCCATTGAAGGGTTAACTCTTTCACTACGGATGGTTTTATTATCATTTTAGCGGTAGAGACAACATTTGTCGTGGCTCTAAATATGAATCTACATGTTATATTTATCTAACTCATAACATATTAGATATGCCTTTTTAGATAATTGAACAATGAATTAGATTTCACCAATACCAAGATATAAAAGACCTATACAAAGAATATGGTTTGATGACAGTTTACAGTAGAGAGTGACGTACTGTGCGGCTAAACGTACATGACCGAAATCGGTATGGCGCATGGTGCGATGAAACGTACGGAAAGAGTTGAAAAAGCAAGGAAAAAAATTTGAAAATTTGCTCATTTGTTAATGCTTATCTCTCATCTATAGTGCTGCCGTTAAACTGCTTTGTCAGTACACAGTGTAGATGAGGTTAATCTGAAGTAAATTAACTCTACAAACGTCATGTGTAGCTTTGAGCCCTCTCTTCAGCCAGGCACAGCACACCCATCATATACGTCATTGCTCTCTTATTATTAGCGTTCAACCGTTAAGTGGGCGTCGATGTGTTGTGTCGCTAGTTTATACCAACGCCTCGATATCTGTGCCTTTCGGCCCGACACATCCGTTATCGGCTTGGATGAGGAGATTTTGCTTCATAATTTTAGACTAAAGATCTACAACAATTACTTAATGTAACAAACATAACAAGCAAACTATATGGACTAGATATGAATATCAAAAAGACTAAAACTATGATCATAAACAAAGAAAATTCTCAAGACCTACAAATAAATATCAAAGTTGAAGGAATACATCTGGAGACAGTTCAGAACTACAACTACCTTGGACATACTATAACCAGTGATGGGAAATGTACAATTGAAATAAACAAAAGAATAGGTATGGCAAAAAGTAATTTTAATGCCATGAAAAATATACTAACATCAAAACAAATTATATCAGGGCTAAAGCTAAGAATAGTAAAATGTTATATCTTCTCAATTTTGCTGTATGGCGCAGGACCATGGACATTATACAAGAAACAGAAGAGAAAATTGAAGCCTTTGAAATGTGGATTTATAGAAGAATAGGTAGAATGGATGGACAGAAAAGAAAATAAAAGATGAAGTTTTAAAGCAACTAAACATGAAAAGACAACTAGTAAACACAATTAGAGCAAGACAAATGAAATTTATGGGGCATGTTAAAAGACACAACAGTCTAATAAAAGTAATATTGGAAGGGAAAATACAAGGCAAAAGAGGCAGACCAAGACTAACATGGACGAGTAACATCAAAAGATGGACAAGTCAACCTATGACAATCTGCATCATCACAGCAAGAGAGAGTGGAATGGCGCTCCATGGTAGCCAACCTTCGATGCGGAGACGGCACTCAATGATGATGAATTTTAGACCGGACAACAGTCGTTTTTTTATTCTTTTCTACCTATTCGATTTTTTAACTGTCAATGGTTCTTTAACGTGCGCGAGTGCACACGAGACCTCCTGTTTTTCGCCGTTTCCCAGGAAGGGGTAAACATCAGATCTCACTACGCACAGCCCGTGGGGGTGGGGTGGGCGGGGGTAAACATCAGATCTCACTACGCACAGCCCGTGGGGGTGGGGTGGGGGGGGGTAAAGCCACTAAGAAACCACCATGGATTCGATTTGTGACAAATTCCCACCGCCTGTGGATTTGTATCGAACCCGGGACCTTCATGTCCAGAGACCAACGTGTTACCCCTAGACCACGCAATCCCCAGCTCACTGTCTAATCTCTATAAGTAACAAGTATTCTACAAGCTTTTCTCATTCAATGTACCCATTTTTAGCGACTGGATGAACATAGAAGAATAAACATAAAAATATCAGTGCTGTAAGTCGAACCTCCGACCACTTGAGCTGCAGACAAGCTATTGATCTTGTCTACCTGAATTGTCCAAACCCTTCTTTATTTATAGCTCTGTCTTTCATTCCAATTTCCTTTATTGTCAATGCATCCAGGTTTTATGGTTCTCCGATCTGTGCACGCTGCCAACTTCTGACAGTAGAAGACATGGCCAATATTGAGCTCTGCTGTATGGGAACGTTGTCAACGATTTGCTCATACAGGAAGTAAATTTAACTACTTCCGGGGCGGGTCACTGGCTGTTTTAGGCATACTACACACCAGGGTTGTATTGATGAGATGAAGAGAAGAGAAGAAGATGAGAGAGGAGGGTCAGAGAGGAGGATGAGAGAGGAAGGTCAGCGAGGAGGGTCAGAGAGGAAGATGAGAGAGGAGGATGAGAGAGGAGGGTCAGAGAGGAGGATTAGATAGGAAGGTCAGAGAGGAGGGTCAGAGAGGAAGATGAAAGAGGAGGATGAGATAGGAGGGTCAGAGAGGAGGATGAGAGAGGAAGGTCAGAGAGGAGGGTCAGAGAGGAAGATGAGAGAGGAAGGTCAGAGAGGAGGGTCAGAGAGGAGGATGGGAGAGAGGAAGGTCAGAGAGGAGGGTCAGAGAGGAAGATGAGAGAGGAGGATAAGAGAGGAGGGTCAGAGAGGAGGATCCGAAAGGACGATGAGAGAGGAGGATGAGAAAAGAAGGTCAGGGAGGAGGATCAGACAGAGAATAAGAGAGGGGAATCAGGGAGGAGAATGAGAGAACCTCCATAAACCACCTCGATGCCTCTTGTAACAGACTAACCGGTCTAATCTGGCCAAGCGAATAGAGATCGAAGAGGGAAGGCAACCGGGTACTCAAAAATGATGTGTTGAAGTCGGATATGTTGGGGTGAAGAGTGCAAATAAATAAACAACGCATCTACTCCCAAATAACGTCCTTTTAAGGACGGACGAGGAAGAAGATTATCCATTACTTTAGATATCATCAAGTGAACGTCAGAAAGAAAGAGAGAGAAATGTGTCGATCTTAAAAACTAACTTCCATTGCGGCGTGTATCGCTTTCTGGGGAATGTTGAGAGTTCTCTACGGGGCTGGTTCACAGAGTCCGCTTGCCCAATCATTCGGCATGAGGGGACCTGGTCAGAGTTTTTGCATTCACAAACATCTTTGATTAAAAAAAAAAACTCCAAAAAATCAAAACAAGTAATGTAGGAAGAAGTGAGAATCTTGAAAGTTTCTCAGAACCTAACTGCATGTTTTATGGTGGTGGTTGGTCAAACTGCTTCCTCTCTGTTGATTTGCACGATTGATGTACTGTAGAGTGACTAACTGCCAAAGAAGCAACAACCTGTGAATGATAGAGACCAAGACGCTAGTCAGAAAGTTGTCAGCGGCTTATAGCTGTTGGCTTGCCCCTAAAACCAGACCATACTCCGCCTATTTGCGGTGCCTCTTAACATTAACCAGTCTAATCTGGCTAAGTGAGTAGGGCCATAATGAGGGAAGGCAACCAGGTACTCTAAAATACTAAAGTCTGAAGTGTTGGGTGGAAATGGGTTAAATATCACAGTTCTTCTACAAACCACAACACAACGCGTACACGTCCACTTAACGTCCTTTTAAGGGCGGGTGAAGAAGAGGTAGTAGGAAAAGAAAGAGTTGAAGAAGTGGTTGGTTACTATGGCTTTAGGAGAGAGGAATGAAGAAGGTGAGGAAGTGGTTGGTTACTATGGCTTTAGGAGAGAGGAATGAAGAAGGTGAGAAAGTGGTTGGTTACTATGGCTTTAGGAGAGAGGAATGAAGAAGGTGAGAAAGTGGTTGGTTACTATGGCTTTAGGAAAGAGGAATGAAAGAGTTGAAGAAGTGGTTGGTTACTATGGCTTTAGGAGAGAGGAATGAAGAAGGTGAGAAAGTGGTTGGTTACTATGGCTTTAGGAAAGAGGAATGAAAGAGTTGAAGAAGTGGTTGGTTACTATGGCTTTAGGAGAGAGGAATGAAGAAGGTGAGGAAGTGGTTGGTTACTATGGCTTTAGGAAAGAGGAATGAAAGAGTTGAAGAAGTGGTTGGTTACTATGGCTTTAGGAGAGAGGAATGAAGAAGGTGAGGAAGTGGTTGGTTACTATGGCTTTAGGAGAGAGGAATGAAGAAGGTGAGGAAGTGGTTGGTTACTATGGCTTTAGGAGAGAGGAATGAAGAAGGTGAGGAAGTGATTGGTTACTATGGCTTTAGGAGAGAGGAATGAAGGAGGTGAGGAAGTGGTTGGTTACTATGGCTTTAGGAGAGAGGAATGAAGAAGGTGAGGAAGTGGTTGGTTACTATGGCTTTAGGAGAGAGGAATGAAGAAGGTGAGGAAGTGGTTGGTTACTATGGCTTTAGGAGAGAGGAATGAAGGAGGTGAAGAAGTGGTTGGTTACTATGGCTTTAGGAGAGAGGAATGAAAGAGGTGACAAACGTATTGCCTGGGCAAGAACACACAACATGATCATGGGAAACACCTGGTTTAAGCAACATCAAAGACGTCTGTAGACACGGAAAAGCACAGGAGATAACGCGCGTAATAAAATCGACTACATAATGACAAACAACATATTTAGAAACAGTCTGGTGTGTGTGAAAACTAGACCAGGGGCAAATTGCAATATTGATCATGCACCAGTTGTGGGAAAGCTTAGAGTAAAATTAAAAGCAGCAAAACTAGGCTCAGTTAATATCAAATTTAATTTAGATTTTCTCATGTCAGACAAGAGTTAAGATAACATCACAATTCAAAACTGGTACAAGGCAATAGAGAAGATACAAAGCAGTAATGAACAGTGAGAAATACTAAAAGAATCAATACAATAAATATCAAACTCATACCACCAGTGAGGACAAATTAAAAAAAGAAATGGATAACATATGACATTTTACAGATAATGGATACAAGAAGGAGAAATAAAGAAAATAAAGATGAGTATAAGAGATTAAATAAATAAATTGTAATAAAATGCAATGAAGCAAAAGAAGCATGGCTAAAACAAAGATGCAAAGAGATTGAAATGCAACAAAATGGAGATGCCAAAACTATACATAAACAAAATTAAGAATTAGCAGGAAGAAAAACGCAATAAAAAACTGGATGTTTAAGATCAAAGGAAGGAGAACTGTTAATTGACCAAGAAAGCATAAGGGAACGATGGAAAGAATACGATAAAGATCCTTATAATGATGAACGAACAAAAGTAACTATTAAGGATAATGGAGAAGGACCAGAAATACTCAAAGAAGAAGTGGAAGACGCCTTGCGCAATATGGAAGTAGGAAAAGCTCCTGGACCAGATAATATAACTAAAGAAGAGATTGAAGGCATGGGTGATTTTGGAATAGGAATAATAACAAAAATATTGAATGATATCTACAACTGTGGATATATACCAGACGACATGCTCAAATCAATATTCATAGCCCTACCAAAGAAATCTTGTGCGATTTAATGCGATGATCATCACACAATAAGCCTAATGAGTCACATGACTAAGATATTACTAAGAATCATCATGCGAAGAGTGCGAAACAAAATCAGTTCATAAATTAGCGATGAACAGTGTGGTTTTGTTGGAGGTAAAGGAACAAGCAATGTCTACGTCACTGCTCACTGAGATACCCTCATTTACGTCAATGGTCATTAAGACAATAATCCACGCCATTAGTAATTGAGACACAATCATTCACGCCATTAGTCATTGAGACACAATCCTCCACGCCATTAGTCATTGAGACACAATCATTCACGCCATTAGTAATTGAGACACAATCATTCACGCCATTAGTCATTGAGACACAATTATCCACGCCATTAGTCATTGAGACACAATCATCCACGCCATTAGTCATTGAGACACAATCATCCAATCCATTATTCATTGAGACACAATCATACACGCCATTAGTCATTGAGACACAATCATTCACGCCATTAGTCATTGAGACACAATCATCCACGCCATTAGTCATTGAGACACAATCATCCACGCCATTAGTCATTGAGACACAATCATCCACGCCATTAGTCGTTGAGACACAATCATCCACGCCATTAGTCATTGAGACACAATCATCCACGCCATTAGTCATTGAGACACAATCATCCACGCCATTAGTCATTGAGACACAATCATCCACGCCATTATTCATTGAGACACAATCATCCACGCCATTAGTCATTGAGACACAATCATCCACGCCATTAGTCATTGAGACACAATCATTCGCGCCTTTGGTCATTGAGACACAATCATCTACGTCATTGGTCAATGAGACACAATCATTCACGTCACTGCTCATTGAGGCACAATCATCGACGTCATTGGTCATTGAAACACAATCATCCACGCCATTGGTCATTCAGACACAATCATCCACGTCACTGCTCACTGAGATACACTCATTTACGTCATTGGTCATTGAGACAATAATCCACGCCATTAGTCATTGAGACACAATCATCCACGCCATAAGTCATTGAGACACAATCATTCGCGCCTTTGGTCATTGAGACACAATCATCTACGTCATTGGTCATTGAGACACAATCATCCACGTCACTGCTCATTGAGACACAATCATTTACGTCATTGAGACACAATCATCCACGTCATTGGTCATTGAGACACAATCATTTACGTCATTGGTCATTGAGACACAATCATTTACGTTATTGATCATTGAGACACAATCATTCATGTCATTGGTCATTGAGACACAATCATTCTCGCCTTTGGTCATTGTGACACAATCATCCACGTCACTGCTCATTGAGACACAAACATTTACGTCATTGAGACACAATCATCCACGTCATTGGTCATTGAGACACAATCATTCTCGCCTTTGGTCATTGAGACACAATCATCTACGTCATTGGTCATTTCATCACTGCTCATTGAGACACAATCATCATTGAGACACAATCATCCACGTCATTGTCATTGAGACATTATTAGTCGTTAAGTAACCTAGACATGAGACACAATCATGTGTCATTGTAATTAGCACTTAAGTTAATCATACGACTGGCACAATCATGTGTTGTAATTAGCGTTTGGTTAACAATCATCCACGACTGAGACACAATCAATCATTAACAACTCTAGTAAATATAGCGTTAAGTTAACCTAGACTGGCCTTGTGTTGTAATTAGCGTTAAGTTAATCTAGACTGGCCTTGTGTTGTAATTAGCGTTAAGTTAACCTAGACTGGCCTTGTGTTGTAATTAGCGTTAAGTTAATCTAGACTGGCCTTGTGTTGTAATTAGCGTTAAGTTAACCTAGACTGGCCTTGTGTTGTAATTAGCGTTAAGTTAACCTAGACTGGCCTTGTGTTGTAATTAGCGTTAAGTTAATCTAGACTGGCCTTGTGTTGTAATTAGCGTTAAGTTAATCTAGACTGGCCTTGTGTTGTAATTAGCGTTAAGTTAACCTAGACTGGCCTTGTGTTGTAATTAGCGAGTAACGACTTATGTAAGCTGATAGTATCAGCTCGATCATGGTAATACGCTTCATTTCCACCACTTGAATTTTGTGCTGATCGGCTCCGGCTGTAGCCGATTCGACGAACTTCAACCAATGTGCTGGCATTGTTCTATGTTATCAAACAAATAGATCTGATGAGGCAAGTGTGAGGATAATTATCTTGCTTTTATATCTTGATCTTCATCCTTCTAGAACAGCAAATATGGCATGGAGCTAGTAGTGTATTTCGTCATATGTATATTTTCTAGATGTGATGCTTCGATCTTATTCCCTGAGTTTATGCCTGCCAACTTTGCTTCTCATATAGGTGTTCTTATTAATAACTCTTTAGGTTTTCCTGATTTTTACATTTTCTGTATCCTGATGTTTCTCAGAGAAAAGCTTGTTTTGGAATTTTCTTGTCTTTTCTCAACAAATGTCCGACATATGTCCGTCCATCTTGTCTTCCTAATTGTAGATGAGATCGTTGGTTGCGAGGTCATTTCTATCATTTCTAATTGAATTAATTCTATTGTACACAGGGTTTTTTCTTCTGATGTCTCTGTCCTCAATAGCTTTCAGATGTGTCTATTTATGTCCAAAAACCAAAAGGTCTAAAACCTTAGCAGAAATTCCGAACAGGTAAGGAATATATTTACTGATTCGAGAAAAAAAAAAGAAGAAGAAGGAGAAGTAAAAGAAGAAAATAGAGGAAGCAGAAAGAAAAGCAGAGACAGAGAAAGGAGTAAAAGAAAAAGAATAAGAAAATAGGCAGAAGGAAAAAAAAAGAAGAAATAGAAGAAGAAAAAAAAGAATAGAAGAAGAAAACAGAAAAAGTAGAAGAAAATGAAAAAGAGGAAAATGAAGAAGAAGAAGAAGAAGAGCAACAAAAAAAAAAGATGAAGTAAATAAAATAAAAAAGAAGAAAAACAACAACAAAAGATGAACTGGAAAAAAGGAAAAAAAAGTAGAACAAGAAAAAAATGCAGAAGAAGCAGAAGAAAAGTATGACGCAAATATAATTTTCTGAAAGTAGCCATTTTTTGGGTACCATTGATAATTTTAGAGCTTACTTTACCAATACTATTTTACCAATACTATTTTACCAATACTATTTTACCAATACTATTTTACCAATACTATTTTGCCAATGCCGTCTTTCTATTCCAGAAAAAAAATATCGCTGATACCCTTTGAGGCTGGGTGAACTTAGAAGCCATATTCAGTATCAAGGGAAGGGCAGACTTAATGTTTTCTACAACTCGTTACAGATAACTGAATACTTCCCTTAAACAGTTCCCTTGTTGAAATAAAGAACGACGTCGATTGGTTGGATAATTGGAAGACATTGTCCCTCCCTTCCCAGTATTTAATGTCTTGCATTGCGCCAAAAATGGCAGAAATAGTATAGACTGCAGAATCAATATCAAATAAGCAGACAACAATAATCCGACGGCTCCGCGTGACAGACATTATCCTTCTCATCACGTGACGTGATCAAACATTAAAATCTATTTCTCCACATATTAACGTCTATTTCAATTTAACGTTTATAAATTTGTTTCACTTCTCCGCTGGCGTCTCGCCTAACATCTTTACGGCAAATGCATCTTCTTATGAGCTTCTTAATTCTTCACTAAAACATGCCTATACGGTTCTAGATGATGTTATATGTTACGCTGTGTTGTGATATCTCGTGTTCTATTTCTCCGTAGCCACGCAAAAATCATTGTCCCCAATTTACGACATTGCTGGGCTAATTCCTGCAGACCTTGTGTTTAAAGAACAGATTTGACACTGCTGGGCTAATTCCTGCAGACCTTGTGTTTAAAGAACAGATTTGACACTGCTGGGCTAATTCCTGCAGACCTTGTGTTTAAAGAACAGATTTGACACTGCTGGGCTAATTCCTGCAGACCTTGTGTTTAAAGAACAGATTTGACACTGCTGGGCTAATTCCTGCAGACCTTGTGTTTAAAGAACAGATTTCATGGCAGGTCCTTCCTCATCGACTGTTCTTCGTTAGAACGTTTCTCTTAGATGATGATCAGGGGGCCTGAGTAGCCAAGTTGGGAAAACCACTCAACTAGACTACCGACGTTCGGACAACCCGTGTTCGATTCCCGCTGGGAACAGTGTGAGTTGTACTCGTGGTTGGAAAAAAAAACAAAACCCTCGGTCGACCCAACCGTTGGCAGAAATGGGTACCAGGGTTTAACCTTGGGAAGGTGAGGAGTGTCGCTTCGCATCTGAGTGTCAATGCTTGAGGCGACACTGTACAGAAATCTCCGAACATTTCTGGATAGGCGGCCGAGCACATATGGGTGTAAACTCGCGTGCTAAGACGCCGGTTCAAGTCTCGTACTTTACCTTTAGCTTTATCTTAGATGATGAGGGACAAATATTAGTTTTAACTTATGAATACATTGCAAGAAGGGAGCCCAGATAGCTCAGTGATTAGTGAGCTTGGGCTATTAATGAAACGAGGGCGGGTTTGATTCTCATCAACGACTACTAGGTTCACATAGAGTGTAACGTTTACCTGATTTCTTTTTTAGGAGAAAAGGAAAGCGGTACAGACGTTTTGTAGATGTTGTACTTGTTGTAGCTGTAGTAGTTGTTGTAGTTGTTGTAGTTGTAGTAGTTGTTGTAGTTGTTGTAGTTGTAGTTGTAGTAGTTGTTGTAGTTGTTGTAGTTGTAGTAGTTGTTGTAGTTGTTGTAGCTGTAGTAGTTGTTGTAGTTGTTGTAGTTGTAGTAGTTGTTGTTGTTGTTGTAGTTGTAGTAGTTGTTGTAGTTGTTGTAGTTGTAATAGTTGTAGTTGTTGATGTAGTTGTAGTTGTTGTTGTTGTTGCTGTTGTTGTAGTTGTTGTATTTGTAGTTGTTGTAGCTGTAGTAGTTGTTGTAGTTGTAGTTGTTGTTGTAGTTGTAGTTGTTGTTGTTGTTGCTGTTGTTGTAGTTGTTGTATTTGTAGTTGTTGTAGCTGTAGTAGTTGTTGTAGTTGTAGTTGTTGTTGTAGTTGTAGTTGTTGTTGTTGTTGCTGTTGTTGTAGTTGTTGTATTTGTAGTTGTTGTAGTTGTTATTTTGTGTGTTGTTGTTGTAGTTATTGTTTTTCGTGTTGTAATTGTTGTTGTAGTTCATGTTGCAGTTTTAGTTGTTGTAGTTGTTGTAGTTTTAGTTGTTGCAGTAGTTGTATGTAAAATAACCGTACATTTTCAGACCCACTAAGAATAACAGCCGATGGAAATTTTCAAAACAACTCGGGGACAGGTCAAGTTTATGAGAGAGGTAGCGTTGTTTTTCAGACTAAAGGTTAAATAGGTGTCAAGATGACACATTGTTTTGGCAATTTTGACAGTTAGGTCAAATAGTGTTCGACCTCGCGGATTTTTATTGGCTGCGAGATAACCGCACGAGGTCTAAACGAAGAGCTTATGCAAATGAGACTGGGGTATTTAGCTTCATGCACAAGCAAGAAGATTTTACAGTCAGACTGAGACATTGAGAAGTAGAATCAGAATGTAAACTACACGAGCTTAGTCCAGTTTACAAACCACTGGTCTACCGCCAGCGGATTGGGCCAGTCTCTAGTCCTCTATCATCAACATCATTGAGTGCCGTCTCCGCATCAAAGGTTGGCTACCATGAAGCGCCATTCCACTCTGTCTCTTGCTTTGATGGTGCAGATTGTCATAGGCTGACTTGTCCATCTTTTGATGTTACTCGTCCATGTTAGTCTTGGTCTGCCTCTGCCTCTTTTACCTTGTATTTTCCCTTCCAATATTACTTTTATTAGACTGTTGTGTCTTTTAACATGACCCAAAAATGCCATTTGTCTTGCTCTAATTGTGTTTAGTAGTTCTCTTTTATTTTCAGTTGTTTTAAAACTTCCTCGTTTGTTTTCTTTTCTTTCCATCCAATTCTACCTATACTTCTATAAATCCACCTTTCAAAGGCTCCAATTTTTTGTTCTATTTTCTGGTCTAATGTCCATGTTTCTGCACCATACAGGAATATTGAGAAGATGTACCATTTTGCTATTCTTAGTTTTAGCCCTGGTGTTATTTGTTTTGATGTTAGTATATTTTTCATGGCATTGAAATTACTTTTTGTCATACCTATTCTTCTATTTATTTCAGTTGTACATTTTCCATCACTGGTTATAGTATGTCCCAGGTAGTTGTAGTTCTGAACTGTCTCTAGATGTATTCCTTCCACTTTTATATTTAATTGTAGGTCTTGAGAATTTTCTTTGTTTATGATCATAGTTTTAGTATTTTTGATATTCATATCTAGTTCGTATTTTTTGCTTGTCATGTTTATTACATTATGTAATTGCTGTAGATCTTTAGGATTTTCTGCTAGTAGTACAGTATCATCAGCATATCTTAGGTTATTGATTATCTCCCATTAATGTTTAGGCCTGTCATCTCAGTGATGTTTTAAAAGATTTGCTTAGTGTATAAATTGAACAAGCTTGGTGATAAGATGCATCCTTGTCTGTGTCATCCAGATTTATATCTTTTAGGCAGTCTATATAGTTGATTATTGTGTATTCTATCAAATGCTTTGATGTAGTCTGTGAAGCTGGCATATATTGGTTTGTTTACTTCTATGTCCTCTATAGTCCACTTCAAAATAAAAGTCCATTTTAAATAGATCTAAAGTGGTTCGTCAGACACATAACACAATAAGAAAAAGAACACAAAAATATGATAAATTCAGCATAGGCAAATTAGTAAAACAAGATTGAAAAAGCATGCAACGAGGATATTGCGAGATTGCTCAGAACCGCAACAATAAAGCGAGTATCGTAATAATGTTTATTTGTGTTAGGGTCATCATCACTGCATACCAGATGGTTCCATAGGTGTCCCGTTATTCTCCTTGATATTTTCAAGACAATATCAATAGCAGAATCCTGGCCCATGTGTATGAACTCTGTAGCACGGTCTAGGATCCACAGTGTGGGTAGGCTTTTTTGGTAAAAATTTTGCCCGGGCAAGGTTTATGGCCTACATTTTTTTAAATGTTAACTGCCAGGGATTCTTTAATGTGCTCGACTGCACATGGGATCTCCTGTTTCTTGCCGTTATCGGAGAAGGTTTACATCGGATCTCAGTAACGACTAAGAATGGGAATAACGTAACAAAGAGACTGACCTGTACTTTGGGGTCTTCCAATGCACAAAATAATCAGTGCATACCAAATGTAGGTGGCAGGAGAAAAGGGAATAGTCAAAAGACCCAAAGTATATGAAATTAAATAATACCCGCCCTATTGTCTATGAATCTTTTAATCAGACTATACGTAAATTCTGGCCACCGTTTTCCCCGCCATTTTTAGACAATGTTTTGTTTTCTGGCTTTGGTTTTTGTTTTTAATGTGTATAGTTTGTTTGCTATACCTGATGAAAGCTTTTGCTGAAACATGGTAGTTTGTCGTGCCTTTCTGTCAGTGTAGCTGCGCAATACCATTTTATTTTTATTTTATATGTTCAAAAACAGACAGGTTTGCGCGCAGTTTTAAAATGGAGCACGACTGACACATTTTATCAGCGTGACTCAAGATTGATTCCTTATCCATATTTCAGTGTATAGAAAATAACAAGAAAATAACATACTGCATTAACTAATTATGTTTACATTATACTTAATGTAATGTGTCTTTAAGTCTGCGATAAAATTAACAACAAAAACGTTCCAGTTGATTTGAAACTCCATCCAGACACTAAAAATGTCTCCACATCAACAAGAAGGTTAATTCTCTTTATTATTACATTCGTGTCTCTACCGGAGAAGCACTTGTTATATTTCAGGGGGCCTCGGTAGCCTAGTTGGGAAAACCACCCGACTGGACCACCGACGTTCGGACAACCCGTGTTCGATTCCCGCTGGGAGCAGTGTGAGTTGTACTCGTGGTTGGGAAAAAAAAATACCCCCTCGGTCGACCCAGCCGTTGGCGGAAATGGGTACCAGGGTATTACGCTGGGAAGGTGAGGAATGTTGCCTCGCATCTGAGTTTCGATGCTTGAGGCGACACTATACAGAAATCTCCGAACATTTCTGGATAGGCGGCCGAGCACTTATGGGTGGGAAATCGTGTGCTAAGACGCCGGTTCAAGTCTCGTACTTTACCTTTACCTTTATTTTGTTATATTTCATCAAGAACTTTTCCTTTACTTTCACATGACATTCTAAACGACGCAAATACCCTACCGCTTTCACTTTTATATTGAAAATGAAAGACTCGTGACTCTTTATTTCACTTACAGTCAGTAAAACGTAGATGTTTGGAGTTTTTAAAAAAAATGCTGACTCTCCCTTTGACTTAAACGAAAGAGCTTTACATTTAAAATGAAAGACTCGTGACTCTTTATTTGACTTAAATGCGATCGATCGCTTTATAATTAAAATGAAAGACTCGTGACTCTTTTACTGAAAGAATTAAAAGTCATTGCGCTGTTATTAACAACCGTAAAGTAATCCTGTTGTGCTGTGGAAGAACGCAATCCTACTCTCTCTTAGATGACCTACTTTAGCACTGATTGCCCAATCCACCTCTTGGTATTGTCAAACCGTTCGAATTTCGTACTGCATTTGCTGTCCGTCTCCGATACCACAAGGCATACGATCTTTATTTGACTTTTTTTTAATAAACAAAAACTGTTATTTCAGTATCACAATCGGTCCAGGCATTCGTGAACATGTAACCAACATCCGAATCTTAGCGATACATTGTCCAATTCCCTAAGTGTAGACCAATGGTTTGTGAACTGGACAATGTCCTGCTTGTGCTATCACCGAGTCTTCAATGGGTCATGAAATCCTTGTGGAAAAGAATGACGGCCTGACATAATGCTGACCCATCGATGGTTAATAAAAATATGGACATTGATGGCATGTTTACTATCGAGGCAATATTTCTTGAGGTGTGGAGGAGGGGGGGGGGCGCGTGTGTGTGTGTGAGGATACTATTATTTTCTAGAGAAATTAAATAGAACAGGACAACAATGATCAGTTTATAGAACACTACATGATCAGTTTATAGAACACTACATGATCAGTTTATAGAACACTACATGATCAGTTTATAGAACAGGACAACAATGATCAGTTTATAGAACACTACATGATCAGTTTATAGAACACTACATGATCAGTTTATAGAACACTACATGATCAGTTTATAGAACACTACATGATCAGTTTATAGAACAGGACAACAATGATCAGTTTATAGAACACTACATGATCAGTTTATAGAACACTACATGATCAGTTTATAGAACACTACATGATCAGTTTATAGAACACTACATGATCAGTTTACAGAACACTACATGATCAGTTTATAGAACACTACATGGTCAGTTTATAGAACACTACATGATCAGTTTATAGAACACTACATGATCAGTTTATAGAACACTACATGATCAGTTTATAGAACACTACATGATCAGTTTATAGAACACTACATGATCAGTTTATAGAACACTACATGATCAGTTTATAGAACACTAAAACAATGATCAGTTTATAGAACACTACATGATCAGTTTATAGAACACTAAAACAATGATCAGTTTATAGAACACTACATGATCAGTTTATAGAACACTAAAACAATGATCAGTTTATAGAACACTACAACAATGTTCAGTTTATAGAACACTACAAAAAATAACAGTTTATAGAACACTACAACAATGTTCAGTTTATAGAACACTACAACAATGTTCAGTTTATAGAACACTAAAACAATGACCAGTTTATAGAACACTACATGATCAGTTTATAGAACACTAAAACAATGAACAGTTTATAGAACATTACAACAATGTTCAGTTTATAGAACACTACAACAAATAACAGTTATAGAACACTACAACAATGTTCAGTTTATAGAACACTACAACAATGTTCAGTTTATAGAACACTACAACAAATAACAGTTTATATAACACTAAAACAATGATCAGTTTATAGAACACTACAACAATGTTCAGTTTATAGAACACTACAACAATGTTCAGTTTATAGAACACTACAACAAATAACAATTTATGGAACACTACAACAAATAACAATTTACAACAACACTACAACAAATAACAATTTATAGAACACTACAACAATGATCAGTTTATAGAACACTACAACAAATAACAATTTATAGAACACTACAACAAAATCAGTTTATAGAACACTAAAACAAATAGCAGTTTATAGAACACTACAACAAATAACAATTTATAGAACACTACAACAAATAACAATTTATAACAACACTACAACAAATAACAATTTATAGAACACTACAACAATGATCAGTTTACAGAACACTACAACAAATAACAATTTATAGAACACTACAACAATGATCAGTTTATAGAACACTACAACAAATAACAGTTCATAGAACACTACAACAACAAACAATTTACAGAACATCATCATCATTGAGTGCCTTCACCGCAACGAAGGTTTGCTACCATGGAGCGCCATTCTACTCTGTTTCTTGCTTTGATGGTGCAGGTTGTCATAGATTGACTTGACCATCTTTTGATGTTACTCGTGCATGTTAGTCTTGGTCTGCCTCTGCCTCTTTTACCTTGTATTTTCCCTTTCAATATTACTTTTAGTAGGCTGTTGTGTCTTTTAACATGCCCCAAAAATTTGATTTGTCTTGTCTTAATTGTATTTAGTAGTTCTCTTTTTTATTTTCAGTTGTTTTACAACTTCATCGTTTGTTATCTTTTCTTTCCATCCAATTCTACCTATTCTTTTAAAAATCCACATTTCAAAGGCTTCAATTTTATGTTTTGTTTTCTTGTCTATTGTCCATGTTTCTGCACCATACAGGAGTATTGAGAAGATGTAACATTTTGCCATTCTTAGTTTCAGCCCTGTTGATATTTGTTTTGTTGTTAGTATATGTTTCATGACATTAAAATTACTTTTTGCCATACCTATTCTTTTGTTTATTTCAATTTTACATTTTCCATCATTGGTTATAGTATGTCCCAGGTAGTTGTAGCTCTGGACTGTCTCCAGATGTATTCCCTCAACTGTGATATTTAATTGTAGGTCTTTAGAATTTTCTTTGTTTATGATCATAGTTTTAGTCTTTTAGATATTCATTTCTAGTCCATATTTTTTGCTTGTTATGTTTATCACATTAAGCAATTGTTGTAGGTCTTTAGGAATACTACAAGAAATAACAATTTATAGAACAATACAACAAATAACAGTTTATAACAACACTACAACAAATAACAATTTATAGAACACTACAACAAATAACAATTTATAGAACACTACAACAAATAACAATTTATAGAACACTACAACAAATAACAATTTATAACAACACTACAACAAATAACAATTGATAGAACACTACAACAAATAACAATTTATAGAACACTACAACAAATAACAATTTATAACAACACTACAACAAATAACAATTTATAGAACACTACAACAAATAACAATTTATAACAACACTACAACAAATAACAATTTATAGAACACTACAACAAATAACAGTTTATAGAACACTACAACAAATAACAATTTATAGAACACTACAACAAATAACAATTTATAGAAACTACAACAAATAACAATTTACAGAACACTGCAACAAATAACAATTTATAACAACACTACAACAAATAACAATTTATAAACACTACAACAAATAACAATTTATAACAACACTACAACAAATAACAGTTTATAACAACACTACAACAAATAACAGTTTATAACAACACTACAACAAATAACAGTTTATAACAACACTACAAAATAACAATAACAACACTACACAAATTTATAACAACACTACAACAAATAACAATAACAGTTTATGGAACACTACAACAAATAACAGTTTATAACAACACTACAACAAATAACAGTTTATAACAACACTACAACAAATAACAGTTTATAACAACACTACAACAAATAACAGTTTATAACAACACTACAACAAATAACAGTTTATAACAACACTACAACAAATAACAGTTTATAACAAACACTACAACAAATAACAATTTATGGAACACTACAACAAATAACAGTTTATAACAACACTACAACAAATAACAGTTTATAACAACATTACAGCAAATAACAATTTATGGAACACTACAACAAATAACAGTTTATAACAACACTACAACAAATAACAGTTTATAACAACACTACAACAAATAACAGTTTATAGAACACTACAACAAATAACAGTTTATAACAACACTACAACAAATAACAGTTTATAACAACACTACAACAAATAACAGTTTATAACAACACTGCAACAAATAACAGTTTATAACAACACTACAACAAATAACAGTTAAAGAATAAAAAAAAAAAAACTGAAAAAGAAAGAAAAACATGTAATTAAAAAAAAAACAAAGAAAAAATTTAGAAAACATAGACTGTTATGGATAATACAGTATTTTGCACGCAGTTCTCGAGCATGGCACATGATTATAGTACTGAGAAGAGAACTCACAGTGAACGTTTCCTGCCTGGTATTCACGCACGTGGGAAGTCTACCCACCAGGGATCTCACGACCAACTTGTTGCCAACTACAGGTGTCTGGTCGGCAGCGTTATGTAAGCTGGGTGTAGGCGCCTACACTGGGACCGCCGATAGGATTACACTTTTGAGGTAGAAAGATTACAGGACGACGTCGAGTTATTTATATCAATCTTATATGTTTGTATGTGCGTCTATTTTCAGGCATTTGTGTACATGATTAGGAATTACAGAGGAATGCGATGGTTACAGAGAGATGGTGGGAGAGAGAAGATGTATTGTTTTGAGAAAGAGGAAGATGAAGAGGAAGAAGAAAAAGAAGAATAATACGAACAAGAAGTAGAAGAGGAAGAAGAAAATAAGATTAAGTAGAAGAAGCAGAAAAGAAAAACGAAGAAGAATAAGAAACAGCAGGAGAAGCAGAAGAAGAAGAGGAAGAAGAAAGAAAAGAAGAACACAATTAAAGATACAATAAATATAGCAAAGCGAGATTGTCGAGAAACAAAACTTAAGTACAATAAGAAGAACATTATCATCATGTGCCGTACCGGTTGCCGTAGGCGATCATGTCCTTCCACAGTCTTCAATCCACAGTGCGTCGTATCAGTTATGTTGTTGACCGTTTTCCATGCCGTGACACCAAGCTATCTAGTATTTTCTCTCTTTGTCGTCCGCGATTTCTATTTTTCTGTATTTTGCCACGTTGATTGTTTCATTCTGATGTTTTTTTAGGAGCTCCCTTTTTTGTATTGACCTCTTTGAGAATGTTCTGCAGATATTAAATTGTATTTTGACATAATTTATACTTGACAATATAAGACGGTAGTTTACCATTCCTTCCTTCTTGGCAGTGACTGTACTACTCGGAGATCGCAGCCATTGTCTCTATACATGAGATCCTCTGCCTGCCATCACGGTGAGGAGACCATAACTGTCACTACTTGTTGGCTGCCACAACACCATCCACCACCTGCTCCAATGGCTAAACGGGAGCTCGACCTTGCCCAAGGGTGTCCCAAAGACTAGCGGTGGAAAAGAGACGTCTTCTCCCCCTTTGGTTGGGGAGGGGGTAACTCTAGCCCACTAACTATAAAAACAAAACAGGATTTAAAAAAAAAAAAAGACGAGCCGAGACGAGATAAAGATGAAGACAAAGTAAAAAAAAATTGATAAAAGTTAAAAAGACATTCATGAGGGAAAAATAGAATAAAAACCAAGAAAATAACAGTTTTATTGATAGTGGGAGTGATAATTTTGTGATAATATGGACAATAAATGGGAATAACAAATGAACATGCATTAAAGATGTGATTGGGTTAATTCAGGAATAGGACAAAAACAGTGATGGCGGAGACCAGGCCGACCTTGTAATTCAATCCATTAGGCTGTTGTTCTAAAAATAGCGTGGACACATGTTTGTGTGAGCGAACATGCGTGTGTGTGTGTGTGTACATAATCTGACCTGAATCCCTCCCAAGACACAAACACACCCACAAATACTCGAAATAACCCAGCAGTTTAACATCATCATCAAGTACCGGGCCTGCTGGCCTAAGTGATCATGTCTCTCCACAACTTTATATCTCGACAGCTATTTATCATTTCCGTTGTTGACCTTCTGCCAAGCCATTCTCTTAAGCTGTCTGGTATCTTCTCTCTATGCTTCCCTTTATCTCTTCGTCATTCTATTTTTCCAGTTGTTACAATATATTCCAGCTGTTCCCTTCTCATTACATGGCCAAAATATGATGATTGTTTCTTCCTAATATTGGAAATTAGCTCTCTTTTTTCTTTGGCCTCTTTAAAAAAAATGTCTTCATTACTCTTTTCAGCTGTCCATGGTATTCTGAACATTCTTCTGTAAAACTACATTTCTACAGTCTCCAGTGATTTTCGTGTCTGTTGTCCTATTGTCCATTAACAACACCACGCAAGGTACAACAGGTAGCTGGATTATCGTGGCTAATACAAAAGAGTAGAAACTGGAATTGCCCCAGGAATAAGCCTTGTAATGTGAATACAGAGTTGCAATTGGATAACTTGGCAACACTGAAAACAGTAATAACCCAGACGACAGAGTAAATAAGCTGTCAACCCGCTTATTCATTTATTTTTACCCGTGATATGACCACAGAGGATTAGGGGGAGATCCTTGAAAGCTCATTAACAGACTGTTGCTGTCGGCTAGTTCTGTACAGTCAAAGGTGCAACTACACAACGGCAGGGGCGTATTGATGTGTTCATTAGGTCCGAAAACTCATAAAAGATCATTACCATCAAGTGCCATGTCTGATGGCACAGTTCATGATGTCTCTTCACAGACTCTTATTTCTTTGTTTGTTTGCTACTTCATCATAGTACTTCGAGGTCTCGGCGGTTGAGTGGTTAGTGCGCATACTATGTAATAAAGATATCCAGCTTGTTCAATAATTAACTGACTAACCAGCCAACAAAACATCCAGTTATCTTGGCTTGCTAAAAAGCCAAGTTATGTAGAGCCAGTCTTAAAATAAGGAAGTGAATCGTGGACAATAGGACAACAGACAAGAAAATCGCTAGAGGCTGTAGAAACGTGGTTTTACAGAAGAATGTTGAGAATACCATGGAGAGCTAAGAAAAGTAATGAAAACGTTTTGAAAGAGGCCAAAGCAAAAATAGAGCTAATTTTCAATATTAGGAGGAAACAACCATCATTTTTTTGCCATGTAATGAGAAGGGAACAGCTGGAATATATTGTAACAACTTGACAAATTGACGAAGAGATAGAGTTTAACAAAGAGACAAGAATTCACACAGCTTAAAAGAATGGCTTGGCAGAAGGTCAACAACGGAACTGATAAATAACTGTTGAGATCGAAAGTCCCTTCAAAAAACGTTGTGAGAACACCAGACCCAAGGGTCGACCACGAAAAAGATGGGTCGATTAGAAACACTAGGAAACATAACAGCAGCAGAGGCGAACAGAAGAGCAAAAGACCGCAAATTATATCTCCCCTCGACGCTGAAAGGCAGATGAGAAAGGAAAGAAGAAGAAGATATCGAAAGTTGTGGAGAGACATGATCACCTACGACAGCAGGCACATTACTTGATGGTGATGAACTTAAAATCTATCTAGCTTGTTAACTAAATAACTAACAAACTAACCAACTCAACATATTATTAACTTGACTAACTGAAAAGCTATCTAGCTTGTTAACTAAATAACTAACAAACTAACCAACTCAACATATTATTAACTTGACTAACTGAAAAGCTATCTAGCTTGTTAATAATTAACTAATTAAGTAAGCGCTGTAAATGTAGATATACCAACTGATATAGAAAGGTTTGGAAAAAAATTATAAAAACCTCCTCCTGACACTTCTAACTTTGATAACGGATGGGTGAACATGGCTTCCTTAAGTCACGGACTGTCATTGCACACAATGGACTGACCTAATTGTAACCATGGTGATCAGTAAACAAAACCCGCAACTGCGGTTGGAAGTCTGTAAACAAACTTAGAAGACGTGCGAGCATTGAAACGAAAAACAAACAATAAACAGTGAGATCCAAATAACTGCAGCTATTTACTTTTCTAGAGCAGTTTGATCCTTGTAATCTCTGTTGCTACAAATGAATGAATGATGTGATTGTAAAAATATTACGATGTGGACTTCAATACTAGCAAGCGTAACCAGCTCATTGGTGCACTGAGCTCTGTGTTGGCATCGCTTGTGTGGATTGGTCAGTTCAGCCCAACGGTTCCTAGCGCCAAGCATTTTCTGGTAGTGTCAAGGAGGCTGTTCTTATTTTTGTTTACTTTGACAAGAAATTTTGCCGCCAATTTGTTCAACATTTTCTTTCATTTGGTTATTTTAGAGGGGTTTCGCATGTTGTTCAGATATGGTAAGGGGTTTCACATGTTGTTCAGATATGGTAAGGGGTTTCGCATGTTGTTCAGATATGGTAAGGGGTTTCGCATGTTGTTCAGATATGGTAAGGGGTTTCACATGTTGTTCAGATATGGTAAGGGGTTTCGCATGTTGTTCAGATATGGTAAGGGGTTTCGCATGTTGTTCAGATATGGTAAGGGGTTTCACATGTTGTTCAGATATGGTAAGGGGTTTCGCATGCTGTTCAGATATGGTAAGGGGTTTCGCATGTTGTTCAGATATGGTAAGGGGTTTCACATGTTGTTCAGATATGGTAAGGGGTTTCGCATGTTGTTCAGATATGGTAAGGGGTTTCGCATGTTGTTCAGATATGGTAAGGGGTTTCACATGTTGTTCAGATATGGTAAGGGGTTTCACATGTTGTTCATATATGGTTAGGGGTTTCACATGTTGTTCAGATATGGTAAGGGGTTTCACATGTTGTTCAGATATGGTAAGGGGTTTCACATGTTGTTCAGATATGGTAAGGGGTTTCACATGTTGTTCAGATATGGTAAGGGGTTTCACATGTTGTTCAGATATGGTAAGGGGTTTCGCATGTTGTTCAGATATGGTAAGGGGTTTCACATGTTGTTCATATATGGTAAGGGGTTTCGCATGTTGTTCAGATATGGTAAGGGGTTTCGCATGTTGTTCAGATATGGTAAGGGGTTTCGCATGTTGTTCAGATATGGTAAGGGGTTTCGCATGTTGTTCAGATATGGTAAGGGGTTTCGCATGTTGTTCAGATATGGTAAGGGGTTTCGCATGTTGTTCAGATGTTGTAAGGGGATCGAAGATTGTGTGGCTATTGTACGGGGTTCGAATTTTATGTGGCTATTACTAGGGGTTCGAAGATTGTGTGGCTATTGTACGGGGTTCCAAGATTGTGTGGCGATTGTAAGGAGTTCGAAGATTGTGTGGCTATTGTACGGGGTTCGAAGATAGTGTGGCTATTGTAAGGGGTTCAAAGATTGTGTGGCTATTGTAGGGGGTTCGACGATTGTGTTGTTACTGTAAGGGATTCGAAGATTGTTTGGCTATTGTAAGGGGCTCAAAGATTGTGTACTATTGTAAAGGGCTCAAAGATTGTTTGGCTATTGTAAGGGGTTCAAAGATTGTGTGGCTATTGTAAGGGGTTCAAAGATTGTTTGGCTATTGCAAGGGGTTCAAAGATTGTGTGACTATTATAAAGGGTTCGAAGATTGTTTGGCTATTGTAGGGGGTTCGACGATTGTGTAGTTATTGTAAGGGGTTCGAAGATTGTGTGGCTGTTATAAGGGGTTCAAAGATTGTTTGTCTATTGCAAGGGGTTCAAAAATTGTGTGGCTATTGTAAGGGGTTCGAAGATTGTGTGGCTATTGTAAAGGGTTCGAAAATTGTTTGGCTATTGTAAAGGGTTCGAAAATTGTTTGGCTATTGTTAAGGGTTCGAAAATTGTTTGGCTATTGTAAAGGGTTCGAAAATTGTTTGGCTATTGTAAAGGGTTCGAAGATTGTTTGGCTATTGTAAAGGGTTCAAAGATTGTGTGGCTATTGTAGGGGGTTCGAAGATTGTTTGGCTATTGTAAGGGGTTTGAAGATTGTTTGGCTATTGTAAAGGGTTCAAAGATTGTGTGGCTTCTATAGGGGGCTCGAAGATTGTTTGGCTATTGTAAAGGGTTCAAAGATTGTTTAGCTATTGTAAGTGGTTAGAAGATTGTTTGGCTATTGTATAGGGTTCGAAGATTGTTTGGCTATTTTAAGGGGTTCGAAGATTGTTTGGCTATTGTAAAGAGTTCAAAGATTGTGTGGCTATTGTAGAGGGTTCGAAGATTGTTTGGCTATTGTCAGGGGTTCGAAGATTGTTTGGCAATTAGAAATATGGGTTGACACTTACTTGACTTTTACAAAATGGATCGCAGGTCGAAATAGGTTGAGAATAACATGAAATGGGTTGAGAGTAACATGAAATAGGTTGAAAGTAACATGAAATAATAGGTTGAGAGTAACAGGAAATAGTTTGAGAGTAACACGAAATACTTTGAGAATAATATGAAATAGGTTGAGAGTAACAAGAAATAGATTGAGAGTAACATGAAATAGGTTGAGTGTACCACGAAATAGTTTGAGAGTAACTCGAAATAGGTTGAGAGAAACAAGAAATATGTTGAGAGTAACAAGAAATAGTTTGAGAGTAACAAGAAATAGTTTGAGAGTAACAAGAAATAGTCTGAGAGTAACAAGAAATAGTTTGAGAGTAACAAGAAATAGTCTGAGAGTAACAAGAAATAGTCTGAGAGTAACAAGAAATAGTCTGAGAGTAACAAGAAATAGTCTGAGAGTAACAAGAAATAGTTTGAGAGTAACAAGAAATAGTTTGAGAGTAACAAGAAATAGTTTGAGAGTAACAAGAAATATTTGAGAGTAACAAGAAATATGTTGAGAGTAACAAGAAATAGTTTGAGAGTAACAAGAAATAATTTGAGAGTAACAAGAAATAGTTTGAGAGTAACAAGAAATAGTTTGAGAGTAACAAGAAATAGTTTGAGAGTAACAAGAAATAGTTTGAGAGTAACAAGAAATAATTTGAGAGTAACAAGAAATAGTTTGAGAGTAACAAGAAATAGTTTAAAGAGTCTGCATTTTTATTTGAGAATTAACAGTTAGTGTCCATGTTTGGTAGGCGTTTAAAAATATAAACTTCATCACTGTTTTCATCAATGTGATATTGATGAGTTCAGGTGTCTTCACCTTCCTATATATAGTTACAGTATAGTTGCACCTGTTATTACCTGTACAATTCTAGCTAATATTTCTGGTTTGAGCTTCGTCAGTGGCAATGGAATCCAGGTACTTAAACATGTTGACTGATTCAAATTTATCACCGGGGAGACTCATTGGTCTCCAGGCAAGACGCCGGCCTCGAGATAGAGAAGTTGTGCGTTCAAATCCCGGCTAAACCAGTTGGGATTTTTATTTGTGATTTCTCTCTGCGGCAACCACCCCCAGTCTCAACATCGAGGTCCGGCTTGAATTCAATTCCTCATGGACGGAGAAAATATAAGTATCTCCGAAGACGGAGTTATCTGCCTGTGAGGCAAGGTACCCCTATGCACACGGCTGCCAGGAAAAAAAGTATTAATGCGCAAAATTCAGTTCCAAGTCTCTAGAGACCTCGTCAGAGTTGAAAGCTGGCAAACGCAGAAAAAAAACTATCTCCATTTACTGTAGTTATTCACTCAATGTCCTGAATCTTGTTTGCCTTTAGCTTAATTTCCTCATTACAGATCTCCAATGCGTATGCTCGTGATGTCTCTTATACAGGCAATCAACTGGGATCTCGACTTCGGACACACCACGCACTTGCCAGGTTATCACAATTATCGCTGAAATGAAAGCGGTTCATATTTCTGCCTTCAAAGATCAGCTGCTGATAGTCTCAGGGTGTTATGCAGGAGCGAATGTCAAAATTCATCAAATATAAATTTATTCAAACTTTCATTTGTTTGTTTATCATTGTGTATGACTGACATCCCACAATATAATATATTAATATATAGAAACAGTGATGGTCATATCAAAGAAACAATCATCACCATCATGCAGCATTAAAATAAGCAGGACAAATCTGAAACAAGTGCATCGTTTGAAATACTTGGGCACAATAATAACATCAGATGGAAGATGCACCACAGAAATAAAAAGCAGAATAGCTCAGGCCAAAATAGCATCTCAGAAAATGAAAACTTTCTTATGCAACAATTCTATGTCAATAGAAGTAAGAAAGAGAGTTCATCGGTGCTATATAGAACCTATTCTGACCTATGGAAGCGAATCATGGACCGTAAGTAAATAAATGAAAAAACGATTAGAGACCACAGATATGGGATTTTTCAGAAGAATGTTGAAAGTTCCATGGACAGCTAAAAAGGCCAATGAGAAATTCTGAAATAAAATTCTCAAAGAGGCCAACGCGAAAAGGGAGTTCATGAGAAACATCAATAAGAAATAATCAACAATTGTCGGGCACATCACGAGAAGAGGAAGGTTGGAATACTTGGTTACAACTGGCAAAATACAGGGGAAAGAATGATCGCGGACGACAAAGAGAGAAAATACTGGGTAGCTTAGTGTCATGACATGGAAAGCAGTCAACAACAGAACTGATACGATGCACTGTAGATATAAGTTTGTGGAAGGACATGATTGCCTAAACCAACCAGCATGGCACATGATGATGATGCCATTGTACTTAGAAATCGTAGAGCTTATGATAATACTCATTGATATTGAGAGGAGGAAACAGAGGCCACGCCTCCACTAATGTTTTAACACAATAAGTAACATAATCACATTCCAGATCTTCTTCCTTTTCTTTCTTTCTTTCTTTCTTTCTTTCTTTCTTTCTTTCTTTCTTTCTTTCTTTCTTTCTTTCTTTCTTTCTCTTTCTTTCTTTCTTTCTTTATTCCTTTCTTCTTTCTTCCTTTCTTCCTTTCTTTCCTTCTTTCTTCCTCTCTTTCTTCCTTTCTTTCTTTCTCTCTTTCTTTCTTTCTTTCTTTCTTTCTTTCTTTCTTTCTTTCTTTCTTTCTTTCTTTCTTTCTTTATTCCTTTCTTCCTTCCTTCCTTTCTTTCCTTCTTTCTTCCTCTCTTTCTTCCTTTCTTTCTTTCTTTCTCTCTTTCTTCCTTTCGTCCTTTCTTCCTTTCTTTCTTTCCCTTCTTCTTCTTCATAATCACATCCTAGTTCAATGAGTTAAATGTCAGTGTACAACCAGTCACCGTTTTACCTAGTAAAGCCATGATATAATTTAAATAAATCAAACCGGTACTAATAAATAGGCTTCAATGTCAATGGAGGTCAAACCTACTACAACCGTACAACGACATCTATCGACCTTGTAATGTGAGAACTAGGTAGGCCAGTTCAGACAAACCTCCTTGCTCCCATGGTAACAAATGAACAATTAATATAGTGGTGTTCTGTCTCTTTATCGAAAATGAAAACAATTAGAGGCAATGAGCAACTGTCCTTTCTAGAGTTTCATTTAAGAATCAATATACTGCCTATACAAATGTTAACAAAACTGTAAGAGGTGTTAATTAACAGCAAAAATGTTACAATTAAAAGTAAGACACAGTTTATCTCAATAAATTCTCCATACTCGTGCCCCCCCCACCCCCCATTATGAACATCACAAAAGACACTTCATTTATCTCACTAATCATCATCATCATCGGGTGTCATCTCCGCAATGAAGGTTGGCTACCATGGAGCGCCATTCTGCTCTGTCTCTTGCTTTGATGGTGCAGGTTGTCGTAGGCTGATTTGTCCATCTTTTGTTGTTACTCGTCCATGTTTGTCTTGGTCTGTCTTTGCATCTTTTACCTTGTTTTTTCCCCTCCATGATTACTTTTAGTAGGTTGTTGTGTCTTTTAACATGGCCCACAAATGGCATTTGTCTTGTTTGAATTGTGTTTAGTAGTTCTCTTTTCATTTTTAGTTGTTTTAAAACTTTATAGTTTGTTTTCTTTTCTTTCCATCCATATGACTGCTATGATGGGGACTACAGCTACCTTTCTTTGTTTGGGAGATGAGATAGTAATTCTTATGATTCCACTGGCACGGGCGGTTGAGCAATTATGGATTTTATTTTGTTTGCAGTGATACCGGGGCCTTATATAACCAAAGAACTTTTCATCCAATTCTACCTATTCTTCTATAAATCCACATTTCAAAGGCTTCAATTTTCTGTTCTGTTTTCTTGCCTTATTCACTCGGCTGCCCGCTCCACTGCAGGTAAATAATCAACAAATAACGACACGTGGAGACACAGACCAACCGTAAACAAGTTAGGCACCGAAAGTAGAAAAAATAAATGCTGAGAGATTGGCAGACACCTGGTAATAAAAACTGATACAGTTAATTGCTCGACGGATAGGTAGGCACGTAGGCGATACTCCCGGTAAAAAGCTACACAGTTTACGCCACGTATTTAGACATATAGATACTTAAGTAGTCATACAGACAGGTGAGAGAGTGGTGGTTCTTAGGCGAAAAGCAGGACAGGAAAACACAGAGATAAACGATGGATAACATCGACAGATGCACAATAAACAGACTTAGAAGAGGAGTGAGAGGAATCTATACTGTGCGATAGGCATTACATTCAATTTCTACGATGAAAATATTTGCTTTGTATACCTCTAGACGTTAATCATATCTTTTCATTGGTGACCTTTATGCATTATTATTATTGCTATATTTTTTAAGCTCTGAAAACATGACTTGTATATGATTCTGCTTTACAATATTAGGACTAATGATAAGACTAGCTATAACGTTCTTCTTCTGCTTCGTCTTCCTCTTCTCCTTCTTCTTCATCTTCTTCTTCTACCTATCAACTCCCTGTGGAGCATAGGTCTTCAACAAACACTTTCCAAGCCGTTCTGTTTCTTGCCATTCTTTTAAGATCATTCCATGTCTTACCCATCATCTTCATCTCTGCTCCATCTGTCTTCTCCAAGAATTCTTTGGTCTTCCTCTTTGTTTTTTTCCCTGGGGATTCGAAAAAGGGCCTGTTGTGAGAAGCTATAACGTTCATTTTGACAATATTTGTGGTTTCATTATTTTTACTTTACATCTCAGTTTACCAATCAAGTTTTGAAATATGTCTTAGCATCAACATTATTCCGCTAAAATATCACAGGCACAGAAATTAACAAAGTTAGAATGTTAAAATGTGTTACACTGCACAAAGTTATGAATGATAGCAAACTCTTTATATAGGGCTTCGCACGAGGAGGTAATCTGATCATCGGAGGTTGTTGACCTCATCAGAAGTGAAACCTCCTCCCCCCCTTCCCATTCCCTGCCACTCCCCCTCCCCGCAGAGCGTAACACTTGTTCGACATGGTCCACTTCGGATGATCAGATTGCCTCCTGCTGCAAAACCCTGTATAACAAGTTTCCTATTATCTATATCTTTGTGCAATGTCACAAATGTGAACCACTCCTATATTATATCAATATGAAGAATGTTTGGAGTGTAGTTTCCTCAGGACATCTTTATTGATAAATATAGGAACATTTGGGGGGGGGGGGGGGGTAAACACTAAAATTAGGTAGGGTTCGATCCCAACCGATGGCTTCCGGTTCACCCACTATTTAATGGGTACCGGATTTTTTCTGGGAAAGTAAAACGGTACGGGCGTAATACCGACCACATTACCCCAAAAATCATGTGCCGAAGGTCTGTAAAATTTATGGTCATTAACACCATATTCCCTATACGCCACTTGGCGTGACGGGGGTACTTTACTTTTTACTTGCACTAAAATACAACTTTATGATTAAAACAAGCAACTGTGTACTATTAATACATTTGAAGAAAGCATTCGTCAACTCAAGGTTGGGACAGCACCATACAACTTGTCTACATGAAAATATAACAACAAACTGATGTTTATTCACATAATAAACATGTACAGATGATATGATTTCTCTAGTGCCCGAACAAACAGAAAGCACGAAGTAATTGCTTAGTTACATGTTGTTTGTTATGTTGCATTGCTATAACACCATCTGAGTGCAACATTTCTCATTCCGTCCAAGGTGTCGCAGGTTTTTCTGTCGATCTTTGCAGTTCTTTTTCTCCACAATATTCTCGGAGAATACAAATAAGGACAGCGATGAAAAGTATGAGGATAGAGAGAATGATCTTAATAGAATGACAAGAAACAGAACAGTTTGGAAAGTGTTTGTTGAAGACTTATGCTCCACAGGGAGTTGAACGTGTTTCTTAAAGACCTATACTCAACGGGGAGTTGTAAGTGTTTGTTGAAGACCTATGCTCCACAGGGAGTTAAAATGAAGTTTGCTGAAGACCTATGCTCCACAGGGAGTTGAACGTGTTCGTTGAAGACCTAGACTCCACGAGGAGTTGAACGTGTTTCTTAAAGACCTATACTTAACGGGGAGTTGTAAGTGTTTGTTGAAGACCTATGCTCCACAGGGAGTTGAACGTGTTCGTTGAAGACCTAGACTCCACGAGGAGTTGAACGTGTTTCTTAAAGACCTATACTTAACGGGGAGTTGTAAGTGTTTGTTGAAGACCTATGCTCCACAGGGAGTTAAAATGAAGTTTGCTGAAGACCTATGCTCCACAGGGAGTTGAACGTGTTTCTTAAAGACCTATACTCAAATGGGAGTTGAAAGTGTTTGTTGAAGACCTATGCTCCACAGGGAGTTAAAATGAAGTTTGTTGAAGACCTATGCTCCACAGGGAGTTGAAATGAAGTTTGTTGAAGACTTATGCTCCACAGGGAGTTAAAATGAAGTTTGTTGAAGACCTATGCTCCACAGGGAGTTGAAAGGAAGAAGAAAACTGCAGTTTTTACAGAAGTGTGTTGAACAATGCCAAGTCTTTGTTATTACTTCCCCTTAACGACTGACCCGATGACAGTTTCAGAAGTTACAAATTATAATCAAGGAAATTAACTGAGAAAAATGAATACAGCTCGGTTGGTTGATTATAACAGTTTTTTTTTTTTTTAAGATGAAGAAAAAAGTGGTATGGTACTTACATTTTAAAAGCTCATTCAGAAGCCGACCACGCTCTAGACCACAGGGAAGTCACCTATTTTTAAAAATGTATTTCCTTTCTTGTGTATCTAGCATATTATCGTTATGTAGTTACATTTGTGTACATATTCTTGTATATATATATATTTCTGTTGTTGTTTGTTGTTCCAGCTGAAGGCCTACTTGGCCGAGACGTCGACTTTTGTTTTGTTAATTACCACGTAAAGCAGTTACCATACCACTTTTTTTTTTAAAGAAAATAATTGTCATTATCATCAGCTTTACAGCAGCTTTGCATCTCTAAGCATCTTGATGCCTTTACTGCTTGGTTGATTATAGATAGTCAAGCGTGAATTTAGTTGCATATGTGATGATTGTTTGGTAGAGAGGAGGGGAGAATATGTGTGTAGATAGATAGATAGATAGATAGATAGATAGATAGATAGATAGATAGATAGATAGATAGATAGATAGATAGATAGATAGATAGATAGATAGATAGATAGATAGATAGATAGATAGATAGATAGATAGATAGATAGATAGATAGATAGATAGATAGATAGATAGATAGATAGATAGATAGATAGATAGATAGATAGATAGATAGATAGATAGATAGATAGATAGATAGATAGATAGATAGATAGATAGATAGATAGATAGATAGATAGATAGATAGATAGATAGATAGATAGATAGATAGATAGATAGATAGATAGATAGATAAAGAACATGGTAAGAAATAGAGGCAACATATACAGAGCGAGGCATGGAGGTTTTAAAATTGAGTGAAACAATTGGTAGGTTCATAAAAGTGAAGGGGATTGCAGTGGGGGTGGGGGGTGGTGAGAGAGTGAGAGAGAAAGATAGAGAGAGAGAGAGAGGGAGAAAGAAAAGGTGAATGTATACTTTTATTAAAGAATATACAGAATTCAGCAAATGTATCTTTTCTTAAAGCTATCAACGAAGTTATATTTATTTGCAAGGCTTCCTGCAGTCGGTGAGGTAAAATAACCGATTTTCCTAGAACATTCTCTTCACACCTGGGCACAGGTAGGAAACATTGTGAAGGTGTGGGGCTTGTCAGTGTGCCAGGTATTCACATCTGGGTCGATCTTCTGCTAATTTTACCTGAGCCGCGACAAGAATCAGACACTGATTCTGCCGACAGTTGAATATATAGCAGGTAGATACCAGCTTGGCACGAAGTATGCAAGTCTCTTTGTTACAGTTGACGTGGAGCGGCTTCAGATATGCTAAGTTTAACTGTAAGAACGTGCTGAAAAGGTAAACGCTGAGATCAGTATAATATGAAAGGGGAGTTAAGAAATGAGGTGTTGAACAGATTTGGGGGAGCGACGAAGCAAGAGAAAGTTAGCTGTAGACGTACTCACCCTTAAAGAACTAAGATATCAGTACTTAGTTTATTATCTCCTGACTGCATTTCCGTGCTATGTCTCTACACTATGACTGCATTATCTTTCAAATGCTTTATCATTGAAGCTGTATCACCAATTAAATGCAATATAATTTGACTGCATTAACAGTAAAATGCATTATTATTTGACTTCATTATTATTTGACTTCATTATTATTTGATTTAATTATTATTTGATTTAATTATCATCACACCATTTTTTAAAACTTATTTCATTAACATCTGACTTCATTACCATATGACTGCATTACCAATTGACTTCATTAGCACCTAACTTCTTTAATATCTAATTTCATTATCACCAGACTGTATTTTTAATTGACTTAATGAGGGACATAACAGGGGGGAGATCTCAGCACTTGTGAACGTATTCAAAGAAGATGACCCGCCGACAACACTAAACTAAAGTAGGCACAAGAACAGTTTAAAAAATAAAACACTGTCAAAATTAGGGAGCCGCGATAGCTCAGTGGTTAGTGAACTGGACTACCACGGACAAGGGGTAGGGTTCGATCCCAACCGACGGCTTCCGGGTTGACTCAGCCTTAAATGGGTACCGGATTTTTTTTCTGGGAAAGTAAAGCAGCACGGGCGTAATACTGACCACATTACCCCAAAAATCATGTACTGAAGGTCTGTAAAATATAGGGTCAATAACACCATATTTCCCTATACGCCACTTGGCGTGACGGGGGTACTTTACTTTTTTTTACTGTCAAAATTAAATGTGTAATAAGCATGACAGGCGACAATCAAAAAGATAAGATCCGAAACGAGAACTGAGAAAAGAGCTAGAAATGATTGCCTTCAATGCAGACACAAAGAAACAACATATACAATAGTTTTGACGATAAGACAGTGCCTCGCGTTATCACATTGCAAGTGAAGAGATGCAATGATTCTGTGGATTCGATGCAGACTTTCGTCTCATCTGTGGCTACAGAAAACTGTCATTACAATTTCGTCTTGTACAATCACTGACGCCAGCTAACTTTCCATTTATATAAGTTACCTATTCAATATACTTACTCATAGTTGTAGACGTGGGTCTACATAAACACACACAAATATGATACGGTTTTCTGTGTGTTTCTTCCAATCACGAGGTCTGGTATAAATAAGTTGATCTGATGTTTTATTGTTCGTTGCTAACTTTTGCTGTCAGTAATGTCAACAAGGAAAGACAATACATGTAAACACTACGAGTGTCTCGCTACACTACCTTGCAATAATGCTTGTTTATCATTCGATGAGCGATTTTTTGTTTATCGTATCCAGAAGGACATTTTAACAATATTTTAATTTTAAATAATGTATGCCTCATAAGTGAAACAAAAACAGCAGTACAAATGTACCGTGACAAAGAAAAATAAAAACACACTTCAGATTAACTGAACTAGATTCAAACGCACAAGACAGCAGCCACTCCCGGTGTTCTTGTGCTTAACTCTTTCGCTACGGAAGGTTTTTATCAATTTAGCGGTAGAGATTTCAGAGACAACATTTGCCATGTTTAAAAAAATTAATCTGCATGTTTATTTTTATCTGACACTTAACATATTATATATATATTTTAGATAATTAAACAAGGAATTAGATTTCACAAAAACCAAGATGATACAAAAGATATAAAAAGAATATGATTTGATGACAGTTTACACTAATCAAATTCAGAGTGACGCACTGTGCGGCTAAACGTACATGGCAGAAATCGACATGGAGCATGGTGCGTCGAAGCGTGCGGAAAGAGTTAAGGGATTTGCTATTTATTCTATAAATACAAGAGTTTTCCTTGTTAGTTACACTTGTGTGTCAGCGATTATCTTTCGAACGTAGCGCCTTCGTTTTTGTTTCAGACATTCGTTCATGCAGACACACGTAGACGATGGACAGCCGCAGGAGAGGATCGTTGAGCTGCTACGAAAACACTTGTTCATTCAGACATAAATATGAGGCTAATGCTAATTTGTCGAACATTTATTTCATTTTATTATTTGGTTTTATTACATAACAGACACATGTTCTGATTGCGGGACCCGGAAAAGTGTTCATAGAAATTGTTCATGGGTTGAGTACTGAAGCTTGTAAAAAGTTCCATGGCTGGGTTGGGTCTCGGTGTTTCTAAACAATTCCATGGCTGGGCTCTTAAGTCCCAATGCTTGTTAAAAGTTCCAAGGCTGGGTTTTTGGGTCGCGGTGCTTCTAAACAATTCCATGGCTGGGTTCTTGGATCCCATTACTTGTTAAAATTTCCATGGCTGGGTTCTTGGATCCCATTACTTGTTAAAATTTCCATGGCTGGGTTCTTGGATCCCATTACTTGTTAAAATTTCCATGGCTGGGTTCATGGATCCCATTACTTGTTAAAATTTCCATGGCTGGGTTCTTGGGTCCCATTACTTGTTAAAATTTCCATGGCTGGGTTCTTGGGCCCCATTACTTGTTAAAATTTCCATGGCTGGGTTCTGGGTTCCACAAGGACAGTCGGAATAACAAATGTGGCAGTCATGACAATTCCTGTATTAAAGTGAGGAAATTGATGACCATCGATTTCTTCTTTCAATGGCATGAGTCTGTATCTGTCAACTTGACTTCAATACTATTTAGGTTGTCTAACTTCTGTAATGCGTCATTGAGCACAGTTTAGTGTCTAGCTCCACTTTCCCAGTAGGTACTTTAATGTGTCATTGAGCACAGTTTAGTGTCTAGCTCCACTGTCCCAGTAGGTACCTTAATGCGTCATTGAGCACAGTTTAGTGTCTAGCTCCACTTTCCCAGTAGGTACCTTAATGCCTCAACTAGATAAAGTCTTGACAAATATTCAGTGCAGTCTGTGGTGCTTCTTCAAATGTTTTTGTTTCCGATTTTGAAATTAATCTTTAATCCACATTTTAAAAAAATTTCAAATCTTGAATTTAATCCACGTCTTTATGTTTCATATATTGAGTTTTATGAACACGTAGTTTCCATGTAAAGACAGAGGCTATCGTTGTCTGGTAACCCGGAATTAGTGTCATCATAAAGTGTCATGCCTACTGGCGCAGGTGATCATGTCTCCCACAAGATCCTGTCCCTACAGTTGTTGATCAAATCTCCAGCTGACTTTCTCAGAACTGTCTGGTATGGTTTGTTCCCTTAAATAGTGTCCACTTTTTCTGTACTCGATGGTCGCGTATGTTCCTACCGTTCTCCTCATATTGTATGGACACAGTATGTTTCTACAGTTCATCTCATATTGCATGAACACAGTATGCTTCTACAGTTCATCTCTTATTGCATGGACACAGTATGCTTCTACAGTTCCCCTTTTATTTGCATGGACACAGTATGTTTCTACAGTTCCCCTCTTATTGCATTGTCATATAGTACGTTTTATATTTACCAAAGCTGCTATAGTTCGTTCTCAAATTCGTGCCCACAGAGTTGATCAATTATCTCGGAAACTTTTTGATAAATTTCTGTAATTCTTTTTCATGAAATCTTTTTTTTTTTTCACTGACCTTCAGATTTTATAACATTTAAGTACAAAGGTAGTCTGAATTTTGCACAAATCGTTTTTTGTTATATCATTTTAGAAAAATATCAAACCGTGTGCTCTAAATATTAGATTTTAATGTAAATTACGTTAATTGTCTAACAATGCAAGTCAAAGGCATATCCGTACCACATTGAAGAGGGTCACAATTGTTCATTTGATTTATATCTTCGTCATAGAGATAGGTAATTGCAAAAGTGTCTGTACAATAACACAGTTAGCTTTTGCATAGTGATGAATTTACACTTTAAACTCTTCATGATTTTAAAAATCAAGTAGTCACTACACAACAGCTTACAAACTATCACATGTAAAGGAATATACATGAATAGTAAATATTTGGTCAAAGTAAGCCTCTGGACCAATTTAACAAGAAACCGGAAATGGCAAAAGTGGCGCGTCTTCCATAATCACGTTCAATAAGTGCGAGCAAGTGTTAAGAATAATCAACGGCCCAGAAAGCGAAAACAGCAAAGTATGTGGTACACACGAGGCATATTCAGAACACGAAAGGCGAATATGGCAGACCACTGTGAAAGAGATTGGAGCCTCATCATGTAACATTCCAAAGAAAGCCATGGAGAGAAATTCTAACTACTGTTTTAGGAACGAGCTAAGAATAGCCACATAGAATGTTAGGACCTTATACCAACAAGGAAAACTAGAAAATCGTATGGTAGAAGCAGAGCGATTAAACATAGATAGTTTAGGCATATCAGAAACAAGATGGAAGGAAAGTGGATACATACAAGACGATAAATATACATTTATATACTCAGGTAACACAACAGAACACCAAAGAGGGGTAGGCATACTAATAAAACGAGAACTACAAAAATATATAAATACTCACTTGACATACAATGATAGGATTATATTAATAAAAATTAAGGCAAAGCCATTTGACATAGCAATAATACAGACATACGCACCTACTCATGACTATACAGATGAACAAATATAAGCATACTATGAAGATCTAAATACAGTTATGAAGCAAGTGAAATCTTCAGACACCTTGATTGTAATGGGTGACATGAACGCAAAAGTAGGAAAAGGTAGATATAAGACCATTATAGGAAATCACTGTTTAGGAAAAAGAAATAACAGGAGAAAGATTAATTCAATTTTGTGAAGAAAACAGGCTGATAATATGTAACACCTACTTTGAGCAAGAGAAAAGGAAACTATACACATGGAAAAGCGCTGGAGATAGAAAGAGGAATAAAATAGATTATATAATGATAAATGACAGAATCCGGAACAGCGTCAAGAAAGCCAAAACCTATCCAGGAGCAGATATTAATTCAGATCACAATCCTGTAGTGATTAAAATGAAAATCAAATTAAAGAGAAAGAAACAAAATACTAATTCAGCAATACCAATAGATACAACAGCTTTAAATCAGAAAGATGTACAAGAAACTAATACTGTACAAGTAAAGAACACAAATCAGAAGCTGCTAGAAGAAGGGATAGAGCAGTAAAGAAGAGCAAATCCTGAAGAAAAAGGCACAACCAAATGGCAATGCATAAAAAACAGCATACAAAAATCCTGCAACACCTTACCCAAAAAGGAAAGTAACAAAAAACAAAAATGGATAACTGACAACATTTTAGAAAAAAGTGGAAGAGAGAAGACAAGCGAAGAACACTGCCAGATACAAGGAAATTGATAATGAAATACGACAAATGTGCAAAAAGGCAAAAGAAGACTGGCACAACCAAAGATGTCTAGAAGTAGAAACTATGGAAAGTAAACAAAATTTAAAAGGAATGCACACAGAAATAAAAAGAACGACTAATAAAGACAAAAAAGCTGCAGGAAGCGGATGTATTGCAAACAAAGAGGGAAGAATGCTAACAGACAACTAAGATAAAATCGATAGATGGCAGGAATACATAACATATTTATTTCATGATGAAGGAGACAAAAAACCATTTATAAAATGTACATCCAGCTATAAAATCCTAAAATCTGAGGTAGAAAAAGCTATAAAAACGATGAAAACGGGAAATGCAGCAGGACCTGACAATATACAGATAGAGATTTTACAGGCACTAGATGATTTTGGCATTGAAGTGACCACAGACATATGCAAGGACATAGACCATACAGGATAAATACCAAATGAACTAAAAACATCAACTGTTATTGCATTGCCTAAAAAGAATGGTGCAGTTGAATGCAGCGATTTTAGAACAATAAGCCTAATGAGCCAGGTAACAAAAATTTTACTAAAAGTTATACAAGGAAGGATTCAGAATAAAATTAATAATGAATTAGATGAGCAGCAATTCGGATTCAGGAAAAACAGTGGGACAAAAGAAGCCATATTCAGCATGAGGACATTGATCGAAAAGTACATAGAAGTAAACAAACCAATATATGCCTGCTTCATAGACTACACCAAAGCATTTGATAGAATACACCATAATCAACTTATAGACTGCCTAAAAGATATAAATCTGGATGACACAGACATACGACTGATATGTAATTTGTATTGGGAGCAAACAGCAATAATAAAATATAACAAGGAGAACTCTACACCCATTGATGTAAAAAGAGGAGTAAGACAAGGATGCATCCTATCTCCAAGCTTATTCAATTTATACACTGAGCAAATCTTTAAAAACATCACTGAGATGCCAGGCCTTAACATTAATAGGAAGATAATCAAGAACCTAAGATATGCTGATGATACTGTACTACTAGCAGAAAATCCTAAAGATCTACAACAATTACATAATGTAATAAACATGACAAGCAAAAAATATGGACTAGATATGAATATCAAAAAGACTAAAACTATGATCATAAACAAAGGAAACTCTCAAGACCTACAATTAAATATCAAAGTTGAAGGAATACATCTAGAGACAGTCCAGAGCTACAATACCTGGGCCATACTATAACCAGTGATGGAAAATGTACAACCGAAATAAATAAAAGAATAGGTATGGCAAAAAGTAATTTCAATGTCATGAAAAATACTAAAATCAAAACCAATAATCTATCTATCTATCTATCTATCTATCTATCTATCTATCTATCTATCTATCTATCTATCTATCTATCTATCTATCTATCTATCTATCTATCTATCTATCTATCTATCTATCTATCTATCTATCTATCTATCTATCTATCTATCTATCTATCTATCTATCTATCTATCTATATCTATCTATCTATCTATCTATCTATCTATCTATCTATCTATCTATCTATCTATCTATCTATCTATCTATCTATCTATCTATCTATCTATCTATCTATCTATCTATCTATCTATCTATCTATCTATCTATCTATCTATCTATCTATCTATCTATCTATCTATCTATCTATCTATCTATCTATCTATCTATCTATCTATCTATCTATCTATCTATCTATCTATCTATCTATCTATCTATCTATCTATCTATCTATCTATCTATCTATCTATCTATCTATCTATCTATCTATCTATCTATCTATCTATCTATCTATCTATCTATCTATCTATCTATCTATCTATCTATCTATCTATCTATCTATCTATCTATCTATCTATCTATCTATCTATCTATCTATCTATCTATCTATCTATCTATCTATCTATCTATCTATTGACCTTTCGAGCCGTAACCGGCCCATAGGGCGTAGACCAAGATACACCTTCTCCTATATGAATTTTTGTTCTAGCAGTTTTCTTTTAAAGATATTTTATCAAATCTCGCCATCTGTCTCTGTTCTGTGCAAGCAGTTCTATCTCATTGAGGGAGCCGATTCCTGCTGCTCTTGCCTCTCTCATCAATGTTCTTCTCAGTGTCTCCCTGGGTCTTCCTCTTTTTCTTTTACCTGTTGTTTCCCATATGAGGGCTTGCTTTGCTATTCGATTATTATCTCTTCTCATCACATGTCCAACGTATGACCATCGTCTTTTCTTTATTACTGAAGATATTAGTGGTTGATTGGCGATTTCTCTAATTTCCTCGTTTGTTTTGAATTCGTTCCATTCTATACCAAGTATTTTCCTTAGACATTTATTTTCGAATGCGTTCAACTTTGTTTCTATATCTCTTGTTGTTTTCCAGCTTTCACACGCATACGTAAGGGTTGATAGTACATTTGATTTGAATAGCCTAAGTTTTGTGTTTGTGCTAATGAGTTTTGATTTCCACAACTTTTCAAGGCTTCTGAAAGACATTGCTGCTTTAGCCAGTCTGATTCTAATTTCTTTGCTCGTATCCCCTTCTCGATCAATGTGACTTCCAAGATAGATAAAGTGATCGATCTCTTCTACTGGTTTGTTTTCCATGTATATTTTGTCACTTGTTGGAATTAAACTTTTCATGACTTTAGTCTTTTCATGATTGACCTCAAGCCCAATTTTGCTGGCTATTGATGATAATTCATTTGTGTTTTCCTGCATCGTTTTTATCTGACTGCTGATGAGAACTATGTCATCAGCAAAGTCGAGGTCCTCCAAATGGTCTCCTTGTATCCATTCGATGCCTTTATTACCAGTGCAGCATTTCTTCATTATGAAGTCCATAACAATTCCAAATAACAAGGGCGATAAAATACATCCTTGTTTAACCCCAGTTTCTATTGGGAAACATTCGCTCAGTCCTTCCTCTGTTCGAACTGCACATGTGTAACCATCATACATGTCTTTGATAATATTTATGATTTTTGATGGTAAGCCATATTGCTTCAGAATTTTCCACAAAGAATCTCTATGAATACTATCAAATGCTTTTTTGAAGTCGATGAAGTTAAGTACAAAAGGTTTTTGCTTTTCAATGTGTTCCTCCAATATAAGTCGTAGAGTGAAAAAATGTGGTCAAGACAGCTTCTCCCTTTTCTAAACCCAGCCTGTTCTTCACGCATTACTGTATCTATTGAATCCTTTATTCTATTTAGGATGATTTTACAGAATAGTTTTGAGGCAACTGACAAAAGTGTCACGCCTCTCCAATTGTTACAATCTCTAAGATTGCCCTTTTTTGGGATCTTAACAATGATTCCTTTTTTCCATTTATGAGGCGTCTTCTCTGTTTTCCAAATGATGTTGAACATTTTTTGGAGATGTATTAAATTATGGCTATCAATTGCCTTGAGGATCTCAGCTGTTAACTTATCCTCTCCAGCAGCCTTGTTATTGGTCATTAGCTTTAAGGTGGTTTCTATTTCACTCAAGGTGAAGTCATCTAAATTTACATCTAATTCTGCTGCTGGTGTTTCAGCTTCAAAATCTATTAAACTGTGAGGTAGTGGACGGTTAAGAATTTCTTTGAAGTGTTCCGCCCAACGGGCTTTTATGTCTGCGCTTGTTGTTAGCATTAATCCAGATTTGTCTAGAATTGGTGTTCCGCTGGATGTATAGGTGTTTGTCAGCATCTTTTGTACAGTATAAAGAGTTCTGCTGTCTCCTGTAATTGCAGCTGTCTCTGCTTTCTCTGCCAAGTTGTCTATATAAGCTCTTGTATCTCTTCTTGCCGAACTTTTCACTTTGTTGTCTAATTCTTTGTATGTTGCTTTTGCCAGAACCTTTCCAAGATCTGTCTTTACATTAGTCATGGCTCTCTTCGCTTCTCTTCTTTCTTTGATGTATTTCCATGTGGTGTCTGAGATCCAAGCTCGTTTTTCCATTTTCTTCAGTCCAGCACTTACTTCTGCTGCTGTCATTAGTATTTTGCTCTGTGAGTCCCACATTTCATTGATATCTAAGTCTATTTCACCAAGTGCTGAATAACAATTACTTAGCTCTATGTTAAACTTTTCCTTTATGGCTTCATCTTTCAGTTTATGACTATCAATTTTATGTGTAATTGACCTCTTCTGTTGGTTTCTAAATTTTAATCTTATTTTCCCAATGCACAGGTTGTGGTCACTATTAACATCAGCACCTCTGTATGCTCTTACATCTATTAATGATGATCTGAATTGTTGTTTAATACATAGGTGGTCAATTTGATTTGATGTTCTATCATCAGGAGATATCCATGTTGTTTTGTGGATATTTTTGTGTGGAAATAATGTCCCACCTATAACTAAACCAATAACACCAGGGCTAAAACTAAGAATAGCAAAATGTTACATCTTCTCAATATTCCTATATGGTGCAGAAACATGGACATTAGACCAGAAAACAGAACAGAAAATTGAAGCCATTGAGATGTGGATTTATAGAAGAATACATAAAATTGGATGGAAAGAAAAGAAAACAAACGAGGCAGTTTTAAAACAACTAAAAATGAAGAAAGAACTGCTAAACACAGTTAGAGCAAGACAAATGAAATTTTTAGGTCATGTTAAAAGACACAAGATCCTAATAAAAGTAATATTGGAAGGGAAAATGCAAGGTAAAAGAGGCAGAGGCAGGCCAAGAATAACATGGACGAGTAACATCAAAAGATGGACAAGTCAGCCTATGACAATCTGCACCATCAAAACAAGAGACAGAGTGGAATGGCGCTCCATGGTAGCCAACCTTCGATGCTGGGACGGCACTCAATGATGATGATGAAGCGCTAAGATTGTCTGGATAGACACGTGACATTTTGACTTTTTGAATAACAATAACAGACTTCTGAACACAATTAGAACAAGACAAATGCGATTCTTAGGCCATGTTAAAAGACACAACAGCCTACTGAAAGTGATCCTGGAGGGGAAAATACAAGGTAAAAGAGGCAGAGGCAGACCAAGATTAACATGGACGAATAACATCAAAAGATGGACAAACCAACCGATGACAACCTGCACCATCAAAGCAAGAGATAGAGCAAAATGGCGCTCCATGGTAGCCAACCTTCGTTGCGGAGACGGCACTCAATGATGATGATGATGAAATAACAATGTTGATTACAACAAATGTGGGTATGGTAGACTCCTACAAATTAGGACAACCAAGAAAATCATATTTTTATATGACTTAAAGTAAGAAAAATCTTTCCTAAATGCATGACAGTAGGGGAAAAAAATCATCCTTAAGGTCGGTGAAAAAAATAAGATTTCATGAAAAAAAATTATTGAAATTCATCAAACAGTTTCCGAGATAATTAATCAACTCTGTGGGCACGAATTCGTGAACGAACTGTAGTAGCTTGCATGGCTAGCACACTTACTAGATAAAAGGCAATGTTGGGGTTGGGTAGTCTAGAAGTAGGGCCTCGGCTTCAGGGCAGCACGGAGCCAGGTTCAAAGTCCACTAGAAGTAGGGCCTCGGCTTCAGGGCAGCACAGAGCCAGGTTCAAAGTCAACTAAAAGTAGGGCCTCGGCTTCAGGGCAGCACAGAGCCAGGTTCAAAGTCAACTAGAAGTAGGGCCTCAGCTTCAGGGCAGCACAGAGCCAGGTTCAAAGTTCACTAGAAGTAGGGCCTCGGCTTCAGGACAGCACGGAGCCAGGTTCAAAGTCCACTAGAAGTAGGGCCTCGGCTTCAGGACAGCACGGAGCCAGGTTCAAAGTCCACTAGAAGTAGGGCCTCGGCTTCAGGGCAGCACGGAGCCAGGTTCAAAGTCCACTAGAAGTAGGGCCTCGGCTTCAGGGCAGCACGGAGCCAGGTTCAAAGTTCATTATAAGTAGGGCCTCGGCTTCAGGGCAGCACGGAGCCAGGTTCAAAGTCCACTAGAAGTAGGGCCTCGGCTTCAGGGCAGCACGGAGCCAGGTTCAAAGTCCACTAGAAGTAGGGCCTCGGCTTCAGGGCAGCACAGAGCTAGGTTCAAAGTCAACTAGAAGTAGGGCCTCGGCTTCAGGGCAGCACGGAGCCAGGTTCAAAGTCCACTAGAAGTAGGGCCTCGGCTTCAGGGCAGCACGGAGCCAGGTTCAAATTCAACTAGAAGCGGTGGCGATTTTTCAAAAACAGGAAAAATTACTCCCTGGTTTCTTGATGACGTTACCCTCCCTTGATCTCTTTGGAAGTGAGATCGGATGTTTAGACCCACACCGTGGATCCCAAACCGTGGATCCCAAACCGAGGATTCCACACCGTTGATCCCAGACCGTGGATCTCAAACCGAGGATTCCACACCGTGGATCCCAAACCGAGGATTCCACACCATGGATCCCAAACCGAGGATTCCACACCGTGGATCCCAAACCGAGGATTCCACACCATGGATCCCAAACCGAGGATCCCACACCGTGGATCCCATACCGTGCTGCGGAGCTCATGAACGTGGTCCAGGGTTCTACTCAGGTTTTCTGGTGATTCTCGAGGGGGATATCATAGCACCTATCGGTTCGCCCGGTGTGCAGTGATAATGATCCTAACAAGAAACAAACAAGGCAGTGTTTCAAAAACAAATGACAAAATGACGACTTGTTCCACCTATCACTTACTTCCTGATTCAATTACTGGATATGTCCTTCTATTCTAAATTCTAATTTCCCGTACCTAAGGTGTACGTGTCATATTTTCCCTTCACAGTCGTCCTGGTACGGTCATATTATCGCATCAATCGGGGCATGAATGAGACAGAGTGGATGACGTCGCGCAACTCTCATTGCTATATTAAAACAACAAAAAACTCAGTTTATTATTACAGAAGATTAGCAACATTATTGCCATCGACACTTTTATAGAAGGATATGATGAATATTTAAGTTGCGATAATTTAATGTTAATAATTATGTCGCTGTTATGTTGTTATTATGTTGTTATGTGACGTCATAGTAGCAGAACCTCTGTTCCGACAGTGTTATCTTAATTCGTGTTCACGGTGACTTTTACCGGGTCGAGACCTACCAGTATTTAGTAAAGTGGTGGAATGATATCTTGATCGATCCTGATCAACATCTAAGATCGTTCTTCTTTCTTCTTTTCTCTTTCTCACTGGTACCGAAAAGGTGTCGTAGTTATATCATTTGTCGTTCTTGAGCTGCTCGAACTGTCTGAATTAGTGATTTTCCTTTGTTGTTACATGTCTCTGTCACTGCATCTATCCATCTTCTTCTATGTCTTTCTTGGTCTTTTTTCATGCATTCTCGAGAAGAACACCCTTTATGGTGATTTGTGAGGATTCATTCTGACCAGATGGTCAAACCATTTAAGTTGTTGATGTTCTATACATTCTTGGCAGAATTTTGTTCCAACCATTTCAGATCATTCACCCAGCCATAAATGGGTACCGGACTCTTTCTAGGAAGAAAATATGCACTGGCGTAGTTCTGACCACATTATCCCAAAAATTTGCCAATGTTAAAAATAACTGTGGCACTAACACTTTATTATCTACACAGCTGGTTGCTTTTTTCTCCATTTCTAAGCTAACTATTATTTTCTGTCTTTTATGTTGTTTGGCGTGTTCTTTTTTTTTTTAAAGAGCGCTATTTCATATGCCTGCATAACATGTCCGTTTATTATTCTGAAAGCTTAAACACGTGACTTGCGCCAGAATGTGACGTCATTATCTGAACCTAAATGCACTACTTTACGAAGCCATTCTTTCTTCGAGAAATACAACATTTTTATTCGCTGTTTTTAATAGTCTCGAGAGACAGAATGACATACGTGTACACCCAACAGGTGCAGTTAAATCTGTTTGCCACACGGTCTGTAAAAGCCAGAATTTTCGCTCAATGATTAGCGTTGCTCGTTTGATTTCATGCATCTTTTCCAAGCATCACTTTCATGTTATTGCTGTAGACATTTTTTCTAGACATTCAGTCTCAAAAAGCTGCCAAACCCCTTCCACTTCTAAAGTCACCTCTTCGCCATGTTTATGGCTACGCCAGGCACACGATTACCAACATCAGCTTTTCACCTGCACACCGTTTCCCATTCCATATTACCTGTCTGCTCTCTTTTTATTTTAAAACCTCGCTCTCGCCTCGTTCTCTACATCGTACCTGGTATTGCAATTATTTCAACACTCTACTGGTTCTCTTTTTCATGTACGATATATTTAAATAACTTCTCCCGTCTTCAGAAGTATTTATCTCCTAAATTATTTATATTTATACCTAAATCATTTATATATTTATCTAATAAATTATTTACATGACACTTTATTGCAGTTGATTTATAAGCTGGAGCATGTAATCATAGAGTTGATTTACTCATTAATTCATATTGATTGTCTGCATATATTCATCAACGATCGTTCTATTTATTTGTGCTGGCCCTAGTCTGTAATGGTGAAGAAGAGATAAGCTCTTGTAGAACCAATGAATAAAGGCTTCTCTGGAATGAACAAATAATTTAATGGGACATTGCTGAAACAACTTAATCAATTCAAATACTTAAGAAAAAATGTTTGAAAGGCGTAAGTAGCGGGCAGTAACGCGCTGACTTGAGCGGTATAATGAGCCTGGATTTGACGCACCAACCAACCGACCCTGCTGCAAACAAAAAATAAAATAAAAAAAATAAAAAATGAAAGGGTTTCCAGACCACAGAGTTGAGGAAAAAATCATAACAGCGAGGAAAAGTACTAGCCCCCCTCCCTCCCCTATCCTCTAAACGTTGAGGGGGGGGGGGTGGTGTCAAGGCAAATAAATGCGACGTTGCAGCAAAGCTGAATGTGAAGGAGAAATTTAAAAAAAAACTGAAAAAAACACATTTACTTACATACCTGCGTGTGTGTTGTTTGTTTGTTCCTGCTGAAGGACTATTGAGCCGAAACGTCGTTCAAATTTGTTTCGTCCTTCTTCTTCTTCTTCTTCTGCGGTCATGGCTCATTCAGACTAGGATTCCGGACTCTATCATGAAGGCAGCTGTCTGTTTAAGTGATTCGGTTGTCCAGTATAGTTTCTCTTCCAGGGAGGTGGGTGTGGACCACATTGTCCTTCTCAGGTGTGTGTAAAATTTGTACATAATATTTGGTGTCGTCCATCAATTAGGTGAAGCTTTAACCATATCATGTTTTCCTATTTCTCTCTCTAAAAGTTGTGGCCCAGCTGAGTCAAGCTTGTTTTCACGTAGCTAATATTGGCGTAGTTTACCTGATGTTACCTGATGTTACAGACTTCCGGTGTCATGGCGGCTTCGTGTAGTCGATTTTTATAATTCGGCTCTTGCTGATATATTTAAATGATTTACGCGACAGTCTAGTTGTGAAATTATGTGTTGCTATTCTCCCGTTTGGTGTATGTTTTACTTCTAACGTGGGGATGGACTGTGATTGCCGATATTTAAGTGGAATATGATTTATTCTTCTTTGTGTTGTGTGTTCGCGGTTCGATAGGCAAGCACATGGTTTGACAAAAATGTCAACGGAAAAACGGGTATGTTCAACCCTTATGTGAAAAGTCTGTGACGGTGGATGGAGGCGGAGGAATCAAGAATGATCAACGGCCCAGAAAGCGAAAACAGCAAAGTGTGTGGTACACAAGAGGCATGTTCAGAACACGAAAGACGAACATGGCTGACCACCGTGAAAGAGATTGGAGCCTCATCACGTACCAGTCCAGAGGAAGCCATGGAAAGTCGGAGAAATTCGAACTTATGTCGGAGGAAAGATCTTAAAATAAGTACTTGGAATGTTAGGACTCTATATCAACAAGGGAAATTGGAAAATCTAATTCAAGAAGCAGAACGAATAAATATAGATATTTTAGGCATATCAGAGACTAGATGGAAGGAATGTGGGTACATTGAAGACGAAAAATATACATTTATATACTCAGGAAACACAACAGAACATCAAAGGGGGGTAGGAATACTGATAAAAAGAGAGCTACAAAAATATATAAGTACCCACTGGACATACAGTGATAGGATTATACTACTCAAGTTGAAAGCAAAACCATTCGACATAGCAATAATACAGACATATGCACCTACTCAAGATGAAAGCAAAACCATTCGACATAGCAATAATACAGACATATGCACCTACTCAAGACTACACAGATGAACAAATAGAGGCATACTATGAAGACCTAAATAAAGTTATGAAGCAAGTGAAATCTTCAGACATCTTGATTGTAATGGGTGACATGAACGCTAAAGTAGGAAAAGGTAGATATAAGACAATTATAGGAAATCATGGTTTAGGAAAAAGAAATGACAGAGGAGAAAGATTAATACAATTCTGTGAAGAAAACAGGCTGATAATATGTAACACCTACTTTGAGCAAGAGAAAAGGAAACTATACACATGGAAAAGCCCTGGAGATAGGAAGAGGAATCAAATAGATTACATAATGATAAAAGAAAGGTTCCGTAACAGCGTAAAGAAAGCCAAAACCTACCCAGGAGCAGATATTAATTCTGATCACAATCCTGTAATGATTAAAATGAAAATCAAACTAAAGAGAAACAAGCAAAAATCTGATTCATCAACAAACCCACTCGACATAACAGCTTTAAATCAAAAAGATATTAAAGATACCTATACAATACAAGTAAAGAACACATACCAGAAGCTGCTAGAGGAAGGAATTGAACAATACAGAAGAGAAAATCCTGATGAAAAAGTAACAACCAAATGGCAATGCATAAAGAAAAGCATACAAAAAGCCTGCGACACCTTACCCAAAAGAGAAAAGAACAAAAAACAAAAATGGATAACTAACACCATCTTAGAAAAAATGGAAGAAAGGAGACAAGCGAAGAACACTGCCCAATACAATAAAATAGATAATGAGATACGCAAAATGTGCAAAAAGGCAAAAGAAGACTGGCTCAGCCAAAAATGTAGAGAAATAGAAACTATGGAAAGCAAACAAGACCTAAGAGGAATGCACACAGAAATAAAGAGAATGACTAATAAAAATAAAAAAGCCACAGAAGGTGGATGCATTGCAGACAAAAAAGGAAAAATGCTAACAGACAATAAGGATATCATAGATAGATGGCAGGAATATATAACAGAACTATTTCATGATCAAAGGGACAAGAAACCAGTTATAAAATGTACATCAGGCTATAAAATCTTAAAATCTGAGGTGGAAAAAGCTATAAAAACAATGAAAAGGGGAAAAGCAGCAGGACCTGAAAGCATACAGATAGAGATGATACAGGCACTTGAAGATTTTGGCATTGAAGTGATTACAGACATATGCAACGACATATACCACACAGGATACATACCAAATGAACTAAAAACATCAACTTTCATTGCATTGCCTAAAAGAATGGTGCAGTTGAATGCAGTGACTTTAGAACAATAAGCCTAATGAGCCATGTTACAAAAATCTTGCTAAAAGTTATACAAGGAAGGATTCAGAATAAAATCAATACTGAATTAGATGAGCAGCAATTTGGATTTAGGAAAAATAGCGGGACAAAAGAAGCCATATTCTGCATGAGAACATTAATCGAAAAATACACAGAAGTAAACAAACCAATATATGCCTGCTTCATAGACTACACCAAAGCTTTTGATAGAGTACACCACAAACAACTTATAGAATGCCTAAAAGAGATACATCTAGATGACATGGATATACGACTAATATGCAATCTATACTGGGAGCAAACAGCAATAATAAAATATAACAAAGAGTTCTCTACACCCATTGATATAAAAAGAGGAATAAGACAAGGATGCATCCTATCACCAAGCTTGTTCAATCTATACACTGAGCAAATCTTTAAAAACATCATAGAGATGCCAGGCCTACAAATTAATGGAAAGATAATCAATAACCTAAGATATGCTGACGATACTGTACTACTAGCAGAAAATCCTAAAGACCTACAACAATTACTTAATGAAATAAACACGACAAGCAAAAAATATGGACTAGATATGAATATCAAAAAGACTAAAACTATGATCATAAACAAAGAAAATACTCAAAACCCACAAGTGGATATCAAAATTGAAGGAATAGACCTTGAGACAGTTCAGAACTATAACTACCTTGGACATACTATAACCAGTGATGGAAAATGTACAACTGAAATAAACAAAAGAATAGGAATGGCAAAAAGTAATTTTAATGTCATGAAGGACATACTAACATCAAAACAAATAACACCAGAACTAAAACTAAGAATAGCAAAATGTTACATCTTCTCAATATTCCTATATGGTGCTGAAACATGGACATTAGACAAGAAAACAGAACAGAGAATTGAAGCCTTTGAAATGTGGATATATAGAAGAATAGGTAGAATTGGATGGAAGGAAAAGAAAACAAATGACAAAGTCTTAAAACAACTAAAAATGAAAAGAGAACTTCTGAACACAATTAGAACAAGACAAATGCGATTCTTAGGCCATGTTAAAAGACACAACAGCCTACTGAAAGTGATCCTGGAGGGGAAAATACAAGGTAAAAGAGGCAGAAGCAGACCAAGATTAACATGGACGAGTAACATCAAAAGATGGACAAATCAACCGATGACAACCTGCACCATCAAAGCAAGAGATAGAGCAAAATGGCGCTCCATGGTAGCCAACCTTCGTTGCGGAGACGGCACTCAATGATGATGATGATGACCTGATGTTACCTAATGTGTAACAACATCAGTAGCGGTTGTGAGGAATAGTTCAGGTAATACCAGCAATCCAAATGATGAAATGGCCAACTGGTGCGACGTTATCAAGTATAGGAGCTATAGACGGCTGACTTCACTCTACCAACAACCACGCCTGCCCGCAAGGCTAAAAGCGTCACGCTAGTTGGTGATTTTCCGGGAATTTCCTCTCAGCCTGCAGGCCTAACTATATCTATAGTTTGCTATGGCAATAAACCACCACTATCAACAAAAGTAAGAAATTTAAGTTCTCCAGTTTTACATAGAACCACTCCTGGTATATGGATGTGAATAATGGACAATCTGACAGCAGATATGGAAATCTGTGACATTGTGATTTAAAAAAAAAAAATTACGAGTAATGGGGACAGCAGAATAGAACAAAGTAGATGTTATATAAGGGGCGAAGACAAAAGAGAAAGTATGTTACCAACAATCATTCAAACATCTTTATTCTTCTGTTGGGAGCGTAGACCACACTAAAAAAAGTAAAGAGCCCCCGTCACGCCAAGTGGCGTATATGGAATATGGTGTTAATGACCATAAGTTTTACAGACCTTCGGCACATGATTTTTGGGGTAATCTGGTCGGTATTACGTCCGTGCCGCTTTACTTTCCCAGAAAAAAAATCCGGTACCCATTAAAGGCTGGATGAAGCGGAAGCCGTCGGTTGTGATCGAATCCTACCTCTTGTCCTTTGTAGTCCAGTTCACTAACCACTAGGGCTATCGCGACTCATAGACCACGCATAAGGTCACTCTATTCATCCCTATTCTTGGATGTTATTTCTGTTTCTTTCTCTCGTTCACCCGATGACTACTAAAGGAATTGATTGACCTCATAGCCGTCCGTCCTTACAAGAACGCTAAGTGGGCGCAGATACGCTGTGTTGTAGTTTGCAGTAGAACTGTGATATTTGTGCCTTTTGGCCCAACACATCCGACTTCAGTATGTTGTTTTTGAGTACCGGGTTGTCTTCCCTCTTCGATCCCTACTCGCTTGGTCAGACTATACAGGTTAGTCTGTTTCTGGAGGCACCGCGAGGAGTTGGAGTAAGGTATTTATGGTTCTCTTTCACCGATCCCTGCGCAAGCCATTAGCTGTGGGTCGCTGACAGCTTCCAGCCCTGCTGCTGTGACGCGCTGTTGTCTCCTTATTTCATTCCTTCTCTAGGCCGGCGTTCTTGACGACTGTTTCCAAATTCGGATGAAGCAATCATCATCGTATGCCTGCCACGTAATGGGATGCGAACATTTAGATACAACAGAAAAAAAAAAAAGAGAAAAGTGGTGAGAAAGACAGAGAAAAGTTGTCAGATAACTTAAGAGAATAAACGGCACGACAGAAAGTCAGCAGCTGAACTGATATTCTGCAACTGTGGAGACAGAAAGTTATGGCGACACGTGATCACCTACGTCACAGTCATAGCAATTGATGATGACAGCGCCTTTGCAGTTATACATTTATTTATATATGTCATTTACCTTTCAGCCGATTTAACTATACCTCTGTTTGAGTGTAAACACATATGTCTGTCCGTATGCATATTATATCTGTTGGTCTGTACGTATTTGTGTATGGACAGATGTATGTCTCTTACGTTAACTGTCAGTTCTACTGCCTGCCGCGCTATACCTCACATCCGGTGTACATGAAAAAGCAATAAGTCACAGCCATGTTGGAAGTTAAGGGGAATTCAAGGATGTCAGCGGTGCCTGGTAGGGCTAATCACAAATTGTTTGGTGTTTAGCTCCTTCTTGTTGTTATTATCTACCTCATTTATATTTGACAAGTCAGTGACACGATTTTACAGCTAGGTGGAGTGCATCACGTGTATCTGCAACGTTTCCTCTTAGAAACTAGTCTGTTACCAATATGCTCATGTTTATTCAGGAAATACGTTTTATTGCAGTTGAAGATTGCCCATTCCGCTGCACCACATGTTACAATATCCCATTCCGCTGCACCACATGTTACAATATCCCATTCCGCTGCACCACATGTTACAATATCCCATTCCGCTGCACCACATGTTACAATATCCCATTCCGCTGCACCACATGTTACAATATCCCATTCCGCTGCACCACATGTTACAATATCCCATTCCGCCGCACCACATGTTGCAATATCCCATTCCGCTGCACCACATGTTACAATATCCCATTCCGCTGCACCACATGTTACAATATCCCATTCCGCTGCACCACATGTTACAATATCCCATTCCGCTGCACCACATGTTACAATATCCCATTCCGCTGCACCACATGTTACAATATTCCCCAAAGCGTACCATCCTAATCATGTCCCATACCGGTTGGCGTAGGCGATCATGTCCTTCCACAACTGTCTATCCGTACGCATCGTATCAGTTCTGACGTTGACTATTTTCCATGACACGATACCATGCTATCCTATATATTTTCTCATTGCCGTTCGCGACCTCTTTTTCCCTGTATTTTGCCAGTTGCAACTAAGTATTCCATCTTCCCTCTTCTCATGATATGTCTGAAAAATATTTCTTGTTTCTTTCTATTGTTTCTAATGAGCGCCCTTTTCACGTTGGCCTCGTTGAGAATTTCCTTGTTGGACTTTTTAGCTGTCCAGGGAACTCTCAACTTTCTTCTGAGAAACCCCATCTTTGTTGCCTCTAATCGTCTTTTCATTTGTTAGCGTTTTAGTGCAATTGTCAAATTCTGTTGACAGGGTCGACCTCCGTGCAAGCCTTTTTAGGCCACACAGGCGATGATTTCAAAACGACGTCCATCGAAAAGACAGTGCACAGTCACTTTCACACACCAGTTCCCTTGAAATAAACATATTCGTTGAATTATAACCAATCTTAACCAATATTATAAACAATCCCAAATAAACATATCGAAAACAAATAAAGCAGAGGAAATGATTTAAGCGACTAATCTGGTCTCTGCAAAAGCACGACGACATGCAGCCATTGTGTATTGCTGGTAATGACGTAAGCAAGGCCAAACTCCGTGTAATCCCCAGTCCACTGAATAGAGGATAATTTCAAACGTTATCACTAAAAAGGGAGCACATATTGTCACTTCCCTTCTACAGTTCACTAGAATAGATAGATAAGAACATACACCAAAGATTATTAAAACAATCAACGGACTGTTAACATACACCAGTAGCAGTAGTAGACTCCGTCAGCTATAGTTGAAAATGGATTTTGCAGAGCCGCTAGAAATGTTGTTTTGGCCTTTCTTTCGCTAGAGCAAGAACAATTTGGTGTCAACTGCCTCGCAGGAGTTGCCAGAAGCAATGTTGAAATGAAGACACCAAAAACTATTAAAGCAACACAGACTAGTAAAACAACACAAAGACTATTAAAACAACACAAAGACTAGTACAACAACACAAAGACTATTAAAACAACACAAAGACTATTAAAACAACACAAAGACTATTAAAACAACACAAAGACTATTAAAACAACACAAATACTATTAAAACAACACAAGATTATTTTGTTTAATTTCCGGAAGTCCTTCGTTACTGTCACGATGTTTGAACCCCCAAACTCTCCTCCCCTCCCCACCATTTTTCTCCCAGTTCTGGGAGCCTTTAGACTAGTACGTTAGGGTCAAGGGAAAGGTTATGACCAGGAACCAGATAAATAAAAAAAAATGAAGGCGAAAATCTACTTGATGCTGGAGGTGAGGAGGATTAACACTGCAGTATTCGCAGTCATTCTACTAAGAACAGATAAAACACTGCTGCTTCTCCTTCTTCTTTCCTACTTCATCTGCCTTTCAGCGTCAAGGGGAGATACAATTTGCGGTCTTTTGCTCTTCTGTTCGCCTCTGCTGCTGTTATGTTTCCTAGTGTTTCTAATATTCCATCGACCAATCTTTTTCGTGGTCGACCCTTGGGCCTGTGTTCTCACAACGTTTGTTGAAGGCTCGTTGTGTTGTGTTTTGTTCTTTCTGCCTTGTCACGTGGTCAAACCATTTTACCTGTTGTTTCCTTATATATTCTATGGCGGAGGCTATTCCTAGTTTTTTTTCTCAGTTCTTCATTTCTGATCTTATCTCTCAGACTGTTTCCTGTCATTCGTCTAACACATTTCATCTGTGTAGAGGTTATTTTACTTATTGTTCTTGCATCTAGGGTCCAGGTCTGGCATTGGTAGCACAACGTTGGGATGAAGATTGTATTGTATAGTGCTCGTTTTGCCTCCATAGTTATTTCCTTGCTGGACAATAGTGGTGATAACTGTCCAATGATTTAACAAGCTTTGCTGCATCTTGATTCAATCTCTGCTGTTTGAGAATTATCAGTTTGTCATTAGACTTTCTAGGTATTTGAATTCCTCTACTTATTCTAGTTGTCTGCCTTCTATAGTTATGTTGATGTTCTGTTTATTTTTGGCGACACTCATGACTTCTGTTTTGTTGATGTTGACTTTCATGTTGTATTTTGTGCCTGAGATGTTGAGTTTGTTTAAGTGTTCTTGTAGGTCTTCTATTGTTTCATGTATTAGTGCCTGATCGTCTGCAAATAAAACCTTGTTGATCTCCGCTGTCTCTGATGGGTTGGCTAGCTTGCATATATAGTCCATGTATGTAATAAACAGTAGGTGGTAAATACGCACCCCTGTCTTACACCTGATCTAACTTCGAAGTGGTCTGTGTAGCCTGCTGCTGTTCTGACCCTGCAACTGCTGTTGATGTAGCGACTCTTAATGAGGTTGGTTAGATGTTGGCTTACTCCGTACGTTGGTAGTATCTCCCACAGTTGTTCTCTGTTTACTTTGTGGAATGCTTTTTCCTGGTCAATGAAGGCTATGTATAAGTTTTGATTGTGTTCTGTCGTTTTTTCTGCAAGCTGTTTTAATGTGAATAGAGCGTCAGTACATCCTCTGTTTTTTCGGAACCCCATTTGAGAATCGCTTAACTGTAGTTCTATTATTGGTCTCAGCCTTTTCCCCAAGATTTTGGCGTATAGCTTTCCTACATGGCTGAGAAGAGATATACCTCTATATTGATTGCAGTCTCTTTTGCTACCTTTCTTTTTCCATATTGGTATGATTATTGTCTTCTGGGGCTTGTTGTTGGTGCCATGCAGCATTACATATTCTGTGCAGCCATGTCACTTCTGTTTCTCCTCCTGCTGCTATTATTTCTATTGGTATGTTATCTATCCCCGGTGCTTTATTTATTGGTGCATATTTGATTACTTCTTCGATTTCCTCTTCCATGATGTTGGGTTCAGTATTTGTGAGTTCTAGCGTGGTTTTTGTTGTCTTATTGGTAGTTGGTATGTTTAACAGGTCTTCAAAATATTCTTTCCATCTCTGTTGCATACATTGGTTATTTGATATTGGCTGTCCGTCTTTGTCATTTATCAGCTCAGTAGGATCATGGTTTTCTTTTCTCGCTCTTGTGGCTTTTACAGCTTTGTAGAAATCTCTTGTGGCTTTTACTGCTTTGTTGAAATCTCTGTGGCTTTTACTGCTTTGTTGAAATCTCTTGTGGCTTTTACTGCTTTGTTGAAATCTCTTGTGGCTTTTACAGCTTTGTTGAAATCTCTTGTGGCTTTTACTGCTTTGTTGAAATCTCTTGTGGCTTTTACAGCTTTGTTGAAATCTCTTGTGGCTTTTACAGCTTTGTAGAAATCTCTTGTGGCTTTTACAGCTTTGTTGAAATCTCTTGTGGCTTTTACTGCTTTGTTGAAATCTCTTGTGGCTTTTACTGCTTTGTTGAAATCTCTTGTGGCTTTTACAGCTTTGTTGAAATCTCTTGTGGCTTTTACTGCTTTGTAGAAATCTCGTGTTCCTGTCTTGAAGTCCCTGCTTATGTTTTAAACGCTGCTTGAATGGAAATAATAAATAAACAATACTACAACAATAAAATATAATGGTTTATGGTAACTTACATATCATCACTTTCTCCTCTACTTCCAACAAACATTATTGCCTTTTCCATAGTTGATTGTCACTGATTCTTAAGTTGATTTACTAATTAATTAGTGTATTTCCAGGAAGGTAAATATTTATGGGTTTTTTTTATGGCCAATTACATTTTTGCATCACCCGAAACTCTCAGATTGGCCATTTCTGTTATCTTTTTTTTGTATAAGCTTTGACTACTCAAATATTCAAATATAAATATCTGCTTCAGCTGAACATTTTACGTTTTGTGTCCGGTGTCACAAACTGAAACCACTCCCATAAAATATCAGTTTTAATATGAGAGGAATGTACCAAGCATGAAAACATGAAGAACAAGAAAATTGACAATCATGAAGATACAGACTTTCATTAATGGATGCTTACGCACAGTAAAAGGATAGAAATGGCAGTACAAAATCACTAACATAGAATTATGGAAATGTACCAGTCAAATACCAGTGGTTAGAGAGATACAACGAAGACGATGGCGCTGGATAAGACACACACTGCGGAAGCTAACTGAGAGTATTACATAACAGGCCCTTTTTGGAATCCCCAGGGGAAATGACAAAGAGGAAGACCAAGAAATTCTTTGAGAAGACAGATAGAAGCAGAGATGAAGATGATGGGGAAGACATGGAATGATCTTAAAGGAATGGCAAAACACAGAACGATTTGGAAAGTGTTTGTTGAAGACCTATGCTCCACAGGGAGCTGAAAGGTAGAAGACGAAGAAGAAGAATGTAGCTGGCTCAGCACATCTTCATCCATAAATGTTTGCAAGATTAGAACTTAAATGCCGCTTAGGGATAAGAAGAAATCTGAAGAAGAAGCTGTATGTCAAAATTGCTTATTAACATTCTCTCCTTCTAATTTCAAATTATTTATCCTCTTGTACGCTTCTGTCTTCATCTCCCCCTCCTTCTTCATCCAGAGGTGTAGATTAAACTTTAACACAGCCTTCCTATTTAACTGCATATTTATGCTTATGAAGCAATACGCATTTTCAAAGCTTTACGGATTTCAGAAGCACCACTTTGATCCATACGGAAGTCGGCTCGTCGTAAACTAAAGAAATTACGTGGAGTAAATCATAGATCATGTACCTTTCATGCTCACTATGGGAATCATTACGTTCACAGAATAGCTAGAGCTCGTATACATTCTATGATTGGTAGTAATGAGATGTGGAGATGAGAGCTGATGCTTTTGAGATTTGTGGAGCTCAGCGAGGAATGGTTTGATGGGAGCATAGCGGGGAGTGTGCAGGTTTGGCTAGGTGTCGAGGTGATTTGCTGGAGCACAGTACAGGAATGTGTGACGAGGTGAAATCAAGGTATGGGAGTACAGGAATGTGTGACGAGACGAAATCCAGGTATGAAATTACAGGAATGTGTGACGAGACGAACTTCAGGTATGAAATTACAGGAATGTGTGACAAGAAGAAATCCAGGTATGGGAGTACAGGAATGTGAGTACAGGAATGTGTGACGAGACGAAATCTGGGTATGAGATTACAGGAACATGTGACGAAACGAAATCCAGGTATGGGAGGGTTGGGGGGGGGGGGGGGTGAGACACATATAATGAAACAATTCGAGGTATCTTAGAGAATGTAACAAGACTGGCATGAGCCCTCGAATCCAGGTATGGGAGGGTTGAGACACATATAATGAAACAATTCGAGGTATCTTAGAGAATGTAACAAGACTGGCATGAGCCCTCGAATACAGGTATGGGAGGGTTGGGGGGGGTGAGACACATATAATGAAACAATTCGAGGTATCTTAGAGAATGTAACAAGACTGGCATGAGCCCTCGAATACAGGTCTTCTAATGAGACGCAACAACAGATGTAAGGCTCTCTGAGGATGTGACGAGATGACTCCCACCTATATGAGACGCAACAACAGATGTAAGGCTCTCTGAGGATGTGACGAGATGACTCCCACCTATATGAGACGCAACAACAGATGTAAGGCTCTCTGAGGATGTGACGAGATGACTCCCACATATATGAGACGCAACAACAGATGTAAGGCTCTCTGAGGATGTGACGAGATGACTCCATATATGAGACGCAACAACAGATGTAAGGCTCTCTGAGGATGTGACGAGATGACGAGACGCAACAACAGATGTAAGGCTCTCTGAGGATGTGACGAGATGACTCCCACATATATGAGACGCAACAACAGATGTAAAGCTCTCTGAGGATGTGACGAGATGACTCCCACCTATATGAGACGCAACAACAGATGTAAGGCTCTCTGAGGATGTGACGAGATGACTCCCACCTATATGAGACGCAACAACAGACGTAAGGCTCTCTGAGGATGTGACGAGATGACCCCCACATATATGAGACGCAACAACAGATGTAAAGCTCTCTGAGGATGTGACGAGATGACTCCCACCTATATGAGACGCAACAACAGATGTAAAGCTCTCTGAGGATGTGACGAGATGACTCCCACCTATATGAGACGCAACAACAGATGTAAAGCTCTCTGAGGATGTGACGAGATGACTCCCACCTATATGAGACACAACAACAGATGTAAAGCTCTCTGAGGATGTGACGACATGACTCCCACCTATATGAGACGCAACAACAGATGTAAGGCTCTCTGAGGATGTGACGAGATGACTCCCACGTATAGGAGCACATGAAAATGAAGCAAATTCAAGTATGAGACTGTCCGAGGATATGGCAATTGGAGTTTCAGTTGTGACAGTACACGTGACCTACACGTATGATTGCACAGGAATTTGTTATGTTGTTGTTGCGTTCGCCAGCTTTCAACTCTGACGAAGTCCCTAGAGACTAGGAACTGAATTTTGCGCGTTAATCCATTTTTCCCCGGCAGCCGTGTGCACAGGGGTCCCTCGCCGCACAGGCAGATAACTCCGACTTCGGAGGTACTCATGTTTTTTTCCATCGATGAGTAACTGACGTTTCAAGCCGTGCCTCGCTGCTGAGACCAGGGGTGGTTGTCGCAGAGAGAAATCATAAATAAAAATCCCAACCGGTGGAGCCGAGATTTGAACCCACAACCTCTCTGTCCCGAGGCCGGCGTCCTGCCTCGAGACCAACCAGTCCCCCATGGACTTGGAATATGAGGAAACTGCAACAAGGAACACTTTTCATGCATAGCCTTCAATGGTTCCTGCCGCCTATCCACCATATACCAGAAGTTCACGTCCTCCCGAAAGTGATGATCGTCATATTTATTTAAAAATGTATAGCGCTTGATGATGTTAGGACATCGTTGTTGACTCCAATTTCGAACATATAAACACACAGTTAGTCGTCAGATTATCCCCGTTGCTCATCAAACAAAAAGACCGTAAGTTTAGCGTAACACCGGTCTAGGGATTTATGATGAGCCATTACGATGACGTAGCACACATAACAATGGCGCAAGCACAGCAATGACGCCCCCTTTAGATTCTTGATTACTCTAGTGAATGTAGATTACGACGAACAGAACACGGTGCAAATTAACTAAAGAGATAAAACTGTGGCTGACGAAGCATTTCTCATTAATAAGTAACATGGAAATAACTTGCGTCAAGCAAATCCAACAACGGTCATGAATAGCACCAATGTGACATAAAGCGCAGAACAAGCCTGGACGATGGAAGGTCGCATTCACAACACTTGATTTGTCGAAAATGGAATATCGCCGGCGTACGACATCGTTTTATCGGCGCAGATGTAATAAGTAGATCATTATCTGGACTTTAACGCATAGGAGTGCGATGGAGAACTGAAATTAATCAGACATCGAATGCACTTTTTGCAGCGATCGAGAGAACGTGGACTAAATCCGCCATCTTAGAAACGGAAGTCCCGTTTCTAAGTTGCTGTACAATCATACCTGAAGGTTATTAGATGACTATCAGGTATGATTATACAGGATCTTGTGATTAAATGACTATCAGGTATGTTTGTACAGGAACTTGTGATTAGATGACCATCAGGTATGATTGTACAGGAACTTGTGATTAGATGACTATCAGGTATGATTGTACAGGAACTTGTGATTAGATGACTATCAGGTATGATTGTACAGGATCTTGTGATTAAATGACTATCAGGTATGATTGTACAGGAACTTGTGATTAGATGACCATCAGGTATGATTGTACAGGAACTTGTGATTAGATGACTATCAGGTATGATTGTACTATCAGGATGATTGTACAGGATTGTGATTAAATGACTATCAGGTATGATTGTACAGGAACTTGTGATTAGATGACCATCAGGTATGATTGTACAGGAACTTGTGATTAAATGACTATCAGGTATGATTGTACAGGAACTTGTGATTAGATGACCATCAGGTATGATTGTACAGGAACTTGTGATTAGATAACTATCAAGTATGATTATACAGGAACTTGTGATTAGATGACCATCAAGTATGATTGTACAGGAACTTGTGATTAGATGACTATCAGGTATGATTGTACAGGAACTTGTGATTAGATGACTATCAGGTATGATTATACAGGAACGTGTGATTAAATGACCACCAGCTATGATTGTACAGGAACGTGTGATTAAATGACCACCAGGTATGATTATACGGGAACGTGTGATTAAATGACCACCAGGTATGATTATACAGGAACGTGTGATTAAATGACCTTTAGATATGATTGAACAGGAACTTTGTTATTAGATGACCTTCAGATATGATTTTAGGGGGAACTTTGAGCCGAATTTCGGATTTGGGACAATTACGAAACAACTTACTTGAATCATTTATCTGTCGATAGCGACTCGGCACCTATAGGTTAGCCCAGAGTGCTGTGGAATCACACCTGAGAACAAAGAAGAAAGAAAAAACTAACTCTTTTAAAAATAACCTTTCATTTTGCAATAACGTACGCATTATGGCAATTTCGTTTTGTCCATGTATATCTATTTTGTGCTCTGTGGTTAGTGAACTGGACTACAAAGGAAAAGAGGTAGGGTTCGATCCCAATCGACGGCTTCCTGGTTCACCCAACCTTAAATGGGTACCGGATTTTTTCTGGGAAAGTAAAGTGGCACGGGCGTAATACCGACCACATTAATCCAATAATCATGTGCCGAAGGTTTGTAAAATTTATGGTCACTAACACCATATTCCCTATACCCCACTTTGCGTGATGGGGGCTCTTTACTTTTTAATTTTACTATATCTATTTTGTCCATGTATATCTATTTTGTTCATGCATATCTATTTTGTCCCGGTATATATATTTTGTCCATTTATATCTATCTTGTCCCTGTATATCTATTTATCATGTCCATTTACTTGTGTAAATGTAGTAGCTTTTGTCTGTCATCACTTCCTAGCATGTTGGACCAACTAATAAGTGCAAATCATTGCATGTGCTTACATGGCAGCCATATCAATAGAAGAAATGGCAAGCACAATATGGTGGAGATGGATAGGATGGTAGCCACTGTCAGTCATGGTTGATTATAGAGCCTTTGTCAGTCATAGATGACTATAGTAGCCTTTGTCAGTCATAGTTGACTATAGTAGCCTCTGTCAGTCATAGATAACTATAGTAGCCTCTGTCAGTCATAGATAACTATATTAGCCTCTGACAGTCATGGTTGATTATAGTAGCCTTTGTCAGTCATAGTTAACTATAGTAGCCTCTGTCAGTCATGGTTGATTATAGTAGCCTTTGTCAGTCATAGTTGACTATAGTGGCCTCTGTCAGTCATAGTTAACTATAGTAGCCTTTGTCAGTCATGGTTGATTATAGTAGCCTCTGTCTGTCATAGTTGACTATAGTAGCCTCTGTCAGTCATAGTTGACTATAGTAGCCTCTGTCAGTCATAGTTGACTATAGTAGCCTCTGTCAATCATAGTTGACTATAGTAGCCTCAATCAGTCATAGTTGACTATAGTAGCCTCTGTCATTCATAGTTGACTATAGTAGCCTCAAACAGTCATAATTGACTATAGCAGCCTCTGTCAGTCATAGTTGACTATAGTAGCCTCTGTCAGTCATAGTTGACTATAGTAGCCTCTGTCAGTCATAGTTGACTATAGTAGCCTCTGTCAGTCATAGTTGATTATAGTAGCCTCAATCAGTCATAGTTGACTATAGTAGCATCAATCAATCATAGTTGCCTATAGTAGCCTCAATCAGTTATAGTTGACTATAGTAGCCTCAATCAGTCATAGTTGACTATAGTAGCCTCAATCAGTCATAGTTGACTATAGTAGCCTCAATCAGTCATAGTTGACTATAGTCGCCCCAATCAGTCATAGTTGTCTATAGTACCAGTAATCAGTCATAGTTGCCTATAGTAGCCTCAATCAGTCATAGTTGACCATAGTAACCTGTGTCAGTCACAGTTGACTATGAATTTTGCAGCACCCCAGAAAATGTTACTTTTTCTTTTCTTTTGTGTATTCTCTTTATCTACGAATCTGCTTCTTGTTTGAGTTGGAGCTTTAAAGTGTTTCCAAGGATTGTGGTCAGCAGCTATGACTTTCCAGGCTGCAGGGTTTCTGTTCAGTTTTTATGTTACGTTTGCACACGTCTATAGATCGGAGTTTTGGGTGCACACTAGTACTTTTGCCAACTGCTAGTTGTCCATAGAGTATATATTTTGGTATGCGGCCATCTTTCATACGGCGTAAGTGGCCAAGCTAGCGTAACATACGTTGTTTTAGCAGCGTGTAGATGTTCAGGAGGCCTGTGCGAGTGAGGACCTCCGCGTTTGTCACTTTGTCCTTCCAGGTCATATTAATAATACGGCGCTGGCATCACATATGGAATGCACTTAGTCTTCTCTCCTGTGTGGCATAAGTTGTCCATGATTCGCTGCCATATAAAACGAAGTTTCTTTATGGATTTGCTGCATCTATGAAGTTTGGACCTTCCAAGTTCTCATGTGAAGTAATTTGATTTTTCCTTCAGCGTTCGTTGATTCAAAGGTGGATGAGAACGAGTGCTTAATACTATCGGAGAAGTATCATAAACGTGCACCTCATGTTCAAGAAGGGAACGGAAATGAACTTCTGACATTTAAACACTGAAAAGAGCAGGCTATATTTCGCTGCCAGGGCTTAATGCTAAAATGTATATATATATATATATATATATATATATATATATATATATATATATATATATATATATATATATATATACATATATACACAATTTATGCCATGATTGGCAATTATTTTCTGAACCTGCAACATGAGTCCACGTGCAATGAAACACGTGGTCTGTAATGAGATCTTAGATAATGGGGAAAGATATTGGAGAAATAATGGACTATGTCGGAGTGCAGTGATGATAGCTCAACACACAGGGGCAAGAAGAAGCCACTTCAAACATGACTGTGCAAGCACAAAGTCTGGTGTGTCCACATCTACAGTCTCTGGTAGGACAACACTTGAACCATCTTGTCGGTGTCACACACAAATCTCTAGCCTCCTTTTTAGCAACTCTCCACTCGGGCTAGTTCGTTAACAGCCAGGTATGATTCAGTGGGAAGGCATCCAACAAGGCTAACGGCGATCTTCCTCGAGCCAGGTTATTTCCATCAGTCGGAGGACTGGTTGGTCTCGAGGTTAGACGCCGGCCTCGAGACACAGAGGTTGTGGGTTCAAATACCGACTGCACCAGATGGAATTTTTATTTGTGATTTCTCTCTGAGGCAACCACGCCTGGTCTCAGCAGCGTGGCCCGGCTTGAAACGTCAATTACTCATGGACGGAAAAAATCAAGAAGTGAAATCGAACAGTTGTCTAGAACTACGACAACAAACAGTTGTCTACAACGACATCAAACAGTTGTCTACAACGACATCAAACAGTTGTTTACAACAACATCAAACAGTTGTTTACAACAACGTCAAACAGTTGTTTACAACAAGGTCAAACAGTTGCTAGAACTGAAAAATTCTTGAATTGAAACATTGGTTTGTTTAGTCTTGTTTTGTCCGAAAGTTTGAAAATTATATTTTAGCTTTTTTATGTAGACAAACATAGACGTTAAAGTACAAGAAATATAGAAAAAAAAACGTAGACAATAATTTAAGTTAAACAGGTGGATTAGTAAGTTATACCAGTCATATACAGGTATCTTCTACCTGATTTTGCACATGAACATATGGAATACATAACACAGCAGGTTTCAGAACAAGCTATATCTCACACATAAAAAAAGTAAAGAGACGTCTAGTGGCGTATAGAAATATGTTGTTTAGCGATCATAATTTTTATAGACCTTCTGCACATGATTTTTAGGGTAATGTGGTCGGTATTACCACCTTACCAAGTAGGCCTTCAGCTGGAAAAACAACAACACAAAAGAAATATATAAGGATATGTAAAAAAATCTAACTACATGGCGATAATATGCTAGTGTTGTTCCAGCTGAAGGCCTATTTGGCCGAAGCGTCGACTTTTGTTTTGTCCATTACCACGTAAAGCTGTCACCATACCACTTTTGTTTTGTCCATTACCACGTAAAGCTGTCACCATACCACTTTTGTTTTGTCCATTACAACGTAAAGCTGTCACCATACCACTTTTGTTTTGTCCATTACAACGTAAAGCTGTCACCATACCACTTTTGTTTTGTCCATTACAACGTAAAGCTGTCACCATACCACTTTTGTTTTGTCCATTACAACGTAAAGCTGTCACCATACCACTTTTGTTTTGTCCATTACAACGTAAAGCTATCACCATACCACTTTTTTTCTTCTTTTTTTTTCAGTATTGCTAACAGCGCTTGTCCAGGTCATAGGGGAGTTAGTTATATGTTGATCTATTTGTTGTTCGGATCATCATCACCGCACACTGGGCAAAACCATAGGTGCTCCGATAAAATGTCGGGAAAATCCATGGAGAATCCTGGCCTGCGTGCACGAACTGCGTAGCACTGGCTGGAATCCTCCGTGGGTAAGGTTTCTGGTTCAATTTTACCAGAGCAGCGGCCATGTTTATGACGTACACTTTTTTATTTTAACTGCTAAGGGTTCTTTAACGTGCGCAAGTGCACACGGGCATAGCCATTTGATGCAGTTATGCGAGAGTGCTGATCACAGGATCTCACAACCCAAGAGATTAGGGGATGGCATCGTCATAAGGAAACCACGGATTAATTTTTTGTCTATTTTTTTAAAAACTCGCTACCGCTTATATTGAGTTTAAACCCGTGTCGTTTCCAAATTGAAGCCTACGTCGTACCTCTAGACCACCCAATCCCTGGAGTTAGTTGTAATGAATGAGTTGAGTTGCTGGCCTTGGGTGCTTGTGTGATAGAGAAGGTGGACACGAAAACGAGGTCTTGAAGGTCCTAACCAGATGTCGTGTGTTAGAAACCAACATGGCTCCCAGTCGGATACGAGTCTTGAGCAACAGTTTGGAGCATATTGAGTTTTGTGTGGATTATCATCATTGTAGCCGGGACATGCTAAGAGATGCCCAGATTCCCTCCTCAGCATGTTCTGCAGGGTCCATCGGATGACGACTCCGATTTTTTGTTGGTTGGTAAGTCCTCTTTGGAACATAATGGAGATCAAATTCAAGCAACAATCTGCAGGGATGAGCTTCATCTGTTGTACACATGCCTCGTAATCTGTTGTACACATGCCTCGTCATTTATTGTACACATGCCTCGTCATCTCTTGTACACATGTCACATCATCTGTTGTACGCATGCCTGCTCATCTGTTGTACACATGCTTCGTCATCTCTTGTACACATGTCACATCATCTGTTGTCACACATGCCTTGTCATCTGTTGCAAGCAGCTGAGCACCCTTAGGTTCACCGGAAGTGCTGAGGTGCCAAACCAAACAAGAACGAAGAATGAAATCCAGCGAAGAAAAAAAGAGTTCCGAGCTTTGAGTAAATGAAGACAGATTATGTGAGGTGAATGGAGAACACGATAAACAACACGCCAGACATTGACCCACTCTAGCGCGAGCAAATCTAACTTTAGAACCATCACTGAGCTCATCCACATATCGTTATACATTTGTCCCTTCCGCCATCTTTGTTCTGCTTGTCATTAGTTGAGTCCCGCTGCTACAACTGTCGCGCGCTACTGACCGCACTAATGTAATGCTGCAAGACTGATGTTGCGTCTGTGCAATAAGTCAACTATAGGGTACCATCACGCCAGTGACGGCCGGAAATTGTGGAGTTTACGCCCAGATTAATACTTCACTTTCTACAGCATTCTTGGCTACTGACTTTCTTTTATTTTACCTTTTTTATTAAAAAAGAAAACACGAAAATAAGACTATTTAAAAAAATTAAACAACGAAAGTTCGATAATATCGCCGTCTCATTTCTGCTTGAGGGACTGGTTGGTCTCGAGGCAAGACGCCGGCCTCGAGACAGAGAGGTTGTGGGTTCAAATCCTGGCTACAGGTTGGGATTTTTATTTTTGATTTCTCTCTGCGAGAGAATGGATTAACACGCAAAATTCAGTTCCTAGTCTCTAGGGATATCGTCAGAGTTGAAAGCTGTCGTACCACCGAAGACGGAGTTATATATATGTGTGTGGTGTTTATTTATATTTATATATATAGGGACGCGATAGCTCAGTGGTTAGTGAACTGGACTAAAAAGGACAAGAGGTAGGGTTCGATCTTGCCGAAGGGCATCCGTGTTCACCCAGCCTTAAATGGGTACCGGGTTTTTTCTGCAAAAGTAAAACGGCACGGGCGTAATGCCGACCACATTACCCCAAAAATCATGTGGCGAAGGTCTGCAGAAATTATGGTCACTAACACCATATTCCCTATAAGCCACTTGGCGTGACGGGTTTTTTACTTTTACGTTATATATGTGTGTGTGTGTGTGTGTGTGTGTGTGTGTGTGTGTGTGTGTGTGTGTGTGTGGTGTGTGTGTGTGTGTGTGGTGTGTGTGTGTGTGTGTGTGTGTGTGTGTGTGTGTGTGTGGGTGTGTGTGTGTTGTGTGTGTGTGTGTGTGTGTGTGTGTGTGTGTGTGTGTGTGTGTGTGTGTGTGTGTGTGTGTGTGTGTGTGTGTGTGTGTGTGTGTGTGTGTGTGTGTGTGTGTGTGTGTGTGTCTCTTGGCGTCTTTGGCAGACGGTTGGTAGCAAGCAGTCATGATAAGTCAGTAGTTTGGTAGTATATGTGTTACGATGGATTTGCTGAACATCGTCTTTTGTTGCAGAATCTCCCAATACTGGATGGACAGATCTGTCGGCAGAAAGAACAAAATGTATTTGTGGTGCCAGGCCTCGTCTCATGCACATTTGGTTTCCTAAATGTGATATCTGCTCTGCCATGAGAGTTGCTGTACCAATTGTTATGTTTCTTCTCCAAGTACTACGATCTGCAGCCTAATTTTACCCAGCCTTTTTCATAAGCAAACCTTGCTTTGTCCAAAACACAATAACACCCCCCCCCCCTTCCCCACCTCTCTCGGTTCCTCTTTGAAGCGTTCCGAAAGAGGGACGAGGTCCTTAACGTTCGGAACTAAACCTGAGTTGTAGGGGATGCCAGAAGATGGATAAGACAGTACCGACTGCATTAGGGTCCTTCCCTCCGGTTTCTATGTTTGGGTTTACTCCCGTAGTCTTCGAACTCTCCCAAGTCTTCTCACAAGGCAGTGAGCAAACTGAACAAGAAAGCCGCTGTCAGAAATTGACGTTTGCCGGTGCAGAAGAGAAAACAATGTCCTATCATCGATAGGTCTATTCCGATTAAAAAGAATAAACTACAACTGTACAATTGTACCAGCTGTCAAAGGTCAAAGGTGATTATAATTGGTCGAAATCGGATATACCTAGTAATGCTGCTCAATCGATATTGAAGGTGTATCCTACAACACACAACTGTATTGTGCAAATATTTTCTTCCATTATGTCAATAACGATTACTTCCTTCTTTAGAAGACTGGTTGGTCTCGAGGCAAGACGCCGGCTTCGAGACAGAGATGTTCTGGGTTCAAATCCTGGCTGCACCGGTTAGGATTTTTATTTATGATTTCTCTCTTCGGCAACCACCCGTGGTCTCTGCAGCGAGGCCTGGCTTGAAACGTCAATTACTCATCGACGGAAAAAATATGAGGGAATAATGAATTAACACGCAAAATTCAATTATTAGTCTCTAGGGAATAATGAATTAACACGCAAAATTCAATTATTAGTCTCTAGGGAATAATGAATTAACACGCAAAATTCAATTATTAGTCTCTAGGGACTTCGTCAGAGGTAAAAGCTGGCGAACGAAAAAAAAAATTCCTTCTTTATATATTGCGGTTATTATAATTGTAAATGCTTTGTTTATTATTTATATAATTGTTTCTTAAATTTCATATTCACATTTAGTATTTGCTTTGACTTGGCGTTATATTTGCCCACACTTGATGTATGTTGAGCTAATTGTGACCTATGGAAGCGAATTATGGACAGTAGAAAAACAAGTTTTTTCATACAAAAGTTGAAAAGGCGATTAGAGGCTACAGAGATGGGATTTCTCAGAATAATGTTGAGAGTTCCTAGGACAACTAAAAAGACGAACGAGGAGTTATTGTTACTGAGTTATTGAGTTATTGGGTCATCATCATTGCACCCCGAACATGTCTATAGGTGCTCAGAACCAGCAGCTCTCACAGTGTCCAGCGACTGACGACCCCAGTAAACGTAAAGTCTCAAAAATGCCAACTAAAAAGAGAGACTCCAAAAAACATCAGAAAGAAACAATCAACATTTTTCGGGCACATCATGAGAAGAGGAAAGTTGGAATACATGGTAACAACTGGCAAAATACAAGGAAAGAGAGATCACGGACCACAATGAGAGAAGATTCTAGATAACTCAGTTTTGTGGCACGATAAACAGTCAATAAAAAGAATTGATAGAATGTGCTGTGGAAAGAGAATTTTAGAAAGACTTGATCGCCTACGCCATCAGGTACGACACACGGTGATGATGATATGTTAAGACTGCCTTGTTGTCTTTAGTGCCAGTCGTATTAAGTTATTGACTCTAGTTTATTATTTTCTGTTCTGTAGTTTATTTGTCAGTGGCGGAAGACTTGAACGTGGGCAAAGGGTAGATACTGGCTTCATTTAATCCATGTCCACCTGATGGATGCGACACTGGGTTATTTCTCAGTCACTGCGAAAATGGAAAAATGAGTCCAGAATGAAAGAACAAAGTAGCAGAAATGTAAACTCATTGTTACGACTAGTGCAGTACAGGTTTCATGAAAATAGATTCCCTTCGGTGCCTGCCCATTGTGTACCTATAGGGTTTCCCGAAATGCTGTGATCTTAAATTATCATCATAATAAATTAAATTAATCAACCAATTAATCATTAAATACTCGGCAGTCCTCATTTTAGTCGACACTTAAGCGAATAGTTACCTCTGACGTAACACATACGGGAATCTATGTTTCATGACCAAATTATGATTAATTAATTAAAGACAGATAATAAAGAAGTAATATGAAGAAACAACAGAGAAAATTATTTGGCCACGTGATAAGGCAGAAAGATCAAAACACAACGAGCCTTCAGTAAACGTTGCGACAACACCAGACTCAAGGGCCGACCACGAAAAAGATGGATTGATGGAGTGTTGAAATTACTAGGAAACAACAGCAGCAAAGACCAATAGAAGAGCATAAGACCGCAAATTATATCTCTCATCGATGCTGAAAACCAGACGAGGAAAGAAAGAAGAAGAAAAGCTAAAGACATAACATTAATTATGATAACATGTCATCTCTGACTAGTTCCACGCTTTATTCCGGCAGCACCTTTATTCCTGACTAGTTCCACGCTTTATTCCGGCAACACCTTTATTCCTGACTAGTTCCACGCTTAGTTCCGGCAACACCTTTATTGCTGCCTAGTTCCGCTCTTAGTTCCGCCAACACCTTTATTGCTGCCTAGTTCCACGCTTAGTTCCGACAACACCTTTATTGTTGACTAGTTCCACGTTTAGTTCCGACAACACCTTTATTGTTGACTAGTTCCACGTTTAGTTCCGACAACACCTTTATTCCTGACGTAGTTCCACGCTTTATTCCGGCAACACCTTTATTCCTGACTAGTTCCACGCTTAGTTCCGGCAACACCTTTATTGCTGCCTAGTTCCGCTCTTAGTTCCGCCAACACCTTTATTGCTGCCTAGTTCCACGCTTAGTTCCGACAACACCTTTATTGTTGACTAGTTCCACGTTTAGTTCCGACAACACCTTTATTGTTGACTAGTTCCACGTTTAGTTCCGGCAACACCTTTATTGCTGCCTAGTTCCGCGCTTAGTTCCGGCAACACCTGTATTGACAAGTTACAATGGTATATAGGAGTAAGTGGCCGAGATGAGTGAAACGATGACATTGTGAACATGTGGATGGCGGTTCAATTCCATTTAGATCATAAAGGTTGTGTAAAATTATTATAAATCGATCGTTATAGATTAACCTTATCGTGTACACTGTGTGGCGACTGCACTAGGTGATATCATGAATTACTTCGACCATATGTCTTAACAACCTGCAGATTCTAAACGTTGAGTAATGTCGAAACTTAACATATAGCCTTTGTCTATATAAGTAAATAGTAATCACGTGTGGACCAACAGGTAGCATGCCCATTACAGAACGCTGCACTCACCACAAAACTTGGCGGGAATAAAACCTGTCTCTAGCCAGATCTCCTATTCCTTCTATTGTCACATTGACGGCCTCCTTGCTGTGTTGATCCCACCATTTCCTTGATCTACCCTAATCTCGATAATTTCTTATGAGAACTAATCATCATTTATTAGACGCACTTAAAGAAGTTTGCTAAGTTAATAAATGATCGTTTATTACCTTAACTTGGAACATTAGTATTTCAATAAACGACCATTTATTAGCTCAGGAAACAAGCAAATAAATGTAGTGCTGCTGTAAAGCTGGTAGCTAGGAGCAAGTAGTGGGGTGTAACGTACACTCCTACTAGGTATGGGGACAGCTCTATAAAAAAAAAAGAAACAACATATTTTATTATCTTAACATGGAATATTAGTATTTTGATAATGATCAATTATTAGCTAACATGGAACATTAGTATTTTAATCATCATCATCAATTACCGGGCCTGCTGGCGTAGGTGATCATGTCTCTCCATAACTTTCGATCTCGGCAGCTATTTATCACCTCTATTGTTGACCTTCTGCCAAGCCATTCTCTTAAGCTGTCTGTTATTTTTTCTCTTTGCTTCCGTCTATCTCTTTGTCCCTCAATTTTCCTAGTTGTTACAATATATTCCAGTTGTTCTCTTCTCATTACATGGCCAAACAATGATGATTGTTTCTTCCTAATATTGGAAATTAGCTCTCTTTTTGCTTTGACCTCTCTCAGAACATCTTCATTACTCTTCTTAGCCGTCCATGGTACTCTCAACATTCTTCTGTAAAGCCACATTTCAACAGACTACAGTGATTTTCTTGTCTGTTGTCCTATTGTCCATGATTCGCATCCATATGTTAAGACTGGCTCTACATAAAATTTAAGAACTCTTTTTCTTGTTTCTATTGTCAAAAATGGATTACATTGTATCTTCCTCATTTTTTGGAAAGCTGATTTTGCCTGAGCCATTCTGCATTTCACCTCATTTGTACATCTTCCGAGTATTTTAATACCGATCATTTATTAGCTTAACATGGAACATTAGTATTTTAATAATGATCATTTATTAGCTTAACATGGAACATTAGTATTTTAATAATGATCATTTATTAGCTTAACATGGAACATTAGTATTTTAATAATGGTAATATATTAGCTAATATGGAACATTAGTATTTTAATAATGATCATTTATTAGCTTAACATGGAACATTAGTATTTTAATAATGGTAATATATTAGCTAATATGGAACATTAGTATTTTAATAATGATCATTTATTAGCTTATATGGAATATTAGTATTTTAATAATGATAATTTATTAGCTAATATGGAATATTAGTATTTTAATAATGATCATTTATTAGCTTATATGGAATATTAGTATTTTAATAATGATAATTTATTAGCTAATATGGAATATTAGTATTTTAATAATGATAATTTATTAGCTAACATGGAACATTAGTATTTTAATAATGATCATTTATTAGCTTAACATGGAACTTTTTTCTGGTTCTTTCTTTCTTCATTTACCTTTTAGCGTCGATGGGAGATATCATTTGCCAACTCTTGCTCTTCTGTTTTGTTTCCTAATATTTCTAATATTTCATCAATCAATCTTTTTCGTAGTCGGCCCTTGAGTCTCGTGTTCTCGTAACGTTTACTAAAGGCTCGTTGTGTTGTGTTTTGGTGTTTCTTTGTAATATGGTCACGTGGTCACACCAGTTTATCTGTTGTTTCTTTATGTACTCTATGACGGGAATTATTTCTACCCTTTTTTTCTCCGTTCCTCATTTGTGATCGCAGCCTGTTTCATGTCACTCGTCTAATACATTTCATCTCGATTGTGGTTATTTTTCTGATTGTTCTTGAGTCTAAACTCCAAGTCTGGCATTGGTAACTCAACGTCAGAGTAAAGATTGTATTGTAGTGCCCGTTTTGCCTCTAGAGTTATTTCCTTGTTGGACAATGGTGGTGATAGCTGTCCAATGATTTGACAAGCTTTGTTGCATCTTGAGTATATTTTTGTTGCTTGTGAATTGTCGTTTGTCACTAGACTTACTAAGTATTTAAATTTCTCCACTTGTTTTAAGTGTCTGCCGTCTATAATTATGTTGATGTTCTGTTTATATTTTGCGATATTCATGACTTTAGTTTTGTTGATGTTGATACTTTCATGATTTACTCGTGTTCTTGCAAGTCTTCTATTTGTCCATGTATTAGTGCCTGATCGTCTGCGAATAGAAGCTCGTTAATATCCTCTGTGATGGTTTGATGAACTTACATATATAGTCCATGATGATGAACTTACATATATAGTCCATGATGATGAACTTACATATATAGTCCATGATGATGAACTTACATATATAGTCCATGATGATGAACTTACATATATAGTCCATGATGATGAACTTACATATATAGTCCATGATGATGAACTTACATATATAGTCCATGTATGTAATAAACAGAAGGGGGGATAGTATGAAACACTTGTATTACGCCTGATCTAACTTCGAAGTGGTCCGTGTAACCTGCTGCTGTTCTGATCCTGCAACTGCTGTTGATGTAGAGGCCTTTAATTAGGTTGGTTAGTTGTTGGTCAATTCAGTTTGTTGTTAGTATCTCCCATAATTTTCTCTCTTTACTCGACCCAAATATTTTTCTTGGTCCTATTAAAGTTATGTACACATTTTCATTGTTGCACTTTTGCCATTTCTGCTAGCTTTTTTAGGGTGAATTTAGCACCAGTATATCCTATACTTTTTTTCGGAACAACATTTGAACATCGCTAAACTGTAATTCTAGTGGAATTGCGATCCATGATAGCCAACCTTCGTTGCGGAGACGGCACTCGATGATGATGATGATGAAACTGTAATTCTATAACTAGCCTGATCCTTTTTTTTAAAATAATCTTAGCGTACAAGTGAAACTTTAATTGTGTTAATAAATGGTCGTTTATTTTAGCTTAACATTAGTTATACTAATAAATGATCGTTTATTTTAGCTTAACATTAGTTATACTAATAAATGATCATTTATTTTAGCTTAACATCAGTTATACTAATAAATGATCGTTTATTTTAGCTTAACATTAGTTATACTAATAAATGATCGTTTATTTTAGCTTAACATTAGTTATACTAATAAATAGTTGTTTATGAGCGTAAAATGGACAATTAATTGTACTAAATATTGATACTAGATACAGTGTGAACAAATATAGGCTGGAAGTGTGCATTATGCCAGCAAATTACTGCTTTGTGATGTATCTTTTAAATGTTATATAGAGCCAGTCTTAACATATGGATGTGAATCATGGACAAAAGGACAGCAGACAAGAAAATCACTGGAGGCTTAATAAGCAAAAAGATAGTTAATTTCAAAAATTAGGAAGAAACAATCATCATTTTTGGCCATGAAATGAGAAGGGACTAGCTGGAATATATTGTGACAACTGGGAAAATTTGGGAGCCGCGATAGCTCAGTGGTTAGTGAACGGGACTACCACGGACATGGGGTAGGGTTCGATCCCAATCGACGGCTTCCGGGTTCACCCAGCCTTAAATGGGTACCGGATTTTTTTCTGGGAAAGTAAAGTAGCACGGGCGTAATACTGACCACATTACCCCAAAAATCATGTGCTGAATGAAGGTCTGTAAAATATAGGGTCACTAACACCATATTTCCCTATACGCCACTTGGCGTGACGGGGGTACTTTACTTACTTTTTACTGGACAAATTTAGGGACGAAGAGATAGAGGGAAGCGAAGAGAAAAAATACCAGACAGCTTAAGATAATGGCTAGGCAGAAGGTCAACAACAGAAATGATAAATAACTGTCGAGATTGAAAGTTGTGGAGAGACATGATCACCTACGCCAGCAGGCCCGGTACTTGATGATGTTGATCTTATTAAGACACGCGTAGTTATGCTGAGAAGGTATCTTATAGTAGCTTATGAAGACACCCGTAGTTATGCTAAGAAGGTATCTTATAGTAGCTTATGAAGACACCCGTAGTTATGCTAAGAAGGTATCTTATAGTAGCTTATGAAGACACCCGTAGTTATGCTATGAAGGTATCTTATAGTAGCTTATGAAGACACCTGTAGTTATGCTATGAAGGTATCTTATAGTAGCTTATGAAGACACCCGTAGTTATGCTATGAAGGTATCTTATAGTAGCTTATGAAGACAAGGTAGTTATGCTAACAAAGTAACGATGAATAAACCGGTCTGCAACTTAACATTAGCCGCACTTGGAGGTCACATCGGTGCACGAAACACGAAAGCTAAAAGTGCATTCCACAGAAAAGCAACAGTCAGCTTGTAAAACAAAATGGTCGTTCACCTTTTTCCGGCATGCTCAGGAAAACTAAATATGGTGACATGTCGAGAATGCGGCTAACGGATAAATGTACACAAAAATGGAATGAGAGTCTTCAGAAAGATTACATTAAATTAGTCTAAAGTGGATGCATAAGGAGAACGTATCTATTTATAAAGAAATACAATTCAATACAGGAAATGATGAGACGGAGGTAAGACAAGTACATACGTGTTCTGAACTGCAAAATACAGCAAGGGAGATAACAATGAGAAAACTTATCGATCTATCATTTTATTTCCATCGAATATATTTTCGGATGTCCTCATCTTGAATGTTCTTGTCAGGGACCGTTATATCGTATATTGGGTCAGGGTGGTCTAGAAGTAAGACGTCGACTCTGGACAAGAAGGTCTGGGTTCCATTTCCACCACAGGAGGTGGGAATTCTTCAAATGTCGAATTGAAGCTTTTTCTTGATTTTACCATTCTCCTGCTTCCCAGGGTGGTGAGACTCGATGTCTAGACCTCTTGGTTAAAGGAAATAACAAACAGAAGGTCCCGCGTGCACTGTGCGTACGTTAAAGAAACCTTGGCAGTTGAAAATCGAAAAGAAGATTCCAAACAATGGTCGCCAACCGAGGAAAATAAACTAAGTCAAAATGTTAAAACATTCGACAACAATAGAAATTAGAGCAGCTCTGAAGTTGGAGAATATCTACCTGTACGGCGGGGAACACCTGTGCACAGGGCTGATGATTGTATAAATATTGAAGAAAATTTAATCATTTTTGGAGAAAGTTGATGGGTATATTGGAGAAAATTGATGAATTATTAAAGAAAATTGATGAGCTTGTGGAGAGCGTTGAATTATTGGAGAAATTTAGTGAATTTGGAGGAAATTTTTGAATTAGTGGAGAAAATTGAATATTTTTTGGAGGAAGTTGACGACCTATTAGATAAAATTGACGATTTATTGGAGAAATTTGACGAATTATTGGAGAATTTATAAAGTTTCGGAGAAAATGGATGAATTATTAAAGAAATTTGTAAGAATATTTTAGAAATTTGTGAAAGTTGATGAATTATTGGAGAAAATTAATGAATTGATGCTGAGAGAGGAACTTAATGTGGTTGAAGAATCAATGCAGAATAAGACAGAGGTGATATACTTGGTGCAGAATGAAGCAGAGGTGATATAATCGGTGCAGAATGAGGCAGAGGTGATATAATCGGTGCAGAATGAGGCAGAGGTGATATAATCGGTGCAGAATGAGGCAGAGGTGATATAATCGGTGCAGAATGAGGCAGAGGTGATATAATCGGTGCAGAATGAGGCAGAGGTGATATAATCGGTGCAGAATGAGGCAGAGGTGATATAATCGGTGCGAAATGAGGCAGAGGTGATATAATCGGTGCAAAATGAGGCAGAGGTGATATAATAAATACGCAATAAGGCTGAGGAAATATAATCCAAACAGTATAAGACTGAAAAAAATACATGTTGGGGCGGAGGCGATATAATCAGTATAGGTTATATCTGTCTGTCTATCTGTCTGCCTGCCTGTCTGTCTGTCTATCTGTCCTGTCTGTCTGTCTGTCTGTCTACCTGCCTGCCTGTCTGTCTGTCTGTCCTGTCTGTCTCTCTGTCCTGTCTGTCTGTCCTGTCTGTCTGTCTGTCTATCTGTCTGTCCTGTCTGTCTCTCTGTCCTGTCTGTCTTTCGCTTGCCCGAAGTATTGTCTATATCTGCAATGTCGTTTTATGTATAAAGTTTACTGTCTTTTGTAATTTTTGCAGTTCCCATATAGTTTTGTCTGTAGTGTTGCATATATTGGCCAATGGGTTTTCCCCATTCTACCATTTTCAGCACAGTCTTTTAAAATGTGTTCAGCAGTCTGGGGCGCCTGTCATCATGTACATGTAGTTGAGGTGTCAATCTTGAATTTTTGTATACATGTGACTGTGGAGTCGATTGGTGTCCTGTTCGAAGGCGTATAACGATAACTTGTTCATATCTATTCATATTATGAAAGGCATCCTGATTTGGGCTTGTGGTCCTCTGATTGATTTCACTATCTGTTTCTTCTGATGGTAGTAACTGGTGTATCTGGTTGTATGTCTGTTCCGCCTTCCTTTGTCAACTGATACGCTTTCTCGTTTCCTGGTATTCCACAGTGAAATGGGATCCACTGCAGGGCAACCCTGTGATACTTGTTGTTGTTGTTGTTGTTGACGGATTACCACGAGTTGATACGTGCTTGTTTGCCCTTTGACTCATAGAATGTGGCGGGTCGTAATGGCTTTCTTGACATTCCCGGCTCTTACTGGAGGTTGGAGGTCGTCTGTCCCAGGCTACGCTGGGAAACTACTTGTCCAGCCCAGAAGTACTGCAATACTGGGTCCTCAATCAGTAACAGCCACCACTACAGGGAACACGGCGATCCTAGCTTCTGTTAGCCAGTCTGTTTTGACGCAGACTGTTACCAGGGGAGACCACGAGGAGTTAGATCTGCTAGGTCTTGGCCAGCTGATGTTGCGCCGGCCCTGCTATTGCGACCGCAGGTCGCAGGCGCTTAAGCTCCCTCCTGTGATACTTGTAGAGTTCAGTCAATAAGGTCTGCAGATTTTGCAATTTTCTGGATTGTAGTGGCTGGAATGCTGATTTTGCATCTGTCAGAAACACTACAGGTTGTGGGCTAAGATTACTGTTCAGCAGTTTTTCTATTGTCAACTTTATTGCTTGTGTTTCTGCATCATAATTGTGACAATATTTCCCTGTTGCTATTTTATTCACATCCCTAGTATTAAAGATCTTGTGGGTGTTGTTCACCCAAGAAACTGAGAGTTATTGTTTTTCGCTGTAGACTATTTTGTTCCTCTTTGTCAACTATTCCTTTCACTTCTGTCCGTATTTGTATTGAGAATCCTGATTCCTCTGTCCAGGGAGTCTGTTCTGGTATGGGCAGTAGGAGACTGACAACTCTTGGCATGTCTGGTGTTTGTCTACAAATTTGTTTAACTTGGTGGATGAAACTGATTCTCTTACGTCGTCCCAACGCATGATTTTAGAATCGGTCCTTCATTGGATGTCCTGGCATGCATGCACATTTTTCTGCCTGTATCAGCACCTTTGTGTCCCTCCGTTCTCTCAGTGCTGGTATCCTCCACAATTTCTCCATCTCAAAAATTGGTGTTGATTGCATTGCTCCATTGATGACCCTAAGTGCCTGGTTTTGTACTTTATCCAGTTCTTGCAGTGTGGTGTTTGATGATGTGCACCATACAGATGATCCATATTCTAAATGTGGGCGTATACTCTGTTGGTAAACTTTACTGAGTATTTTCCCACTCGCACCCCACGTGGTTCCACACAGCTTTCTTAGATTAGCCAACTTCCTCTTTGCTTTTTGGGTTGCCTTATTTATCTGCTGTTTCCAAGATAGTTTGTTATCAAATGTAACTACGAGTAAATAGCTTGTATGCCTTCTTTCACATGGCTCAGTGTTTATGTAGATGGCTCCTGCGTTTTGTTTTGGAGATAGGGTGAATACTATAACACTACATTTGTCATCAGTACAGAATGAGGTTGAAGAATCAGTACAGAATGAGATTGAAGAATCAGTACAGAATGAGATTGAAGAATCAGTACAGAATGAGATTGAAGAATCAGTAGAGAGATGATGAGGAAATGTAATCCATACAGAATATGGTTAAAGATTCAAAGTAAAATAAAATAGCAGAAACAATCAACAATAAGTCAGACTGAGTAGTTATATTCAATTTAGAATGTGGTGGCGCAACTATTTCCAATATAAAATGAGATTGATTGGGTACATTAAATATAAAATAAGAATGAGTAAGTATATTCAATTTAGAATGTGGTGGCGCAACTATTTCCAATATAAAATGAGATTGATTGGGTATATTAAATATAAAATAAGAATGAGTAAGTATATTCAATTTAGAATGTGGTGGCGCAACTATTTCCAATATAAAATGAGATTGATTGGGTATATTAAATATAAAATAAGAATGAGTAAGTATATTCAATGTAGAATGTGGTGGCGCAACTATTTCCAATATAAAATGAGATTGATTGGGTATATTAAAATATAAAATAAGAATGAGTAAGTATATTCAATTTAGAATGAACATGAAGAAATAAAATTTTGAGGATAATATGGTTAAGGCGATATCGATGAAACCTAAGCCGATAGGATGTAATCGATGAAGTATGATAGTGACGATATCTTAACAGCGGGAGATTAAACAGATAAAACCGAAAGGATTGACGATCGATATAATCGATACAAAATACAGGCTGATGTAAATGTAATGGATAAAGATCAAGACTAATGACATATAAGCAATACAGAATGTGGTTTAAACTATACTAGTATTGTAAGATAAGGCAGAACTGATATAATTGATTCTTAATCCTTCCCGCGCCGTTAGATGTCGCAAAAGGTTTGAAGTTTTTATGCCAAGCGATTTACTCAAATGGGCGTAAACCTAAATTGATGGACACAGAACGCTTTTACATATCTCAGTAAACCTACACTGATCGACACAGAACGCTTTATATATCTCAGTAAACCTACACTGATCGACACAGAACGCTTTATATATCTCAGTAAACCTACACTGATCGACACAGAACGCTTTATATATCTCAGTAAACCTACACTGATCGACACAGAACGCTTTATATATCTCAGTAAACCTACACTGATCGACACAGAACGCTTTATATAACTCAGTAAACGCCCCGGTGCTCCTCAAGACGATCAGAGAGTCTATGTCAAAGGCGCATTTAACGCTTATATATCACGAGCGTAACTAACGTTTTAATATCAATCACGTACTCACTGTCATTTTATCAACACCGTACTTAGCACCACTATATCAACAGCATACATACTTCCACTATATCAACAGCATACATACTTCCACTATATCAACAGCATACATACTTCCACTATATCAACAGCATACATACTTCCACTATATCAACAGCATACATACTTCCACTATATCAACAGCATACATACTTCCACTATATCAACAGCATACATAGAAGGGAGGTCAAAAAGTAATGCACACCAATTTTTTTCTCGGCTAATAATAAAGATAGGAATATGAAATTTTGCACACATGGAATATGACATGTTCCAATTATGTGCACCAAATTGCACAGCATTCTGATAAATATTACGCAATCTATGAACCGTTAAAATGGAGCTTGTCAACAATGTCCGTTACAAACAGCGAATTGTCATAGAATTTCTGGTTGCGGAAAAAGAAACTGTGGCAAGCATTCATAAACGACTGTGTGCAGTGTACAAATGTTCTGCAGTCGATAGGAGCACAGTTAGTAGCTGGGTTCAGAGAATTAAAGCTGCAGAAAGTGTACGAGTGGAGCTGCATGATTTACCGCGTTCTGGACGTGTTGCCTCGGCTACCAGCACAGACATGTTAAACCGGGCTGATGCCATTATTCGTAAGGATAGGCGTATCACTAGTCAGCAATTGGCATTGCAGCTTACAGTCAGCAAGGGAAGTGCAATCGCAATTTTTAAAACTCTCGGATATTCAAAGATTTGCGCTCGATGGGTTCCTCGGTGCCTAACAAATGATCACAGAGTTCAAAGGAAAACATTCTGTTCTGAATTGTTGGAGCGTTTCGGTGTTGAAGGAGAAATGTTTTTGTCAAAAATTGTTACCGGTGACGAAACGTGGGAACATCATTATGAGCCTGAAACAAAAATGCAGTCAATGGAATGGCATCATCCGCAGTCACCAAAAAGAAAAAAATTCAAAACATCTCCATCAGCCGGAAAGGTGATGATCACTGTCTTGTGGAACATTGATGGTGTGATTCTTGTTGATGTAATGACAAGAGGTGAGACAATCAACTCGACAGCTTACATCAATACACTGACAAAACTGAAAAATCGGTTCCACAGAGTTCGGCCTAATAAGCCATATACAGATTTGTTGCTTCAACATGACAATGCACGCCCTCACACAAGTCTGGTAACACGGGAAGCAATCAACAAATTTGGTTGGACTGTACTGCCCCATCCTCCTTACAGCCCTGATCTGGCTCCCTCAGATTTCCATCTGTTTGGACCACTCAAAAAATTCCTGCGTGGGACACACTTTGACAATGATGAGGATGTGATCCGTGAGGTTAAAAAAATGGCTACGCGAGCAGGACAAAACTTGGTACAAACGAGGCATTCATGACCTAGTTTCGCGTTGGCGTAAGGCAATACGCTTGGACGGAGATTATGTTGAAAAATAGGTAGTGTAAAGGGGATGTTCAGCTACAATCTGTGAAAATTTCACACATTTTGCCCGAATAGTTTCCGAGAAAAAAATTGGTGTGCATTACTTTTTGACCTCCCTACGTACTTCCACTATATCAACAGCATACATACTTCCACTATATCAACAGCATACATACTTCCACTATATCAACAGCATACATACTTCCACTATATCAACAGCATACATACTTCCACTATATCAACAGCATACATACTTCCACTATATCAACAGCGTACATACTTCCACTATATCAACAGCATACATACTTCCACTATATCAGCAGCATACATACTTCCACTATATCAACAGCTTACTTAGTACCACTATATCAACAGCATACATACTTCCACTATATCAACAGCATACATACTTCCACTATATCAACAGCGTACATACTTCCACTATATCAACAGCATACATACTTCCACTATATCAACAGCATACATACTTCCACTATATCAACAGCATACATACTTCCACTATATCAACAGCATACATACTTCCACTATATCAACAGCATACATACTTCCACTATATCAACAGCATACATACTTCCACTATATCAACAGCATACATACTTCCACTATATCAACAGCGTACATACTTCCACTATATCAACAGCATACATACTTCCACTATATCAGCAGCATACATACTTCCACTATATCAACAGCTTACTTAGTACCACTATATCAACAGCATACATACTTCCACTATATCAACAGCATACATACTTCCACTATATCAACAGCGTACATACTTCCACTATATCAACAGCATACATACTTCCACTATATCAACAGCATACATACTTCCACTATATCAACAGCATACATACTTCCACTATATCAACAGCATACATACTTCCACTATATCAACAGCATACATACTTCCACTATATCAACAGCTTACATACTTCCACTATATCAACACCGTATATACTACCACTATATCAACAGCATACATACTTCCACTATATCAACAGCATACATACTTCCACTATATCAACAGCTTACTTAGTACCACTATATCAACAGCGTACATACTTCCACTATATCAACAGCATACATACTTCCACTATATCAACAGCGTACATACTTCCACTATATCAACACCGTACATACTACCACTATATCAACAGCATACATACTTCCACTATATCAACACCGTACATACTACCACTATATCAACAGCATACATACTTCCACTATTCAACAGCATACATACTTCCATTATATCAACAGCGTACATACTTCCATTATATCAACAGCATACATACTTCCATTATATCAACAGCGTACATACTTCCATTATATCAACAGCATACATACTACAATTATATCAACAGCATACATACTTCCACTATATCAACAGCGTACATACTTCCACTATATCAACAGCATACATACTTCCACTATATCAACAGCATACATACTTCCACTATATCAACAGCATACATACTTCCACTATATCAACAGCATACATACTTCCACTATATCAACAGCATACATACTTCCACTATATCAACAGCATACATACTTCCACTATATCAACAGCATACATACTTCCACTATATCAACAGCGTACATACTTCCACTATATCAACAGCATACATACTTCCACTATATCAACAGCATACATACTTCCACTATATCAACAGCATACATACTTCCACTATATCAACAGCATACATACTTCCACTATATCAACAGCATACATACTTCCACTATATCAACAGCATACATACTTCCACTATATCAACAGCTTACATACTTCCACTATATCAACAGCATACATACTTCCACTATATCAGCAGCATACATACTTCCACTATATCAACAGCTTACTTAGTACCACTATATCAACAGCATACATACTTCCACTATATCAACAGCATACATACTTCCACTATATCAACAGCGTACATACTTCCACTATATCAACAGCATACATACTTCCACTATATCAACAGCATACATACTTGCACTATATCAACAGCATACATACTTCCACTATATCAACAGCATACATACTTCCACTATATCAACAGCATACATACTTCCACTATATCAACAGCTTACATACTTCCACTATATCAACACCGTACATACTACCACTATATCAACAGCATACATACTTCCACTATATCAACAGCTTACTTAGTACCACTATATCAACAGCGTACATACTTCCACTATATGAACAGCATACATACTTCCACTATATCAACAGCATACATACTTCCACTATATCAACACCGTACATACTACCACTATATCAACAGCATACATACTTCCACTATATCAACACCGTACATACTACCACTATATCAACAGCATACATACTTCCACTATATCAACAGCATACATACTTCCATTATATCAACAGCGTACATACTTCCATTATATCAACAGCATACATACTTCCATTATATCAACAGCGTACATACTTCCATTATATCAACAGCATACATACTTCCATTATATCAACAGCATACATACTTCCACTATATCAACAGCGTACATACTTCCACTATATCAACAGCATACATACTTCCACTATATCAACAGCATACATACTTCCACTATATCAACAGCATACATACTTCCACTATATCAACAGCATACATACTTCCACTATATCAACAGCATACATACTTCCACTATATCAACAGCATACATACTTCCACTATATCAACAGCATACATACTTCCACTATATCAACAGCGTACATACTTCCACTATATCAACAGCTTACTTAGTACCACTATATCAACAGCATACATACTTCCACTATATCAACAGCATACATACTTCCACTATATCAACAGCATACATACTTCCACTATATCAACAGCATACATACTTCCACTATATCAACACCGTACATACTACCACTATATCAACAGCATACATACTTCCACTATATCAACACCGTACATACTACCACTATATCAACAGCATACATACTTCCACTATATCAACAGCATACATACTTCCACTATATCAACAGCATACATACTTCCACTATATCAACACCGTACATACTACCACTATATCAACAGCATACATACTTCCACTATATCAACACCGTACATACTACCACTATATCAACAGCATACATACTACCACTATATCAACAGCATACATACTTCCATTATATCAAAATATTACTTAGTACCACTATATCAACAGCATACATACTTCCACTATATCAATAGCTTACTTAGTACCACTATATCAACAGGGTACTTTGCACCCCTATATCAACATGGAAACCTGACACCCCGATATCAATAGCGTATTTAGTACGTATATATCAACTGCGTGCTTAGCTCAACTATATCAGCAGTGTACTTAGCTCTACTAAATGAACAGCGTGCTTAGCTTTTCTATATCAACAGCGTGTTTAGCTCTACTATATTAACATAGTGCTTAGCTCTACAATATCAGCAGTGTACTTAGCTCTACTAAATGAATAGCGTGCTTAGCTTTTCAATATCAACAGCGTGCTTAGCTTTACTATATCAAACTCTCTACTACATCAGCAGCGTACTTAGCAATCCAATATCAACAGCGAGCTTAGCTCTATAATATCAACAGCGTACTTAGCCATGCTATATCGACAATATCGACAGCGTACTTAGCTCCACTATATCGACAGCGTACTTAGCGCTACTATATCAACAGCGTACTTAGCGCTTAGTATATCAACAGCGTACTTAGCTCAACTATATCAACAGCGTAATTAGCTCCACTATATCAACAGCCTACTTAGCTCCACTATATCAACAGCGTACTTAGCTCCACTATATCAACAGCGTACTTAGCTCCACTATATCAACAGCGTACTTAGCACTCTTATATCAAAAGTGCACATAGCTCAATTACATCAACTGTGTATCTAGCACGCCTATATCGAAAGAGTACTTAGCACCCCTAATCAATAGGGTACTTAGCTCCACTACATCAACATCGTACTTAGCACCTCTATACCAAGAGTGCATGTAACACCCCTATATAAACAGCGTCCTCAGCTTCACTATATTAACAGGCGTCCTTAGATCCACTATATCAACATCGTACTTGTATCCCTATATCACCATCGTACTTAGTATCCCTATATCACCATCGTATTTAGTATCCTATATCGACATCGTACTTAGTATCCCTATATCAACATCGTACTTGTATCCCTATATCAACATCGTACTTGTATCACGATATTACCATCGTACTTGTATCCCTATATTACCATCGTACTTGTATCACTATATCAACATCGTACTTGTATCCCTATATTACCATCGTACTTGTATCCCTATATTAATATCGTACTTGTATCACTATATCAACATAGTACTAGTATCACTATATTACCATCGTACTTGTATCCCGATAATATAATCGTACTTGTATCACTATATCAACATCGTACTTGTATCCCTATATCACCATCGTACTTGTATCCCTATATCAACATCGTACTTGTATACCTATATCAACATCGTACTTGTATCCTTATATCAACATCGCAATTAGTATCCCAATATCACCATCGTACTTGTATCCCTATATCACCATCGTATTTGTATCAATGTCTTACTTAGTACCGCTATATTAATGTCTTACTTAGTACCACTATATTAATGTCTTACATAGTACTACTATATTAATGTCTTACTTAGTACCGCTATATTAATGTCTTACATAGTACTACTATATTAATGTCTTACTTAGTACCACTATATTAATGTCTTACTTAGTACCACTATATTAATGTCTTACTTTGTACCACTATATTAATGTCTTACTTAGTACCACTATATTAAAGTCTTACTTAGTACCGCTATAGTAATGTCTTACTTAGTACCGCTATATTAATGTCTTACTTAGTACCGCTATATTAATATCTTACTAAGTACCACTATAGTAATGTCTTACTTAGTACAGCTATATTAATGTCTTACTTAGTACCGCTATATTAATGTCTTACTTAGTACCGCTATATTAATATCTTACTAAGTACCACTATATTAATGTCTTGCTAAGTACCACTATTACCGGCTTGTTGCAGGAGCTACTGAGTTAAGTGCTCCGTGCACACCGTGAGCTGTGTGTTTCATCTGTTTTGATCATGTTCCGATATTCCAAATTGCTTACGATGAATGCCGATATCGTGTGACAGGGAACAGTTGGCTGTGTTAACTTTCTGTGTGGTTTCGCCTTATGTCTTTTGGCGTGTGCTGAGACTGATATGATGGGGACTACAGCTACCTTTCTTTGTTTGGGAGATGAGTTAGTAATTTGGATGATTCCACTGGCACGGGCGGTTGAGCAACTATGGATTTTAATTCGTTTGCAGTGATACCGGGGCCTTCCATAACCAAATAACCAACCCACTATATTAATATCTTACTAAGTACCACTATATTAATATCTTACTAAGTACCACTATATTAATATCTTACTAAGTACCACTATATTAATATCTTACTAAGTACCACTATATTAATGTCTTACTTAGTACCGCTATATTAATGTCTTACTTAGTACCGCTATATTAATGTCTTACTTAGTACCGCTATATTAATGTCTTACTTAGTACCGCTATATTAATGTCTTACTTAGTACCACTATATTAATGTCTTACTTAGTACCGCTATAGTAATGTCTTACTTAGTACCGCTATATTAATGTCTTACTTAGTACCGCTATAGTAATGTCTTACTTAGTACCGCTATAGTAATGTCTTACTTAGTACCGCTATATTAATGTCTAACTTAGTACCGCTATATTAATGTCTTACTTAGTACCGCTATATTAATATCTTACTAAGTACAACTATATCAATATCTTACTTAGTACCGCTATATTAATGTCTTACTTAGTACTGCTATATTAATGTCTTACTTAGTACCACTATATTAATATCTTACTAAGTACCGCTATATTAATGTCTTACTTAGTACTGCTATATTCATGTCTTACTTAGTACCACTATATTAATATCTTACTAAGTACCACTATATTAATATCTTACTTAGTACCGTTATATTAATGTCTTACTTAGTACTGCTATATTAATGTCTTACTTAGTACCGCTATATTAATGTCTTACTTAGTACCACTATATTAATGTCTTACTTAGTACCACTATATTAATGTCTTACTTAGTACCACTATATTAATGTCTTACTTAGTACCACTATATTAATGTTTACTTAGTACCACTATATTAATGTCTTATTTAGTACCGCTACATTAATGTCTTACTTAGTACCGCTATATTAATGTCTTACTTAGTACTGCTATATTAATGTCTTACTTAGTACCACTATATTAATGTCTTACTTAGTACCGCTATATTAATGTCTTACTTAGTACCGCTATATTAATGTCTTACTTAGTACAGCTATATTAATGTCGTAATTAGTACCGCTTTATTAATGTCTTACTTAGTACCGCTATATTAATGTCTTACTTAGTACCGCTATATTAATGTCTTACTTAGTACCGCTATAATAATGTCTTAATTAGTACCGCTATATTAATGTCTTACTTAGTACCGCTATATTAATGTCTTACTTAGTACCGCTATATTAATGTCTTACTTAGTACCACTATATTAAAGTCGTAATTAGTACCGCTATATCAATGTCTTACTTAGTACCGCTATATTAATGTCTTACTTAGTACCACTATATTAATGTCTTACTTAGTACCGCTATAATAATGTCTTAATTAGTACCGCTATATTAATGTCTTACTTAGTACCACTATATTAAAGTCGTAATTAGTACCGCTATATTAATGTCTTACTTAGTACCGCTATATTAATGTCTTACTTAGTACCACTATATTAATGTCTTACTTAGTACCACTATATTAATGTCTTAATTAATACCGCTATATTAATGTCTTACTTAGTACCGCTATATTAATATCTTACTAAGTACCACTATTTTAATGTCTTACTTAGTACCGCTATATTAATGTCTTACTTAGTACTGCTATATTAATGTCTTACTTAGTACTGATATATTAATGTCTTACTTAGTACTACTATATTAATGTCTTACTTAGTACCGCTATATTAATGTCTTACTTAGTACTGCTATATTAATGTCTTACTTAATACCACTATATTAATGTCTTACTTAGTACCACTATATTAATATCTTACTAGTACCACTATATTGATGTCTTACTTAATACCGCTATATAATGTCTTACTTAGTACCACTATATTCATGTCTTACTTAGTACCGTTATATTAATGTCTAATTATTACCACAATATTAATGTCTTACTTAGTACCACTATATTAATATTTTACTAAGCATCACTATATTAATTTCTTACTTAGTACCACTATATTAATGTATTACTTAGTACTGCTTTATTAATGTCTTACTTAGTACCGCTATATTAATGTCATACTTAGTACTGCTATATTAATGTCTTACTAAGTACCGCTACATTAATATCTTACTTAGTACCACTATATTAATGTCTTACTTAGTACCGCTATATTAAAGTCTAATTAGTAAGACCATATTAATATCTTTACTAAGTACCAGTATTTTAATGTCTTACTTAGTACCGCTATATTAATGTCTTACTTAATACCACTATATTAATGTCTTACTTAGCACCACTATATTAATGTCTTACTTAGTACCGCTATATTAATGTCTTACTTAATACCACTATATTAATGTCTTACTTAGCATCACTATATTAATGTCTTACTTAGTACCACTATATTAATGTCTTACTTAGTACCGCTATATTATGGCTTACTTAGTACCGCTACATTAATGTCTTAATTAGTACCACTATATTAATGTCATACTTAGTACCGCTATATTAATGTCTTACTTAGTACCGCTACATTAATGTCTTACTTAGTACCGCTATATTAATGTCTTACTTAGTACCGCTATATTAATTTCTTACTTAGTACCGCTATATTAATGTCTTACTTAGTACCGCTATATTAATGTCTTACTTAGTACCACTATATTAATGTCTTACTTAGGACTACTATATTAATGTCTTACTTAGTACCACTATATTAATGTCTTACTTAGTACTACTATATAATGTCTTACTTAGTACCACTATATTAATGTCTTTCTTAGTACCACTATACTAATGTCTTACTTAGTACCACTATATTAATGTCTTACTTTAGTACCACTATATTAATGTCTTCCTTAGTACCACTATAATAATGTCTTACCTAGTACTACTATATTAATGTCTTACTTAGTACTACTATATTAATGTCTTACTTAGTACCGCTATATTAATATCTTACTAAGTACGATATATTAATATCTTACTAAGTACCACTATAGTAATGTCTTACTTAGAACCGCTATATTAATATCTTACTTAGTACCGCTATATTAATGTCTTACTTAGTACCGCTATATTAATGTCTTACTTAGTACCGCTATATTAATGTCTTACTTAGTACCACTATATTAATGTCTTACTTAGTACCGCTACAGTAATGTCTTACTTAGTACCGCTATATTAATGGCTTACTTAATACCGCTATATAATGTCTTACTTAGTACCGCTATAGTAATGTCTTACTTAGTACCGCTATAGTAATGTCTTACTTAGTACCGCTATATTAATGTCTAACTTAGTACCGCTATATTAATGTCTTACTTAGTACCGCTATATTAATATCTACTAAGTACCACTATATTAATATCTTACTTAGTACCGCTACATTAATGTCTTACTTAGTACCACTATATTAATGTCTTACTTAGTACCACTATATTAATATCTTACTAAGTACCGCTATATTAATGTCTTACTTAGTACTGCTATATCATGTCTTACTTAGTACCACTATATTAATATCTTACTAAGTACCACTATATTAATATCTTCCTTAGTACCGTTATATTAATGTCTTACTTAGTACTGCTATATTAATGTCTTACTTAGTACCGCTATATTAATGTCTTACTTAGTACCACTATATTAATGTGTTACTTAGTACCACTATATTAATGTCTTACATAGTACCACTATATTAATGTCTTACTTAGTAAACACTATATTAATGTCTTACTTAGTACCACTATATTAATGTCTTATTAGACCGCTATATTAATGTCTTACTTAGTACCGCTAAATTAATGTCTTACTTAGTACTGCTATATTAATGTCTTACTTAGTACCACTATATTAATGTTTTACTTAGTACCGCTATATTAATGTCTTACTTAGTACCGCTATATTAATGTCTTACTTAGTACCGCTATATTAATGTCGTAATTAGTACCGCTTTATTAATGTCTTACTTAGTACCGCTATATTAATGTCTTACTTAGTACCGCTATATTAATGTCTTACTTAGTACGCTATAATAAATGTCTTACTTAGTACCGCTATATTAATGTCTTACTTAGTACCACTATATTTAATGTCTTACTTAGTACCGCTATAGTAATGTCTTACTTAGTACCGCTATTTTAATGTCTTACTTAGTACCGCTATAGTAATGTCTTACTTAGTACTGCTATAGTAATGTCTTACTTAGTACCGCTATATTAATGTCTTACTTAGTACCGCTATATTAATGTCTTACTTAGTACCGCTATATTAATGTCGTAATTAGTACCGCTTATTAATGTCTTACTTAGTACCGCTATATTAATGTCTACTTAGTACCGCTATATTAATGTCTTACTTAATACCGCTATATTAATGTCTTACTTAGTACCGCTATATTAATTTCTTACTTAGTACCGCTATATTAATGTCTTACTTAGTACCGCTATATTAATGTCTTACTTAGTACCACTATATTAATGTCTTACTTAGGACTACTATATTAATGTCTTACTTAGTACCACTATATTAATGTCTTACTTAGTACTACTATATTAATGTCTTACTTAGTACCACTATATTAATGTCTTTCTTAGTACCACTATACTAATGTCTTACTTAGTACCACTATATTAATGTCTTACTTTAGTACCACTATATTAATGTCTTCCTTAGTACCACTATAATAATGGTCTTACTTAGTACTACTATATTAATGTCTTACTTAGTACTACTATATTAATGTCTTACTTAGTACCGCTATATTAATATCTACTAAGTACCGATATATTAATATCTTACTAAGTACCACTATAGTAATGTCTTACTTAGTACCGCTATATTAATATCTTACTTAGTACCGCTATATTAATGTCTTACTTAGTACCGCTATATTAATGTCTTACTTAGTACCGCTATATTAATGTCTTACTTAGTACCACTATATTAATGTTTACTTAGTACCGCTATAGTAATGTCTTACTTAGTACCGCTATATTAATGTCTTACTTAATACCGCGATAGTAATGTCTTACTTAGTACCGCTATAGTAATGTCTTACTTAGTACCGCTATAGTAATGTCTTACTTAGTACCGCTATATTAATGTCTAACTTAGTACCGCTATATTAATGTCTTACTTAGTACCGCTATATTAATATCTTACTAAGTACCACTATATTAATATCTTACTTAGTACCGCTATATTAATGTCTTACTTAGTACCACTATATTAATGTCTTACTTAGTACGACTATATTAATATCTTACTAAGTACCGCTATATTATGTCTTACTTAGTACTGCTATATCATGTCTTACTTAGTACCACTATATTAATATCTTACTAAGTACCACTATATTAATATCTTCCTTAGTACCGTTATATTAATGTCTTACTTAGTACTGCTATATTAATGTCTTACTTAGTACCGCTATATTAATGTCTTACTTAGTACCACTATATTAATGTGTTACTTAGTACCACTATATTAATGTCTTACATAGTACCACTATATTAATGTCTTACTTAGTAACACTATATAATGTCTTACTTAGTACCACTATATTAATGTCTTATTTAGTACCGCTATATTAATGTCTTACTTAGTACCGCTAAATTAATGTCTTACTTAGTACTGCTATATTAATGTCTTACTTAGTACCACTATATTAATGTCTTACTTAGTACCGCTATATAAATGTCTTACTTAGTACCGCTATATTAATGTCTTACTTAGTACCGCTATATTAATGTCGTAATTAGTACCGCTTTATTAATGTCTTACTTAGTACCGCTATATTAATGTCTTACTTAGTACCGCTATATTAATGTCTTACTTTGTACCGCTATAATAATGTCTTACTTAGTACCGCTATATTAATGTCTTACTTAGTAACACTATATTAATGTCTTACTTAGTACCCCAATAGTAATGTCTTACTTAGTACCGCTATATTAATGTCTTACTTAGTACGCTATAGTAATGTCTTACTTAGTACCGCTATAGTAATGTCTTACTTAGTACCGCTATATTAATGTCTAACTTAGTACCGCTATATTAATGTCTTACTAGTACCGCTATATTAATATCTTACTAAGTACCAGTATATCAATATCTTACTTAGTACCGCTATATTAATGTCTTACTTAGTACTGCTATATTAATGTCTTACTTAGTACCCACTATATTAATGTCTTACTAAGTACCGCTATATTAATGTCTTACTTAGTACTGCTATATTCATGTCTTACTTAGTACCACTATATTAATATCTTTACTAAGTACAACTATATTAATATCTTACTTAGTACCGTTATATTAATGTGTTACTTAGTACCACTATATTAATGTCTTACTTAGTACCACTATATTAATGTCTTACTTAGTACCACTATATTAATGTCTTATTTAGTACCGCTATATTAATGTCTTATTTAGTACCGCTATATTAATGTCTTACTTAGTACCGCTATATTAATGTCTTTACTTAGTACTGCTATATTAATGTCTTACTTAGTACCACTATATTAATGTCTTACTTAGTACCGCTATATTAATGTCTTACTTAGTACCGCTATATTAATGTCTTACTTAGTACCGCTATATTAATGTCGTAATTAGTACCGCTTTATTAATGTCTTACTTAGTACCGCTATATTAATGTCTTACTTAGTACCGCTATATTAATGTCTTACTTAATACCGCTATATTATGTCTTACTTAGTACCACTCTATTCATGTCTTACTTAGTACCGTTATTTATGTCTAATTATTACCACAATATTAATGTCTTACTTAGTACCACTATATTAATATTTTACTAAGCATCACTATATTAATGTCTTACTTAGTACCACTATATTAATGTATACTTAGTACTGCTTTATTAATGTCTTACTAGTACCGCTATATTAATGTCATACTTAGTACTGCTATATTAATGTCTTACTTAGTACCGCTACATTAATATCTTACTTAGTACACTATATTAATGTCTTACTTAGTACCGCTATATTAATGTCAAATTAGTAAGACCATATTAATATCTTACTAAGTACCAGTATTTTAATGTCTTACTTAGTACCGCTATATTAATGTCTTACTTAATACCAACTATATTAATGTCTTACTTAGTACCGCTATAGTAATGTCTTACTTAGTACCGCTATAGTAATGTCTTACTTAGTACCGCTATATTAATGTCTAACATAGTACCGCTATATTAATGTCTTACTTAGTACCGCTATATTAATATCTTACTAAGTACCACTATATTAATATCTTACTAGTACCGCTATATTAATGTCTTACTTAGTACCACTATATTAATGTCTTACTTAGTACCACTATATTAATATCTTACTAAGTACCGCTATATTAATGTCTTACTTAGTACTGCTATATTCATGTCTTACTTAGTACCACTATATTAATATCTTACTAAGTACCACTATATTAATATCTTCCTTAGTACCGTTATATTAATGTCTTACTTAGTACTGCTATATTAATGTCTTACTTAGTACCGCTATATTAATGTCTTACTTAGTACCGCTATATTAATGTGTTACTAAGTACCTATATTAATATCTTACTTAGTACCGCTATATTAATGTCTTACTTAGTACTGCTATATTAATGTCTTACTTAGTACCACTATATTAATGTCTTACTTAGTACCGCTATATTAATGTCTTACTTAGTACCGCTATATTAATGTCTTACTTAGTACCGCTATATTAATGTCTTAATTAGTACCGCTTTATTAATGTCTTACTTAGTACCGCTATATTAATGTCTTACTTAGTACCACTATATTAATGTCTTACTTAGTACCGCTATAATAATGTCTTACTTAGTACCGCTATATTAATGTCTTACTTAGTACCGCTATATTAATGTCTTACTTAGTACCACTATATTAATGTCTTACTTAGTACGGCTATAGTAATGTCTTACTTAAAACCGCTATATAATGTCTTACTTAGTACCGCTATAGTAATGTCTTACTTAGTACCGCTATAGTAATGTCTTACTTAGTATCGCTATATTAATGTCTAACTTAGTACCGCTATATTAATGTCTTACTTAGTACCGCTATATTAATATCTTACTAAGTACCACTATATCAATATCTTACTTAGTACCGCTATATTAATGTCTTACTTAGTACTGCTATATTAATGTCTTACTTAGTACCACTATATTAATGTCTTACTAAGTACCGCTATATTAATGTCTTACTTAGTACTGCTATATTCATGTCTTACTTAGTACCAATATATTATATCTTACTAAGTACCACTATATTAATATCTTACTTAGTACCGTTATATTAATGTGTTACTTAGTACCACTATATTATGTCTTACTTAGTACCACTATATTAATGTCTTACTTAGTACACTATATTAATGTTCTTATTTAGTACCGCTATATTAATGTCTTATTTACCGCTATATTAATGTCTTACTTAGTACCGCTATATTAATGTCTTACTTAGTACTGCTATATTAATGTCTTACTTAGTACCACTATATTAATGTCTTACTTAGTACCGCTATATTAATGTCTTACTTAGTACCGCTATATTAATGTCTTACTTAGTACCGCTATATTAATGTCGTAATTAGTACCGCTTTATTAATGTCTTACTTAGTACCGCTATATTAATGTCTTACTTAGTACCGCTATATTAATGTCTTACTTAGTACCGCTATAATAATGTCTTAATTAGTACCGCTATATTAATGTCTTACTTAGTACCGCTATATTAATGTCTTACTTAGTACCACTATATTAAAGTCGTATTAGTACCGCTATATCAATGTCTTACTTAGTACCGCTATATTAATGTCTTACTTAGTACCACTATATTATGTCTTACTTAGTACCGCTATAATAATGTCTTAATTAGTACCGCTATATTAATGTCTTACTTAGTACCGCTATATTAATGTCTTACTTAGTACCGCTATATTAATGTCTTACTTAGTACCACTATATTAAAGTCGTATTAGTACCGCTATATTAATGTCTTACTTAGTACTGCTATATTAATGTCTTACTTAGTACCACTATATTAATGTCTTACTTAGTACCACTATATTAATGTCTTAATTAATACCGCTATATTAATGTCTTACTTAGTACCGCTATATTAATATCTTACTAAGTACCACTATTTTAATGTCTTACTTAGTACCGCTATATTAATGTCTTACTTAGTACTGCTATATTAATGTCTTACTTAGTACTGATATATTAATGTCTTACTTAGTTCTGCTATATTAATGTCTTACTTAGTACCGCTATATTAATGTCTTACTTAGTACTGCTATATTAATGTTACTTAATACCACTATATTAATGTCTTACTTAGTACCACTATATTAATATCTTACTAGTACCACTATATTGATGTCTTGCTTAATACCGCTATATTAATGTCTTACTTAGTACCACTATATCATGTCTTACTTAGTACCGTTTATATTAATGTTTAATTAGTACCACTATATTAATGTCTTACTTAGTACCACTATATTAATATTTACTAAGCATCACTATATTAATGTCTTACTTAGTACCACTATATTAATGTCTTACTTAGTACTGCTTTATTAATGTCTACTTAGTACCGCTATATTAATGTCTTACTTAGTACTGCTATATTAATGTCTTACTTAGTACCGCTACATTAATATCTTACTTAGTACCACTATATTAATGTCTTACTTAGTACCGCTATATTAATGTCTATTAGTAAGACCATATTAATATCTTACTAAGTACCAGTATAATGTCTTACTTAGTACCGCTATATTAATGTCTTACTTAATACCACTATATAATGTCTTACTTAGTACCGCTATATTAATTTCTTACTTAGGACCGCTATATTAATGTCTTACTTAATACCACTATAATAATGTCTTACTTAGCATCACTATATTAATGTCTTACTTAGTACCACTATATTAATGTCTTACTTAGTACCGCTATATTAATGGCTTACTTAGTACCGCTATATTAATGTCTTAATTAGTACCACTATATTAATGTCTTACTTAGTACCGCTATATTAATGTCTTACTTAGTACCGCAAATTAATGTCTTACTTAGTACCACTATATTAATGTCTTACTTAGTACACTATATTAATGTCTTACTTAGTACCACTATATTAATCTTACTTAGTACTACTATATTAATGTCTTACTTAGTACCACTATATTAATGTCTTACTTAGTACCACTATATTAATGTCTACTTAGTACCACTATATTAATGTCTTACTTAGTACCACTATATAATGTCTTCTTAGTACCACTATAATAATGTCTTACTTAGTACTACTATATAATGTCTTACTTAGTACCACTATATTAATGTCTTACTTAGTACCGCTATATTAATGTCTTACTTAGTACCGATATATTAATGTCTTACTTAGTACCACTATATTAATGTCTTACTTAGTACCACTATATTAATGTCTTACTTAGTACTACTATATTAATGTCTTACTTAGTACCGCTATATTAATGTCTACTTAGTACCACTATATTAATGTCTTACTTAGTACCGCTATACTAATGTCTTACTTAGTACCGCTACATAATGTCTTACTTAGTATTACTATATCAAAGCGTAATTAGCACCCTATACCAGCATAACACTTACCCCCCCCCCCCCCCACCCCCACTATATCAAAAGTCGTACTTAGCGCCACTAAATCAACTGCGTCCTTACTTCCACTATATCAACAGACGTATTTAGCGCCATTAAATCAAAACGTCCTTAAAACCCTATATCAGCAGTGTACTAAGCGCTATTATAACAACAGCGTACTTAGCAACCTTAAATAGGGATCGTACTTAGCGCCACTTTTTCAACAACGCACTTAAGCGCCTATATCAATATCATACCTAGCGTCACTTTTCAACAACACATTTAGCACCCCTATATCAAGAGCTAACATAGCGCCACTAGATCAACATAGTACCTAGCGCCATTTTTTCAACAACACGCTTAGCGCCACCATATCAACAACGCACTTAACGCACCTATATAACCAGCTGATGACAACATAATCGGTTCCTCCCGCCTCTAAGCGAAGCCAAGCAAATATCAATCATAACCTATTTCAGATGCGATTTATGATCTAGTTTGTGTTCTTGAATATTGATAAATAGCTGCAGCAGCTGCTCAACTAAAACTAGGCCTCCGCGTGTATGCATGTTTTTATCTTTATCTTTTATGATTTCAAAAAGGGATAATTTAATTCCCTGCTGCACTGTTCATAATTTCTAAAGTATATTTGGATAAATACATATGGGAATATATTTGACAGCTCTCTTTATGATGAAGCGGATATTTAACGTGCAGGACCAGTACAATCTGATTAGGGTAATCTTGTATGTGCTCTTCTTACATGATCATATCAAGTAATGTTAGAGAAACAAGAGTTTATATTGTGATTCAAGGCCATTCTCTTATGATTAGTCTAACTTGTACTACGAAACAAAAACTATACTCCTGGTTTCTGTCATCTTACATTCAAAAATTATACTCATAGTTTCTGTCATCTTACATTCAAAAACTATACTCATAGTTTCTGTCATCTTACATTCAAAAACTATACTCATAGTTTCTGTCATCTTACATTCAAAAAAACTATACTCCTGGTTTCTGTCATCTTACATTCAAAAACTATACTCCTGGTTTCTGTCATCTTACATTCAAAAACTATACTCATAGTTCTGTCATCTTACATTCAAAAACTATACTCCTGGTTTCTGTCATCTTACATTCAAAAACTATACTCCTGGTTCTGTCATCTTACATTCAAAAACTATACTCATAGTCTGTCATCTACATTCAAAACTATACTCCTGGTTTCTGTCATTACATTCAAAAACTATACTCATAGTTTCTGTCATCTTACATTCAAAAACTATACTCCTGGTTTCTGTCATCTTACATTCAAAAACTATACTCATAGTTTCTGTCATCTTACATTCAAAAACTATACTCCTGGTTTCTGTCATTACATTCAAAAACTATACTCATAGTTTCTGTCATCTTACATTCAAAACTATACTCCTGGTTTTCTGTCATCTTACATAAAAAAAAAACTATACTCTAGTTCTGTCATCTTACATTCAAAAACTATACTCCTAGTCTCTGTCATCTTACATTCAAAAACTATACTCCTAGTCTCTGTCATCTTATATTCAAAAACTATTCTCCTAGTTTCTGTCATCCTATATTAAAAAAACTACACTTCTAGTCGTGTCCTTTTATAGATTAAAAAAAAACTATACTCCCAGTCTCTGTTATCATATAGACAAAAACATACTCCTAGTCGTTGTCCTTATAGATAAAAAGCTATACTCAGAGCCGCTGTCATCTTATAGACAAAAACTATATCCTATTTCTGTCATCTTATAAACAAAAATATACTCCTAGTCGCTGTCATCCTATAGACAAAAACTATACTCCTAATCTCGTCATCTTATAGACAAAAACTATACTCCTAATTTCTGTCATCTTATAAACAAAAACTATACTCCTAGTCGCTGTCCCCTATAGACAAAAAACTATACTCCTAATTTCTATCTTTTTATAGACAAAAAACTATACTCCTAATTTCTGTCATCTTATAGATAAAAACTATACCCTAATTTGTGTCATCTAGACAAAAACCATACTCTAGTCGCTGTCATCCTATAGACAAAAACTATACTCTTAATTTCTGTCATCTTATAGATAAAAACTATACTCCTATTTTGTGTCATCTTATAGACAAAAACAATACTCCTAGTCGCTGTCATCCTATAGACAAGAACTATACTCTAATTTCTGTCATCTATAGATAAAAAACTATACACCTATTTTGTGTCATCTTATAGACAAAAACGTACTCCTAGTCGCTGTCACCTTATAGACAAAAACTATACTCCTAATTTCTGTCATCTATAGACAAAATTATACTCCTAATTTCTGTCATCTTATAGACAAAAACTATACCCTAATTTCTGTCATTTTATAGACAAAAAACTATACCCCTAATTTCTGTCATCTTATAGACAAAAACTATACCCCTAATTTCTGTCATCTTATAGACAAAACGATACTCCTAATCTCTGTCAACTTATAGACAGAAACTATACTCATAATCTCTGTCATCCTGCGAACAAAAAAACTATGCTCTTTTCCTATGTTCACTTTACCCATCGATGTCCCTGCAAGACGTCTTTGCCAAACCCGGAATGCCAGATCTATGGCCAAAATACTGAAGTCTAGAGACCTTAGTTTGCTAGTTCAAATCTAGCATGTCAAACACAGGCTGTGTGTATGACTATGTAATTTAGAAGTAAGACATCGGCTTCTGGACAAGAGTCTGGTGTTCCAATCTCATTACAGGTGGGAAATTTTAAAAAAAAAAAATCCGTGGCTTTACTCTCCCCTGGTCTCTGGGTAGTGAGATCGATGTCTAGCCGTCTCTGAGCATGAGATCGATGTCTAACCTCACTGGGTAGTGAGATCCGATGTCTAACGTCTCTGAGTAGTGAGACCGATGTATAGCCGTCTCTGAGCAGTGAGATTCGATATCTAACCGTCTCGAGTAGTGAGATCCGATATCTAGCCGTCTCTGAGTAGTGAGATCCGATGTCTAGCCGTCCTGGGTAGTGAGATCCGATGTCTAGCCGTCTCTGAGCAGTAGATCCAATGTCTAGCCATCTCTGGGTAGTGAGATCCGATGTCTAGTGTCTCTCGGTAGTGAGATCCGATGTCTAGTCATCTCTGGGTGTGAGATCCGATGTCTAGCCGTCTCTGGGTAGTGAGATCGATGTACTAGCCACCTCTGGGTAGTGAGATCAATGTCTGTCGTCTCTGGGTAGTGAGATCCAATATCTAGCCGTCTCTGGGTAGTGAGATCCAAGTCTAGCGTCTCTGGGTAGTGAGATCCAATGTCTAGCGTTCTGGGTAGTGAGATCCAATGTTAGCGTCTCTGGTAGAGAGATCCGATGTCAGCCGTCTCTGAGTAGTGAGATCCGAGTCTAGCCGTCTTGGGTAGTGAGATCCGATGTCAGCCGCTCTGAGCAGTGAGATCCGATATCTAACGTCTCTGAGTAGTGAGATCGATATCTAGCCGTCTCGAGTAGTGAGATCAGATGTCTAGCCGTATCTGGGTAGTGAGATCCGATGTCTAGCCGTCTCTGAGCATGAGATCCAATGTCTAGCCATCTCTGGGTAGAGATCCGATGTCTATCGTCTCTCGGTAGTGAGACGATGTCTAGTCATCTCTGGGTGGTGAGATCCGATGTCTTAGCCGTCTCTGGGTAGTGAGATCCGATGTCTAGCCGCCTCTGGGTAGTGAGATCCAATGTAGTCGTCTCTGGGTAGTGAGATCCAATATCTAGCCGTCTCTGGGTAGTGAGATCCAATGTCTAGCCGTCTTGGGTAGTGAGATCCAATGTCTAGCCGTCTCTTGGTAGTGAGATCGATGTCTAGCCGTCTCGGGTAGTGAGATCCAATGCTAGCCGTCTCTGGGTAGTGAGATCCATTGTCTAGCCGTCTCATGGCAGTGAGATCGATGTCTAGCCGTCTCTGGGTAGTGAGATCGATGCTAGCCATCTCTGGGTAGTGAGATCCGATATCTAGCCGTCTCTGGGTAGTGAGATCCGATGTTTAGCCATCTCCTGGGTAGTGAGATCCAACGTCTAACCGTCTCTGGGTAGTGAGATCCGATGTCTAGCCGTCTCTAGGTAGTGAGATCCAATGTCTAGCCGTCTCTGGGTAGTGAGATCCATTGTCTAGCCGTCTCTTGCAGTGAGATCCGATGTCTAGCGTCTCTGGGTAGTGAGATCCGAATCTAGCCGTCTCTGGGTAGTGAGATCCGATGTTTAGCCATCTCTGGGTAGTGAGATCCGATGTCTAGTCGTCTCTGGGTAGTAAGATCCGATGTCTAGTCGTCTCTGGGTAGTGAGATCCGATGTCTAGCCATCTCTGGGTAGTGAGATCCGATGTCTAGCCGTCTCTGGGTAGTGAGATCCGATGTCTAGTCGTCTCTGGTAGTGAGATCCAATGTCTAGCGTCTCTGTGTAGTGAGATCCAATGTCTAGCCGTCTCTGGGTATTAGATCCAATGTCTAGCCGTCTCTGGGTAGTGAGATCCAATGTCTAGCCGTCTCTGGGGTTAGATCCCATGTTAGCCGTCTCTGGGTAGTGCGATCCGATGTCTAGCCGTCTCTGGGTAGTGAGATCCAATGTCTAGCCGTCTCTGGGTAGTGAGATCCAATATCTAGCCGTCTCTGGGTAGTGAGATCCAATGTCTAGCCGTCTCTGGGTAGTGAGATCCAATGTCTAGCCGTCTTGGGTAGTGAGATCCGACATCTAGCCGTCTCTTGGCAGTGAGATCCGATGTCTAGCCGTCTCTTGGCAGTGAGATCTGATGTCTAACCGTCTCGAAAGACGGCAAAAAACAGAAGGACCAATGGGCATTTAGCGCACGTGAAAGAACCTTTTAAAATGAAAATCATTTAGTGTAGGCGAAGAATAGTCTCTGCCCGGGCACAATTAATAGGGAAAAAATCTACTCAAAACGTTAAAATTGTCGGCGATAAAAATATGAGAGTAACTTTGAAGTGGTAGAATATGGCTGGGGTCCCTTAGAACACGGCTGCCTGTATAAATATAAAAAGGGGAAGGAGTTATATTTAGGAAATATACAGTCACTCATGCTGGAGAACGCAAACAAACAACATGCTGAGTAGCATCCTCTTTTCATTAAATTCTGTGATCTAGTTCTGCTATGGTCCACATCTGCTATGGTCCACATCTGTTATGGTCCACATTGCTATGGTCCACATCTGGCTATACTATAGGGTCTTTGATGGCCGGACACCGTAAAAGCCGAAAGCAGCCAACGACTCATAGCTGACTGCTTACGCCAGGATCAGTGAACGAAAACTTATGAAGATCTAACCGTACATTCTCCTCATATTTCTGGATATCTTCATCTTATGGACGTGGATGCGCTGTGTCGCAAATTTACGATAACGCCGCAATATCTGCGCCTTTCGGCCCGACACATCCGACTTCGGTATGGGTAAGTAGATTTGCTTAGCAACTTTTTGCCTGAGCGGTGGTCATATTGGCCTACTCCTTTCGATTTTCACTGCCAAGGGTTCTTTAATGTGCGCGAGTGCACATGGGGCCTCCTGTTTTTCGCTGCTTTCCCAGAGGCTAGACATCAAATGTTATTACCCAGACACCACTAGAGGGTAAAGCCACGAAAAAAACCACAGATTAGATTTTTGAAAAATTCCCACCGTCTGTGGTGGGGATCAAACCCGGACCTTTCTTGTCCAGAGACCGAAGTCTTACCTCTAGACCACACAGTTCCCCGTGCACCGTGGCCTTACCTCTAGACCACACAGTTCCCCGTCCACCGGGGCCTTACCTCTAGACCACACAGTTCCCCGTCCACCTGGGCCTTACCTCTAGACCACACAGTTCCCCGTGCACCGTGGCCTTACCTCTAGACCACACAGTTCCCGTCCATCGGGGCCTTACCTCTAGACCACACAGTTCCCCGTCCATCGGGGCCTTACCTCTAGACCACACAGTTCCCCGTCCACCTGGGCCTTACCTCTAGACCACACAGTTCCCGTCCATCGGGGCCTTACCTCTAGACCACACAGTTCCCCGTCCATCGGGGCCTTACCTCTAGACACACAGTTCCCCGTGCACCGTGGCCTTACCTCTAGACCACACAGTTCCCCGTCCATCGGGGCCTTACCTCTAGACCACACAGTTCCCCGTCCACCTGGGCCTTACCTCTAGACCACACAGTTCCCCGTCCACCGTGGCCTTACCTCTAGACCACACAGTTCCCCCGTCCACCTGGGCCTTACCTCTAGACCACACAGTTCCCCGTCCATCGGGGCCTTACCTCTAGACCACACAGTTCCCCGTCCACCTGGCCTTACCTCTAGACCACACAGTTCCCCGTCCATCGGGGCCTTACCTCTAGACCACACAGTTCCCCGTCCATCGGGGCCTTACCTCTAGACCACATAGTTCCTCGTCCATCGGGGCTTACCTCTAGATCACTCAGTTCCCGTCCATCGGGGCCTTACTTCTAGACCACACAGTTCCCCGTCCATCGGGGCCTTACCTCTAGACCACACAGTTCCCGTACACCGAAGTCTTACCTCTAGACCACTCAGTCACCAATAATTCTAGATACATGAGTAGAAATAGAAGAGGGAAGGCAATTTGGTATCCAGAATGTCATACTGAAATCGGATGCACAGAGCATAAAGTCAAAGATATCCCAGCTTGATGTTAACAACATTCTGTATGCCTTATTTAACGTCAAGCCCTCTGGTAGAAGCAGCTTTCCAAAAAATGAGGAAGATACTGTGCAATCCATTTTTGGCAATAGAAACAAGAAAAAGAGTTCTTAAATGTTATGTAGAGCCAGTCTTAACAAATCGGTGGAATCATGAATAATACAACAGACAAGAACATCACTGGATGCTGTAGAAATATGGTTTTACAGAAGAATGTTGAGAATACCGTGGACAGCTAAGAAGAGTAATGAAAACGTTCTGAAGGAGGACAAAGCAAAAAGAGAGCTAATTCCAATATTAGGAAGAAATAGTCATCATTTTTTGGCCACATAATGAGAAGAGAACAACTGGAATATATTGTAACAACTGGGGAAATTGAGGGACGAAGAGATAGAGGGAAGCAAAGAGAAAAGATACCAGACAGCTTAAGAGAATAGCTTGGCAGAAGGTCAACAACAGAAATGATAAATAACTGTCGTGATCGAAAAGTGTGGAGAGACATGATCACCTACGCCAGCAGGCCCGGTACTTGATGATGATGATGATGATGATTTAACGTCATTTGAAAAAGCGGAAGAAGAAGAGGATGTACGCTTCGGTCGAACGCTGAGGAGGAAGAAAGCAAGCATGGAAGGTCGTGATAAGGCATCAATCTAATTTTGAGCGGATGGCGAACCTGTAATTGTTCTTTTAGATAGGTCTTAGTTTTGTTAATCTTGAACTTAAGACAGACAAATGCATAGATGACTAGCAGGGATATAGCAGCAATGTCCGAGCCCCGAACATTAGACACCCGGTTGGAATAACGCGAGAACTGAACACGGCAGTTTCCACCAGAGAATACCGGTTTGAGCTGGAGGGAAGAAAGTCAGTTGCTATTGTTTACATTTTTATTGGCTTTCTTTTTAAGAAAACACGACCTGGGAAACTATATATGTCTGCTCAGTATATAGATGGCAATTGTCATTAATAAATTGAGGTGAAGGATACATTTCTGCACAGTAACGAGGCACTGGGTACGCGATAATAAGTCTACAACTCGTATAGAGCTTACAGGAAAAGACCCTCAGTATTTGTAAAAAAAAAATACTCTAATGATAATGCATCATCTCCCTCTTCTTCTTTTCAACTCCCTGTGGAGCATAGGTTTTCAACAAATATTTTCAAAGCCGTCCACTTGTTTCTTCTAATTCAGTTAAGATCGCTTCATGCTTAATTGATCTTCTTCATCTCTGCTTCATCCTATCTTATCCAAGTATATTGAACTCCCTCTTTGCCTCCACCGCTGGGGTTTCCAAAAAAGGGCCTGTCGTGTACTATAGCTTGTTTCATAACTCGTGCCCAACTTTTAAAATCGATAGCTTTTTAACCGCTTGTTGTAAGTTGTTCAAAATTTGCATGTAAAGTTATAATGATTAGAACCAACAGGGAATTAATTTCATTTAAAAAAACATTTGGTTATTATTGTTGCTTATTTGATTTATATAAATGTATAACGACCCATTGATGTAGTCAAAACTTAATGTTTACAGTATTTTAAGTTAAAAATAGCAAGTAAAAATCCATACACGGTAAAATTGACGTGTTTGCACGCTTTCACCGTGGTTTTTTGACACAATTAGACACTGTAAAAAACACGAGAAATTGTGTGTTCCATTTCCGTTCATTCAGAGGTGGAGAAGTGGAACGGTAACATTTATCATGAGTCTTAAAATGAAATTCTGCAGTTTACAAAACATCGCAATAAAAATGTATGACTATTTTTGCAAAGAGGCTAAACGAGGAAGATTATTTCATTCTTTAGAAAACCCTGAGAATAGGACAAGACACATTTTGGATTTATCTAAACGGTCATTTAATCGCTGGATTCAAGCACGTGACCGTCAATGTTCAAAATATACAAAATCACAAGGAAGAGCAAAAATGTTGGATAATTTCGACAGTGAACTTATTAGAAGTGAAATTCGCAAAATGTTGGGTATGAATGAAACTGTTACAATAATAAATTAAAAGTATCGCTGAAAAAGAACAACAGTATTGAAATATCAAAGTCTACATTATGGAGGAATGTGAGAGCCGCAGGCTTTACATTCAGAAAATATTCCAATGGACGAAACATCATCTGTGAGAAGCCACATATAGTAGTCATGAGAAGCAAGTACTTACGTGAAGTAAAAGAGGTGCGCAAGCAAGGTTATGATATTGTGTACTTGGATGAAACATGGATCAATGCTCACCACACTAACCAAAGGGAATGGCAGTCATCAGATTAAGAGATTAATACCTAGCAGCAAAGGATAACGCTTGATAATTGCTCATGCAGGTAGTCGACAACATGGACTAATACAGAATGCAGAGCTCATTTTTCTTTCAAAATCTATAGACAATCGGGATTATCACTCTGAGATGAATGGTCACATATTTAGACATTGGATTGAAAATTCTGTTTTACCCATCACTACATCGACCATCTTGCCTAATAATGGACAATGCAGCGTACCACAACATTGTTGCACTTGAAGATAAAGTGCCGACGTCATCCAGTACAAAAGATGCTATTAAGATATGGCTCACAAAGGAGCACATACAATTTAATAACATGTACTTAAAACCTGAATTACTATCTCTAGTAAAGCAAAAACAAAGGACAAAGATTTTTCAAATAGATAAAATTATCCAAGAGCACGGTCATATAAATTTGAGGCTGCCACCTTACCATGCTCATTTAAATCCAATAGAACTAACCTGGGCAAAATTAAAAGGACAAGTGGCAGATGAAAATACAACATTCAAAATATGCGATGTAAAGACTCTTGCTAATCTCGCTTTATTAAATATAGACAAAGATTATTGGGCTAAATGTGAAGACCACGTCTTAAAACAGGAAGAGGAATATTGGAAAAATGATGGTTTGTGGAATGTTCAACCCCAAACAGTTATTAATCTTTTAGACTCGTCTGATTCAGAATGAAAGTATATAGCCCCGACAATGTTGGCCCCTATATTACCTTAAATTAGTTCAACAAACGGTCCTTATCAGGACCACACAACTATGAAAATTGGACTTACAGGTATACCTTGATATTATCGTCCGTCCTCCAACTGAGAAGACAATAATTCTCCTGGTGTTTGTCTTATTAGGTTATATCCAATTACGGCCACGCTTTACCTAGTGAAAATTAATCATAGACCAGCAACTACGGTAATTTCTATTCTTTAGGGGTTCACAATTTACAATTTTGACAAACATCAAAGAAATTCGCCGCTTTAAGAAAACTGCAGCTGCAAGATATTTGTTAAATATACATTTAAAGGGTCTTTTGCATTCTAATAACATTTGGAAAATTTCAGCAGTTTTTAACAAATGGTTACTGAGTAATAGCGTTTTGAAGTTGGGCACATGATTTGAAACGAGCTATAAATACTCGCAGTTGTATCCGATCTAGTGTCAACGTCTTTGTCGTTTCTCTTTGCCCAATGGTGTTTGTCTGGTATTTCCCTATAGCTCTACGTAATTTTATCCTGCCATTTCCTACCAATAATAGATTTCCTTCTTAAAATTAACATAATTTTACACATATACTTTTTGTTATATGTTCTCTTACGACAAATACTTTTTACATATACATTCTTTCTAATATGTAACTGAATTGTCAAAGTCTGTTTTTTTCCACGTCAGACTCTCCATTCATATGGTAGGGCAACATACGGTCAATCTACAGCAAAGTTAGAAGTCTATCCCAGCATAAAGAAATGAAAGTTCACATAGATGATGTCTAGACCCTTTAAGCGGGCCTAACACCGTGCTATAACGGTGTTCTATAATCTTCATGAGTTGAAGTTGTCATTTTCGACTATTGTGTTAGGAGCTGAAAACCAGCGAAGATGTTCAGTAACAAGGAATATGTTCAGTAACCAACGACTATGTTATTGAGTTATTGAGTTATTTGCGGGTCATCATCATTGCACTCCGAACATGTCCATATGTGCTCAGATCCCATCATCCGCAATTCCCTCAGTGTCCAGCGACTGACGACTCCAGTTCTATGTGGTTGATAAGTCTTCTTACATGGCCACTAAGTTTCTGATTCTGGCTTACCCAAAATAACTCCCATTTCCATCATCCGAAGAAGTGACGTGGATCTGTGTTTGTCGAAGTCATGTGCTCTTCCCACATCTCGGAGGGCATTGATGATGTCCGCCCGATCCATTGGTTGCCCGTCCTCAACGACAGCGCAGCTAGCCAACCTGTCCGCTCTTTCATTTCCCGTACTCCCGCATGTCCAGGGACATAGACAAAGGTGACCTTACGTATTTTTAATTTCTGCCAACGACTATGTTCAGTAACCAACGACTATGTTCAGTACCTATGAATATGTTCAGTAACCTATGAATATGTTCAGTAACCAACGACTATGTTCAGTAACCTATGAATATGTTCAGTAACCTATGAATATGTTCAGTAACCAACGACTATGTTCGGTAAACAACGACTATGTTCAGTAACCTATGAATATGTTCAGTAAACAACGACTATGTTCAGTAACCAACGACTATGTTCAGTAACCTACGACTATGTTCAGTAACCTACGGCTATGTTCAGTAACTAACGACTATGTTCAGTAACTAACGACTATGTTCAATAACCTACGACTATGTTCAGTAACTAACGACTATGTTCAGTAACTAACGACTATGTTCAGTAACCAACGACTATGTTCAGTAACCAACGACTATGTTCAGTAACCAACGACTATGTTCAGTAACCTACGGCTATGTTCAGTAACCTACGACTATGTTCAGTAACCTACGACTATGTTCAGTAACCTACGACTATGTTCAGTAACCTACGGCTATGTTCAGTAACTAACGACTACGTTCAGTAACTAACGACTATGTTCAATAACCTACGACTACGTTCAGTACCGTAAAATATGTTCAGTAACCTACGACTACGTTCAGCAACCAACGAATATGTCTAGCAACCTATATCCAGCCACCAACCAATACTAGTAAGTTCAGCTACAAACGCAAAAGTTCAGCTACAAACCCATAGGTTCATCTATAAACCAATTAGTACAGAAACCAACGAAGGTGACCATGTTGCGTCGCTGCCTGTCGGCAGAAGATTAAACTGAGAACGTGAACGAGAGCGCTACTAGATGTGACGAGGTGGTATCCTGCAGGCTGTAGTTGAACTAAGTAATCTGAACTAATGTAATCTGAACTAATGTAATCTGAACTAATGTAATCTGAACTAATGATCTGAACTAATGTAATCTGAACTAATGTAATCTGAACTAATGTAATCTGAACTAATGTAATCTGAACTAATGTAATCTGAACTAATTAGTGTGAATAATGTAACCTGAATTAATTTAGTGTGAAATAATGCCGTTTGAACTAACGAAATCTGAACCCATGTAGTCTGAACTAATGTGGTCTGAACTGATGAAATCTGAACTATTGTGATGTGAAATAATGTAATCTGAACTAATGTAGTGTGAAATAAATACTCTGAGCAAATGTAGTGTGAAATAATGCCGTTTGAACTAACGTAATCTGAACTATTGTGATGTGAAATAATGTAATCTGAGCAAATGTAGTGTGAAATAATGCCGTTTGAACTAACGTAATCTGAACTATTGTGATGTGAAATAATGTAATCTGAGCAAATGTAGTGTGAAATAATGCCGTTTGAACTAACGTAATCTGAACTAATGTAGTCTTAACTAATGTAGTCTTAACTAATGACTGATGTAATCTGAACTATTGTGGTGTGAAGTAATGTAATCTGAACTAATGTAGTGTGGAATAATGTAACCTGAATTAATTTAGTGTGAAATAATGCCGTTTGAACTAACGAAATCTGAACCAATGTAGTCTGAACTAATGTGGTCTGAACTGATGAAATCTGAACTATTGTGGTGTGAAATAATGTAATCTGAACTAATGTAGTGGAAATAATATACTCTGAGCAAATGTAGTGTGAAATAATGCCGTTTGAACTAACGTAATCTGAACTAATGTAGTCTTAACTGATGTAGTCTTAACTAATGACTGATGTAATCTGAACTATTGTGGTGTGAAGTAATGTAATCTGAACTAATGTAGTGTGGAATAATGTAACCTGAATTAATTTAGTGTGAAATAATGTAATCTAAATTAATATGGGCTGAATTAATGTGGCTTGAACTAATGTAAATGAACTATTGTAGTCTGAAATAATATAATCTGAAATAATGTAGCATGAAATAATGTAACCTGAACTAATGTAGTCTGAACTAATGTAATCTGAACTAATGTAGTCTGAAATAATGTAATCTGAAATAATGTAATCTGAACTAATGTGGTATGAACTAATGTAGTCTGAACTAATGTGGTCTGAACTAAGTAGTCTGAACTAGTGTAATCTGGTCCTATAATCGGTCGCGACGTTTTCCAAACTGTTGGCACATAATGCAGACCATTTTGCTACTGCCGTTCTTACACTTACCACCTACTTTCATGTATTACTTTTGTTATCTTTTTGCTACTCGTCTTTGGTACTCACACTTCCCACGGTACAAGATGCTCACTTTTGCTACTTTCTTCGAATGAGCTACTCTCAATATTACCCAATGTCTTACTCTTTACTGCTCATTTGCTACTCTCGCACGTACATTGACACTCATGCTGTTTAGTTTTTCATAAAAAAAGAGCACTTACCAGCTGACAC